>OZ018320.1:189732270-190194770 GCA_963969495.1 Ceratothoa steindachneri
AATGATGTTGAAATTTGGGGATTGTGGTAGCCAGATAAGGTGTTCTACTTCCATGGAATGTTCCTTGTGTCATTCAGCTACAACCTTACCAGTATGAATAGGAGCATTATCATCCTGAAAGATGGCATTTCCTACGGAAACAATTCCCGAACAATAGGATGGATCTGATAAGCTAAAATACTCAAATAGTCCTGACTGTTGGTTCTACCATAAAAGGAGACTATTGAGCTGGCGGATTTCCAAGATACGGCCCCCCAGAGCATCACAAAGCCTCCTCCATGTTTAACAGTTTGGGTTAAACGCATCTTGTTGCTGTCTCTAAACGTATACACAGCCTGAGGTGGGAAATAAGGTAAAGGAGGACTCATCAAAGAATATGACCCTTCTCCACTGCTCTTTTGTCCAATTCCGATGGTTTATACACCATTCTAAACGGTTTCGAACGTTTCTTTCTGAGAGTAGTGGTTTTCGGATTGCAGCCCTTCTTGGAATCGGGCTTTATGTAACTCCCAGCAAACAGTTTTTGTTGAGACTAGGTTCCGGATGTGATCATTAAGTTCTGCAGTAATTTTGGTAGCTGTAGTTTTATGTTCTTTTGTAACAATCTGTGAAAGAGTCCTACGGTCTCTATCAGAGTGTTTTGGTTTCCTTGCTGAGTTTTGCAATGAGGAGGACGTTTCCCATTATTTTCTTACGCTGTCAATACTTTTGAGACTGTGTCTCTCGATGCGACAACCAGTTTAGCCGTTTTAGTGATGGTAGCACCTGCCATCCGAGCTCCGACAATCTAACCTCTTTAGAAATCAGATAGATCGCTCGCTCACATTAATAAGTTTTAATAAACTTATTTAGATAATATTTAAAAAAAAAACAACAATATTAGCAAAAGAAAGATGATGTACTTCTATTATCAATCAACAAACATAAACATAGACAAGGTTGGATAGTTTAATCAATCTTCCAAACTATATAATAAATTCAAAAAGGAACTCTAAACTAAATTTCCTGAACTTCACCATTTGTAATTCTTTCGGTTTTAAAAAACTCACAAAATTTCGATTCTTATATTTATTTCTGAACTTAACCACTTTGTGTTTTTGATATTATAAACGAATTATTAGAAATAACTTTGATAAAAAAACATGAAGTCATAACCAAACTAAGATGAAATTATTATTCAAATAGTTAGTGATGATATATATATATATATATATATATATATATATATATATATATATATATATATATATAATTATTAATATACAACAGCGCTATCCTAGCTAAATACACTGAGTATGGTCTCCCAGTTCGAGGACGAGGATCGAGGATGTCACGCTGGACCTGAAGTAGAGCCAGTCGTCCAATAATACAAATACATTAACCAATGATATTTGTCTTGGAATTTGTTTTAGGGGGAGAAGAGGTACTGCTCGCGGTTACTCCTTCCCTCTGTACACCTCTCACGATCGATGGGGGGCACAGAAGAGGAGGAGGCCCACGGCCGACTTGCTCCTGGAGAAACTCTCCACACTTCTGACTCTCAGTTCAAGTGAACCGATAGTGAAGTTCTTAATGGGAAGTCCAGAACAAGCTTTAGAGGAAGGTTTATAGGTTCGGGAGACGAAAAGTTTTGAGTTAAAAGAGCACATATTGGTGATGAGGCAGATTGAGCAACCTCGGTAGTAAAAGGTGGAAAGGGTGGAATACCCTTGCCCGAGGGACAAGGAGGACCTGCTGATTAACGTGGATTCTGAACCATCATTATGCATTTACTCATCATTCATCATGCTTATTTCCTTTCTCACACTTTAGCACCTATTTTCCTCATACAGAAGCGGGAGGACTGCCTAATCTCTGTTTCCTTTTTCTCTTTCTATTTCATTCGTGTGGTTATTATAGCATTCATGCCGTTTTGAGTTATCTTAGCTCTGAGCTTTGTTTATGTATTGTTATGTTACTTGTTTTTACTTTCCTAACTTTGTTTCACTTTCTCTTGTTGTTATCACTTTTTCACTTTAGTTTCGCTTTGTTCACTTTTTTACTATTAACTTCCACTTCACTATCATTTTTGTTAAACTTTTTAATACTATAGTTCACTTATTACACTTTTAGTTTACTATGTTCGTTTTATTTCTGTTTTACTCTTAATTTTCACTTGACTTTTTGTTAAACTTTTAATATATTTCACTTATTACACTTTTAGTTCATTTTGTTTGCATTATTTCTGTTTACACTTTTGATCTGTGTTGTCTTCTTAGTCGGTTGTTTCTTCCTATTTAGGTTGTTTAAATTCGGTTGTCTTATTAGGGTATCATCTGGTGTCTTGGTTGGTTATTTCGTTGGTTGGGTTTGTATATAGTCGGGTAAATATCTTCATCGTTATCCTTGTTCTTTCTTTCTTTTTGAATTTCAACTTAAGTAAACATGGGAACCTCCTCGATTATCAACTGTTGTCTGCCGCTGAGAAATCGAGTGTTAAAGTGGACTCCAGCTCTGGTGTTCGTGTGCTCTGCAAATATCGGAGGTAGATCGTCGATCTTTCTGCATATTTTTATCTGCTCTGTTCCTGATGTTGTTATTGAGCGTTTCTAATCCTGCTTCTTGGTGAAGATCCTGTAGTCTTCTCCTCTCTCTCCTACGTGTGTTGGTGATTAGGTAGAGAGCTTTATTTTGTATTCTCTGGAGTTCTAAATTTTTGGTCCTTGTTTCACCGTTGATAGGGGTTGGTGGATATATTAGTACCTCTCTTCAGAGTGAAAGATATATTTTTCTTTTATTTTTTATGCCTAACCCTCTTAGATTGTACAGTAGGTTAAGCATCGGAATCGCCATATTCTTCCTCTCCGTTATATGTTGTTTGTAGCCTCTTTTTGTTATTCTGAGTCCTAGCACTTTGCCCTCACTATGATATATGTAGTTGTGATCTTCAACTACAATTTCAGCTGTTATGTTCCTGGAGATTGGGATTATTGCAAATTTCTTGCTGTTCGTCCTTATCTTCCAATCTTATTCGTAGTGGTTGATGTTGCTAATTTCTATATCTGTTGTCCTTGTCTGAACGCGTACGTTCCTGTCCGCGAACTGTATTTTTAGGCAACCAGGCATTATTAGTGGTGGCAGGTCTGCTGTGTATATTAAAAACAGCGTTGGGCTGAGACAGCCTCCCTGCGGGAGTCCAGCTTCAAATTCGAATTTTGGTCCTGAATAGCTATTGATCTTCACATATGCTCTTCGCTCTGTGACATAATCGCAGAGAATTCTCTCCAGTTTGCTATTCATCTGGAGATTTAAGATCTTATATTGCATTCCTCTTACCCAGACTTTGTCGAATGCATTTTCTACATCTCTCAGGACTAGATCGATGTAGTTATTCCCTGCGTAAGCCTTTGCTATTTTCTCTGTTATTATGCCAAGTGCCATTGTGGTGTCTCTGCCTCTTCTGAATCCGAACTGATAATCATTATAAAGGTCATTTTCTTCAAGATATCATTTTAGTCTTCTGTTAAGGATTTTCTCGAAGACTTTGCCCATAAAGTTCAATAGCGATATTGGCCGGTAACTGCTGAAGTGGTTTGGTGGTTTTCCTGGCTTTGGGACGAATATCAGTTCCACTAGTTTATAGCTATCAGGGAAGTAACTGGTGTTTAAGCACACGTTAAAAATATTCTTTAATGCTCTGATGATTATGTTAGGTGCCTTGGTAAGATTAATTCTGGTTATTTCTGAGGGGCCTGGAGCTTTCTGTTTGAATTATTGTATTACGCCTTTGATCTCTTCCGTTGTTATGTAGGCCCCTGTGCCCAGAATTTCCTGCTTTTCTCGCTCTATACTTGATGTTGGAGTGATGCTGTTTATGTTTTCTCGCAAAACTGTGTGGACCATTTCGTCTATCTATGGATTGAAGTCTTCGTCCTCCTCTGGTTTTATAGAGAACACTGATTTCCAGTGATTTCGAAAAAGTTCTTCTGTGGTCCTCTATTCTTGGATCTTTTCTCTCCGTTCATTCTTAATTGTTAATTTTTCTCTCGGGGGTCTGCCTTTAAGTCTATTTATTAGTCCCCAGTTCTCGCTTGATCTTCTTTCTTCGTCTATTTTCTCTATTACGCTATCCCATATGTGGCTTTTCTGTTCCTCTATGAGATGCCTCAGTTCTTCTCTCTGTCTTCTGATTTCTTCGTATCGCTCTCTATTTGGTCCATGGAGAATTATTTGGTCTAGCATTCCTCTTAGTTGCCTATTCTTTCTCTTCATTTCTTCTGTCCATCGAGTATGTGGAAGAGTACGGTATCTTGTCTTTGGTATATATCTTTCGTCCGCCTCAATGATCGTTCTTGTTAATCTTGAGTTCTTTTCATCAATATCTTCCAGGTTGGCGTCAATGAGATCCTTTGAGACGAAGTTAGTAAGATCTGGGTGTGTAACCTGCCCAGTTTGCTCTCTTGTAGTCATTCCTCATCGGTTCCAGTACCTGTATCGGGTATTGATTCATGAGCAAATGTATTCCAACATGGTCGGAATACATGTGGATGTTGTATGTGGATGTTGTATGGCATATTGAAGCTACTTAACACGACGTCTAGTTTTGTAGCTGCATTGCCTGTGACATATGTTGGAAAGTCTGGCCCTATTCTTTTGAAAATGTTTCTTTCCAACATCATTTCTAAGTTAGCTCCTTTGTTGTTTCTGGAGCGGTATCCATTTACACTGAACCTGGCATTGAGGTCTCCCATAAAGATAATTGGGGAACCTGTGCCAAAGATTTTAAATAGGTTGTGCAGTGGAAGGTATTTTTTTCTTGGTGCTTGGTATCCCGTGGCTACTATTATCAGGACTTCCGCAGGGGGGCTATCTCAGCCCCACGCTGAATTCAATATACACAGCAGACTTGCCAACATCAATAATGCTTGGTTGCCTAAACATACAGTTCGCGGACGACATAAGTCAGCTCGACGTCACTCCGTACAAGAACGTACGCTTTCAGGCAAGGACAACAGCTTTAGAAATCAACAAATACGAAAGAAATTGGAAGATAAGGACGAACAAAAGGAAATTTACAGTATTCTCAATCTCCAGGAACAAAACAGCTGAAATTGTAGTTGAAGATCATAACTACAGATATCATAATGAGAGCAAAGTGCTAGGGCTCAAAATAACAAAAAGAGGCTACAAACAACATTTAACGGAGAGAAAGAACATGGCGATTCCGATGTTTGACCTACTGTACAATCTAAGAGAATTAGGCATGAAGAATAAAAGAAAAATCTATCTTGCACTAGGAAGAGAGTTACTACTGTACCCGCCAATCCCTATCAACAGTGAAACAAGGACCAACAAATTAGAACTCCAGAAAATAAAATATAAAGCTCTCTACCTAATCACCAACACACGTAGGAGATAGAGGAGAAGACTACAGGATCTACACCAAGAAGCAGGATTAAAACGCTCAATATCAACATCAGGAACAGAGCGAAGAAAATATGGAGGAAGATAGACGATCTACCTCCGATATTTGCAGAGCACACGAACACCAGAGCTGGAGTCCCCTTTAACACTCGATTTCCCAGCGGCAGACAACAGTTGATAATCGAGAAGGTTCCCATGTTTACTAAAGTTGAAATTCAAAAAGAGAGAAAGAACAAGGATAACGATGAAGATATTTACCCGACTATATACAAACCCAACCAACGAAATAACCAACCAAGACACCAGATGATACCCTAATAAGACAACCGAATTTAAACAACCTAAATAGGAAGAAACAACCGACTAAGAAGACAACACAGATCAAAAGTGTAAACAGAAATAAGGCAAACAAAATGAACTAAAAGTGTAATAAGTGAAATATATTAAAAGTTTAACAAAAAGTCAAGTGAAAATTAAGAGTAAAACAGAAATAAAACGAACATAGTAAACTAAAAGTGTAATAAGTGAACTATAGTATTAAAAAGTTTAACAAAAATGATAGTGAAGTGGAAGTTAATAGTAAAACAAGTGAACAGAGTAGGAAAGTAAAAACAAGTAACATAACAATACATAAACAAAGCTCAGAGCTAAGATAACTCAAAACGGCATGAATGCTACAATAAACACATGAATTAAAGATGAAAAGAATAAGGGAACAGAGATTAGGCGGTCCTCCCGCTTCTCTATGAGGAAAATAGGTGTTAAAGTGTGGGAAAGGAAGTAAGCATGATGACTGATTAGTAAATGCATAATGATGGTTCAGAATCCACGTTAATCAGCAGGTCCCCTTTGTCCCTCGGGCAAGGGTATTCCACCCTTTCCACCTTTTACTACCGAGGTTGCTCAATCTGCCTCATCACCAATATGTGCTCTTTTAACTCAAAACTTTCCGTCTCCCGCAGCTATAAACCTTCCTCTAAAGCTTGTTTTGGACCTCCCATTAAGCACCTCACTATCGGTTAACTTGAACTGAAAGTCAGAAGTGTGGAGAGTTTCTCCAGGAGCAAGTCGAACGCGGGCCTCCTCCTCTTCTGTGCTACCCCGACCGTGAGAGAGGTACAGAGGGAAGGAGTAACCGCGAGCCGTACCTTTTCTCCATGCCAGCTCGGAAATCTTGGAAAAATTACTGGCAGATTTACCTCAGAACTCGGCAAAAGCGGAAAATTTGGGGGAATTTTTTTCCCAAAAAGACTCCTCCGAAAAACACTTTTCACTAAAGAAAGATACTCATCACCATTCACTCATCATTACTATTATTCACCTTTATTTTTTAGAGGCCCCACTTAGGCAGATGACTGCTTAAGTCCCCAGCTCTTCCTCCTTAAGTGACCTGCAGCCAGATGTGAGGAGGGATTGCCAATCACTTTTCGTCCCAACTATCCCGAGCTGTTGCCACGGCATAAATCGGGGCATTGAAGGAAGCTGGTTTGAGGATTTACAAACAGCCGATAACAATTTCAGAAACAATTCCGGACAAGCGACCAACTGCTACCTCCGCTGCTCATTACAGCGGGGGCCCCTTCCAAGACCATAGAGGGATATACAACCGTCTCTATGGTATGTTAGGATGCGAACGCGATTAAAACACCTTCGGGGGGGAAGCGTTGTCAATAAGTCCGCCATACAATCACACCCCTGAGAGGTTCCCATCCGGACTCATCTCATCCATCTTATCATTCACCCTACAAGGCAATTCCTTCTTCCGTCGAGGCGGTGGGCAAACGAGGGGGGGCTCTCTTCTCCCCAAGGCAACTAAATAAATCAAAAAACGTAAAAACCAAAAACTCTGAAGAACACGGATTGGTAGGTACACATTCAAAATAAAAAGATAAGAAGGTAAGAAAGAAAGTAAGTGTACCCCCCTCCACAAGGGGATGCACACAAGCAGATATGGCGGACTCCAGTGTGGCAAGCGTACCGCTAAGAACAGTGAGCGGCTAAGAAAAACCGAGTAAGGGTAAGGTTTACGAAACCTTATTCGGAAGCCTAAATGTGGCAGTTCTTCGCGTGATCGACTTACAAACAGGATACGTCGCTATATGCAAAAGGGAAAAGGATGTTGAGTCCCTCACAAAAGAAGCTTGGATAAAAATCTTGAGGGGAATAAACCTTCAACCAAGTAGCCCTCTCCAGATCAAGGCACACAGAAGTGTGATCTGCCGAAGGCTGGACCCCTGGATCGGCCAACATACAAAGGAGGAAATTAAAGAAGAAATAGAGAGAAACCAGCAGTGGGCGAGCATTACCGAAGTGGTAAAATTTAAAAACAGAAGAAATAACACGAAATACAACCACGTGTTTAAGATCATCTTTGGCGATACCACGATGGCAAGCAAGGCGAAGGAGACTGGGTTACTGCTCTTCAACGCCAAAATAAGCGGGGAACAAATCGAGAGGGAGGAGTTTACCCCAGTCCAAATCCGCTTCAGTTGTTTTAAATTAGAGAACCATCCTACAAAAGATTGCAATGAGCAGGAAATAACCTGCTCTATATGCAGTGGTAAAGGACATGGCTGGCGGGAATGCCCGGCAGCCGAAGGAAAATGCCCAAATTGTGGGCAAAAGCACAAGGCTATGGCCATATTTTGCCCAAAGAAGAAGGAGAGGCTGAAAAGAAAAGCAGACGAAAGAAAGGCGGAGGGAATAAGGAGAGCGAATACCTACTATGCCCAAGCAACAAAAGCCTCCCCCGCAAGGACCGTATAAAGTGACATTCCGAAGACTTACCTGAAGATAGGGAATCAAAATTCAACGAAAATGATCACGTGCATTTTGTATGCGCACGTGAGGAACCTTACAACTCGGGCTGCTTCACGACCGAGCTGAACACCATGCTCAAAAAGAATGGTCTCAAAGAAATGTAGTTTCCGGGCAACCCTTCATCGGGGGACGTCCTGCAACTGCAATACGAACCTGAGGAAGAAGCCCCAGCTACACCGTTTCCACCAAGTGAAGATAGAGCGGGAGTAAATGAAGACCAGGAGACAACCCAAGCCACTCAAAAAAACAAAAATAGGGCCTCAAGAATTAGAGGCCAAAAGAAAACGAGAAATGCATGGGGGAAAAGTAACCAGGAGAATTAAGCAAGCTGAGGGTAACCTCACAGGCTATACATCCTCCTCTGAAGACGAAGAAGAGCAGATCTAACCCCCAAAAGAAAGCATGAGGTCGAGAAGTAGTAGCAGGGGCAAGGCCCCTCAACAAACCACTAAATTTGATGGAGGAGAGATAAATATGCGATTCTACAAGACTGAACAGACCCCATTCCCAGACAACCCCACCATTAGGAATATTGTTGAAGGGGTAAGGACCGGCCAATTAAAGTGGACCTATGATGCGCAGGCGCATGAGGCAACAGTAGATGAGGCGCTCATAGCGGCAAAGATTAAATTGCATAGGAACTCTTGCGTCACCTTAAGTGAAGCATAGTATGGAAAAATAAGAAATGGAAAAAAAGAGAAGGGATAAGAAGTAAAGGAGAACACACACCCACATAGACTACAAGAACACCAAAAAAACAAAACATGGAAAACACAAAAAACACGCTAAAAATACTCTCACTAAACACTAACGGATGGGAAGGGAAATTCATTCACTACGGATACATATTCCGTACAGTGGATCCCGACCTGATCCTCATATCCGAACAAGGTGTAAACACAAAAAACTACCACAATAAAAATACCAAATTACACGGTGATCACAAAAAAAAACATACACAAGAACGATACGACGGCGCAGCCATCGCGATCCGAAAAAACATAACATACAAAACACTTCAGACTTAGAAGAATTATTCGTGGCTGTTGAAATCTCAACCCTGGTGGGAGGTCTAACTGTCGCAGCGGCCTATCAGCCGCCATGCCGAAAGTACCTACCGCTTCCCAATTTTTTTCAACATCTTTGGGTGAGGAAAAATGGCGTTGCCAGGTAGAGACCTAAACACCAACCAAAGGGGAAGGAGTCTGGAAGTACTCTTCGAAAGAGATAGACTCCAGAGAGTAGGACCGGATTTCCCGACTTACCTGACGCAACGTTCGGCAACCAAACCGGAATAGTGTTGGTGAGCCGTAACTTTCCCTTTAACATCAGAAACGAGCCCAGACCTGTGGTACCGAGCGAACATATCCCGATCCTTACAACAATCTCCCGTGCACCAATTCTCAAGCCCGTCCCACTTTGGAAGAGTTATGCACAAGCTAACTGGGATCTATATAGAGATACTCAGCGAATATCAACCAGCTGACACGGAAGACGCCAATCTCAAAGAAGTAGATGAGGAGATAAACTTCATCACCTCTCTCCTCATCCAAGCCGACGAGAGATGCGTCCCCAAGATCTCCTATAAAATGCTCCCACAACCTAGGTGGACGAACCAGATGAGGGATATCGCTCAGGAACATAGGGGAATATTCGAAGAAATAGTCAGGACAGGCCCAAATCGGGAAAGGACATCCAGAATGAGACAACTAAGCGAGGAACTAAAACACACAATCACAGAGAAACAGAAGGAAATCTGGAATGACATCATTAGTAGGCTGAACAGGGAAGACAAGCCAGTAAGTTTTTGGAATAGCATTCCAAAGCCAGACTGCTTATAAAAGATAGAGATGAAGTCACTGAGGATCCAGAGCCTCTCGAAATTTTGATTCAGGACACACTGGAAAAAGATTTTCGCTATAACCCATAAGGAGAACGATGACTTCGACCAGGAATTCGAAGACCAACTGCTCTAGGACCTGAGCACAGTGATACATAGAACCCATCCCAACCATCAAGTATTTCAGGAAAGAGAGATGGTTGGCCACGGGTGCCCAATAACCTTCGAAGAGACCATGAACACCATAAGGTCCTTCAAGCAAAAGGCACCAGGCTGGTCTGATATCACGAAAAACAACTTCGTGAATGCCCAGAGGTAAATCATTCAGGGATTGTTTAATACTATGAATGCCGCCTTAAATACAGGCTACTTTCCTGACGGGTAAAAGATGGCTAAAATCATCTTCATCCCGAAAGGAAACGATCCCCCAGACCAGGTGGCAAACTATCGCCCGATCTCTCTTCTAGAGATGCTCGGCAAGATCTTTGAAAAGATCCTAGCTAATATGCTACAAGCTCAACTGAGCGAGTTGGAGCGCATAACAACCAACAACACGGGTTCTGCCAAAAAAGGGGCACAGATACAGCCCTAGTTCTCTTGACAGAAAATGTTGCCTATTGCCGAGCGAATGGGTACTATGTAGCCATTGTTTTGAGGGGCGTGCAGTAGGCCTTCGATAAAGTCTGGTTGGAAGGACTTCAATACAAGATCCTAAACCTCCAGCTGGCTTCAATCTTGGAAAGGATCCTTTGTGGCTTTGTAATGGACAGAAGGGCATGTCTTATGATCGAAGAACATAGAGGACTCAAATTCGAACTGAAGGCGGGCGTTCCACAGGGAAGTTGCCTGAGCCCATTGCTTTACTTGGTCTTTACCATTGACCTCCCAACACCGGTGCACAGGAACATGATGTATCTGCAATTTGCAGAAGAAGTCACCCAGATCATCCTGTGCCCGGTAACGAAAGCGAGGCATCAGGCAGCGCGAAACATAGCGGAAATCAACAACATCAACCGGCACGAGAGATGCTGGAAGATAAGAACTAATAGGGACAAGTTCAAAATCGTCCCACTGAGCCGCACGTTGACGTGGCCCATTATCATCGACGGGAGGAGATACGGCTACTCCGCCGAAGGCACGATCCTGGGCCTAAAGATCTCCGACCACAGATACTCAAGGCACTACACGGAGAGGCGGAACATGGCAAAGAGAGAAATCTCCAAGCTATACAGGTTTAGAGATCTTAGCTCGGTCAACATTAGTAAAATATACCTGATGTACGTCCGGGCTAAGCTCATCTAGCCCGCAGTAGTGACTCAAGTGGCCAACAAAACCTCAATGATAAAACTGCAACGAATACAGAACAACGCATCTTTGCTTATTAATAAAGCCAGAAGGCGTGACCAACATCGGCAGATGAATCTCCATACAAGGGAAAAACTTTCTTTTTTAGCGGCCCCACTTAAGCACATGACTGCTTATGTCCCCGGCCCCGCCATCCTGCGTGAACTGCCGTAGGATGTGAGAGGGGATTGCCATTCATGTTTTGTCTAATATGCCGGGCAATAGCACGGCCATAATTGAGGGCATTGGAGGAAGCTGGTTTGAGGATTAGCAAACAGCTGATAACAATGTCAGAAACAATTCCGGATAAGGGACCAACTGCTACCTCTGCTGCTCATTACAGCGATGGCCCCTTCCAGGACCATAGAGTGACATACAACCGTCTCGATGGTATGATGGGATGCGGTCGCGATTAAAATACTCTTGGGGGGTGGGGCGGCGTAAGTTGGGGTGGCGTAATTTGGGGCGTCTCTATGTAGTTGGATACAGTTAAGGCGTAAGTACCCGAGAGTGGTTAGCAAAACTTTAGTGGTCATTGAGTCGGCCGTTACATCATAATTCGCCCTCTTGAGTTCTCACTCTACACCCATCCCATCCATCCATCACCCATTATTCTGGCAGCAAACGAGCGGGAGAACAACAGGAAAATGGACGGGGGCGTTTTTTCACCATTTTTTTAGACTCGTACCTGAACCTACCTTCACTATCCGCTACCTCCTTTACCACTTCATAACTTTCTTTTTCACTCCTAATCACCATAATTTTAATTTGATTTGAGAAAAAAAAGAAGTCACAAGAGGAGATAGTAAGGACAACGAAGACTATGGAGACCCTCACTAAGAGGGTCTCCCTAAGGACCATCCCTGGAAAGAAGAACCCCGAAAAAAGACACGTATGTGAAACCCTCTACCTCGAACTAAAAGTGGCACTAGTGAAACTTATTGAAGTTTCATCGTCTTATGTGCCGAGACGAAAGACGTGGACCAGCTCCTATCGGAAAAGGGAGCGAGGGTCCTACGAAACACTGTCCTGGAAGCGAAAGCCCCTTCACAAGTGGCAGCAAAGAGAAGCGTGATCTGCCGCAAAATGGAGAGCTGGGTGAGTGAGCATACCCACGAGGAGCTCAAGCAGGAGATCACCAAGAGCAATCCCTGGGCCCAAGTTCGCGAAATATTCAAATTTCGCCAACACACCCACGTATTTAAAATAACATTCGCTACCACGGAAATGGCCAAAAAATCGACACAAAATGGACTACTGATATTCAATATGAGAATACCAGTCGTAAACATACAGCCGGAAAATTTTAATACCATACAAATGTGCTTTTGTGTGTTACAAACTCGAGGAACACACTGCAATGACATGCCCGGACAAAAACAAACTGTGGTGCAGTGAATGCGCAACAGGAGGGCATTGATTTGATAAATGCAAGAGCACCAAGGAGAGATGCCTAAACTACAAAGGGGAACATAGGACCATGGCCCTGAACTGCCCCAAGCGCCGCGAGATTATAAAAAGAAAGGAAGAAGAAGAGAGGAAAGCCAAAGAAACGACATACGCAAACGCCGCCAAGAAGAATGCGGAAATAAAGCCTGCACCTGCACTTGCACAGATAAATATGACGGGAGATTTGAGTGCAAAAATACTAATCTGCATTACCCACGCAAATGTGGCTAGTGCAGCAAAGCCTGGCTGCTATAACCAGGTACTGAATGCTCTCCTGAAGGCGAATAATCTCCCTTCGGTTTTTATGCCTGCAGACCCCGAATGCTCCAAGGCATTCAAGGACTCAGTCATAAAGAACAATACCGTCAAGTCTGGACTGGAGGAGATCGTTGAAGCTACCTCATCGGAGGAATCCGAAGAGGACGACGAAGAGGAGAAGGCTGAAAGTGAGGAGGGATCCTCCTCTTCTGACAACGAAGAGGGCCCCTCCACCCGTACACGAGCTACGAAGAGCAGGTCCAAAACCCCGAGTCTCCGTCCAAAAAAGGAAAACCCTGGGCCAAGTAGAACTGCCCAGCCAGTTCCCAAGAAGAAGAAGAATAAGAAAAGGCATAGGTAAAAACAATTCACCATGTTACAGAACTAACTGAAGATATTGGAAATTAATACCAACGGCTGGACGACAAAAAGAATTGTTTGCGGAAATGTATTCAGGAAAATTGATGTGGACATCATCTTAATTTCGGAACACGGGATCAACATGCGTAGTGCAGAAATAAAAATCTGGAACTACGATGTGTTGATCACAAATTATTCGCAGTAGCGGTTTGACGGAGCCACTATTGCAATAAAAAAAGGGATTAAATAGAAGCAAATACGAAATCTAAAAGAATCCTACCTCGCGATTGAGGTCTAACTCGACTTAGGAAAGTCACTCATTGCTACCGGATATCAACCGCCAAGGAGAGATATGTTACCAATTCACACTCTCACTGGCTATTTGGCAGAAGAGCCCCCACTATATTAATGGGGGATCTGAACGCCAGATGCTTAGAATCCGGTTACAGGACATTCAACGGTATAGGAAGAAACCTGGGCCTATTGTGGGACAGAAATATTGCCCAGCGAATAGGCCCCGACTTCCACACCTTTGCCAGAGCAGGAAGTGCCACAAAACCAGACATCTGTCTTGCGAATCGTCAGCTGCCGTTCAATTACTACATGAAACCAGTCCAGGCACCATGCAATGACCATATAGGGATCCTACTCACTATCAACAGGATCCCTATACAAGTTCCAGCTGTAGTCAGAAAGAACTACAAAAGAGCAGACTGGACACGGCACGGGCGCCTTCTTGAGACCTCCGATCCGCCTAACTTGGATGAGGCAATTTTTGAGGAGATTGACGAGGCACTCGACGACCTCAATAACCATCTCATCAGCGCAGATAGGGCTTGTATCCCTAAATCTAAGTATATGACCATCTCTACCTACAGATGGACCGAATACATGAAGGAATTATACCGTGAGCAGAAGTTATTGTATGAAATCAACATTGTGAATGCGTCAGTTCACTCAATACAGCGAAGTAAAGAAGTAAAAAAGAACTGAACCAGTTGATCCTCGAACAAAAATGTTGAGATGGGATCATACGATCGATAGCCTCGATCACTAAGCAACTCCCAATGATTTGGGGGAAAAGATCCGAAATCTCAAATGATCGACTGGGAAGAAGAAGCAGACAATCGAGTTAAAAAAGGAAGATGGAAACATCGAAACAGAAGAAGGAATAATTGAAGAGCTATTTTGAAGTTATTGGGAAAAAATCTTCAGTATAACTGAAGAGCAAAACGAAGACTAGAGTTTGAAAGTAACATCGACAAGCTTAACGATCAAATACACAAGACGCACCCTCACAACCAGGTTGATAGACAGCGCGACGGAGACGCCGAGATTAACGAAGAAGAACTACTCGGTGCGCTCTGTTCATTCCGACAAAAAGCTCCAGGACAATCGGGGCTTACAAAGCTTAACTTTGAAAAGGCACCAGCCAATGTCATCAAAGGGATGAGAAGAAAATATAACGCCTGTTTGAACACGAGATACTTTCCAGATGTTTATAAAACGGCTAAGATGATTTTCTTGCCTAAGCACGGAAAGGACCCAACGTTAAAGTAGAGCTATCGGCCAATTTCACTTCCTAGAATTTGGCAGGAAGCTTTTCGAAAAGATCCTCAACAGAAGACTGGTGTCTCACCTGGAGGAGAACTCCCTTTTCAGCCCACATCAATTCGGGTTTAGGAGGAAGCGAAGTACGGAGATGGCGATTAATGTCATCACGGAAAAGGTATTCCAAGCCAAACGGGAAAAGAGTTACGTGGACATTGTTGTTGGGATGTATCAAAGTCGTTTGATAAGGTGTGGCAACGGAGAATGTAGTACAAGATCTTACGACTGGGCATAAGTGAAAACTTAGAAAGAACTCTCTGTGACTATGTCAGTGAGAGAGCGGCGTACATCAGTTTAGGGTGCACGGACGGACAAAAGATTCTACTCACTGCGGGCCTCCCGCAAGAGGGGTGCCTGTCTCCCACTTTCTACTTGATTTACACTGCAGATGTCCCAGCCCCTGTAAGCCACATTTGCCTCAACATTCAATTCACCGATGATTTCACCCAGGTAATCACTTTTCCATGGAGAAATGCGCCTTGGCAAGCTCGTATGACAGCAGCAGAAATTGAAAATCTTAACACCTACGAGGCCTGGTGGAAGATCCGCAGCAACCAGGAAAAGTTCAAAATAGTCCCCATAGGCAGGAGAACTTTACGACGTTAGGGTGGGGGATAGACGTTATCCCTACATCACGGAGTGCAATATACTCAGAATGAAGATTAACTCATCTGGGTACAAGAAGCAAGTCCAAGAAAGAATCACCAAGCCCACTGCTGCAGTCAAGACTCTATGCAGGTTCAGAAATCTTCGTCAATGCAATAAGAAAAAGATATACAATGCACTTGTAAGATTGACGCTGCTATACCCCATTTCGCCCTCTTGTTTGTTTTGATGACACAAAAGAGGAAACTACAAGTGGTGCAGAATATGTACCTACCTAATTACAGGTACACTTAGGCGAGATAGAAGACGCCAGGAAGAGCTGCATCGGGAGGCGGGGTTAAGTCCCATTAACATTGTCATAAAAGAACGGACAAGGAATATGCTGGAAATGGTTAATCGTGAATTGGACGATGATATCGTACAAATGATTTACTAGAACAGAGGGGGAATAAGTCGCGCCAGATTTCCAAGCCCCACTGGGGTTTTAGCTGGCGGAGCAGAAGTGCCGTTTTAGACATGATAATAGAAAAGTTTTTACCCTAAACCAATAAAAAATCCGACTAAGAAAAAGCTTACCTACCTATGAAACCTCACCGATTTGTACATATTCACCGAGGAAGACCCATATTTACCCAAGAAGACATCCACGAAAAAACAGAAAACACGAATTCTACACACTACAAAATATACGAAAAAATAAAGTTTCTAAGCGCAACAATAAAGTAATTATTACCACAACAGCAAATACGCATATCATATCCAAAGACATTAATTGATTTTAAAGACAAATGGCTTGAACGACACATTATATATATATATATATATATATATATATATATATATATATATATATATATATATATATATATATATATATATGAGAGGCGGTCAATAAGTTTTGCAATTCGGATATCAGGAAACGAGATATGAGGAAAAGTGTATTATTATTTCTCAATATAACTACCCTCGACTTCAATGCACTTGCACCACTTGTCCCTGAGGCTTCGAATTCCCGACAACCAGAAATCTCTCGACTGCTGTTTAAACCACTCCTGGACGGCGAGCTGGACATCTTCATCGTCCCCAAACCGGCGTCCACGCAGTGCAGCCTTGAGTTGGCGGAATAAAAGTAGTCGCTAGGGGCCAGATCTGGACTGTAGGGGAAATGGTTGAGCTCCTCGAATCTGCACTCGCACAGGGCAGCTCGTGCAACTCTGGCCTTGTGGACTTTGACGATGTTTAAGTCGATCATGGGGCGTGAGGTTCTAGGGACCCAACGGGCAGAGACCTTGGTCATGGCCAAATTGTCGTGGATGATGTTGATAACACTTCCATGTGATATTCCAAGTTCTCGCTCAATTTCTTTGACCTTCACCCGTCGATTTCCGAGGATCATCCTCTTCACACGGGCTACATTGTTCTCGTTGGTCACGTCTAACGGGCGTCCTGGACGGGTGTAATCTTCAAGGGATTCACGATCATGGCGAAACTCACTTTTCCAGCGAGATATGGTTGCATAGGAAGGGGCCGTGTCGGTGTACACTGCAACCATGCGTTCATGGATCTCTTTTGCATTCTTGCCTTCCTTAGTCAAAAAATTTTATCACTGCGCGGTGCTCAACCTTATCCATTGTTGAAAAATTTGTGACTGACAATCTGCAATCAGCTACTTCTTCTTAAAAAACGAGGCAGGAGCGTGCGGCTGCAGGTCATGACTTGACCTAACTTGTCCTAACACCTCCACAAAGAGCCCTCCCCCTTCCTCTGTTTTGTCCTACCGATTCGCAAAACTTATTGACCGACCCTCGTGTATATTTATATAGTATATTATATATATATATATATATATATATATATATATATATATATATATATATATATATATATATATATATATATATATATATATATATATATATATATATATAATAAATATATATATATATATATATATATATATATATATATATATATATATATATATAATATATATAAATATATATATATATATATATATATATATATATATATATATATATATATATATATATATTATATATATATATATATATATATATATATATATATATATTTATATAGCAGCAATATGAAGACCCAGGTGGTTATACTATGCATTTATTGGCCGGACGTTTCGGACCTTTACTAGGACCATCTTCAGCGACTATATCGTCTAATGAGAAGGGGAAGGAACATTAATTGATAACAGTTAAAAGAATGCATTAAAAAAAGCGGAAGAAGGCAAGTTAAAATAATAAAATTGACAATAATTAAAATTAAAGTAAAAACACTAATAACAATGTATAGAATTAAATAATATTACCCAGTGGTATTTAAAAAAAATAATAGAAAGTGAAGTTATAACAAACTGACTTGATTATCCCATATTAAAAGTTACTGAAGTAAACAAAAAATATCATATTATATTAAATTGTAAAAACACACAAAAAAAGACAAAAAACCCGAAAACAAATCAGAATGAACAAAGGGACTGACCTTTAACGTGGGAGTTGAGAAATCAACTAACTAAACATATATAATTACTGACGAAATTTATTCGGTTGTTCGTTTGGCTAGTTAATCTATTGAAGTGTTGGTTGGTTATATTGTGAATAATTTAATTGAGGAGGCGTAATTATTTAGGTTTGGACTAAAATCTACACTTATTCGAAGAGGCCAAATTTATTTCGGAAATAGACCTATGTAAGGCCTACTACCAAATCCCCCTGAAGGAAAATGCCCGGAAATATACCACTTTCCCCACGGAGAAAGGACTTATGCAATTTCGGCGCCTTCCATTCGGACTGGTTACTGCTTGCAGTAACTATAACCGAATGATGCGTCGAATACTGGACGAGATAATGTCTCGTTCTACTTCGAGAACAATTACGTTGCCATCCACACCTGGACTCAACATCTGATCTCTCTCCTATCCCTCTTAACTAGGCTCCGTGAGCATGCACTCACTGTAGGCCCCAGTAAAGGCCACTTTGCGTAAGGTACAATTAGATATTTAGGATTCAACTTTGGAGAGAATCAAATTACGCCCCAAGAAGAAAAGATAAGGGCCATAGTCAGCATGCCCCTCCCGCGTAAGAAGAAGCAGTTACGCTCTTTCATGAGATATACGTCTTTTTACCGGCGATTCGTCCCAAATTTTTCCTCACTCGCTGCTCCCCTTTGCTCCCTGCTTCAGAAGAAGTCACCCGATCCCCTTGCCTGGAACCAGAAAGCTACCGCCCATTTTTATAAGTTAAAAGACCAACTTGTGTCCACCCCCATCTTAAGACTCCTAAACAAGCCTGTTGGCATTCGAACCGACGCCAGTAATAATGGCATCGGGTGTGTACTCCTCCAATATGGAGAGGATGGTGAAAGTCACCCTGTTTCTTACGCCAGCCGGAAGCTCCTGACGTGAAAAAAGAATTACTTGGTTATCGAACTTGAAACTCTCGCGATTGTTTGGAGTGTACATAGATTTCGCATGTATTTAATAGGAAAGGAATTGACGGTAGAACCTGATCACCGGCTCCTAGCCTTTCTAAAGAACTCTAAAGGTCAAAATGGTCGTTTGATGAGATGGAGATTGCTCCTCCAAGAATATCAATTTTGAATTATCTATATTAAAGGAAGTGTTAACGTCCTAGCAGATAGTCTCAGTAGAAACCTCGTAGAGGAACCCCTCCCCCCTCCCAGCTAAAGTAGGAATACTTAGTCCTATATTATTCTCACTTTGTACATAAAATTTTGTCGCCAATTCTGCGTACTCGCGTTATAAGCCTCAAGTCTGTTGTTTATTTAGCCATTCTATGTATACCATTTAATGCTCATGTATTTTTTTGGGGGGGAGAGTATGTTGTAATCCTCCGTATTTGTATATAATATAATGCTTGGTCGTTTCCGTTCCACTACCAATTACGTGTTTGTTTGTTCAAGAAAAGTTTTGGGGGTATAAGTAATGATTTCTTTTATTACTTGTATCGGTTTCGTCGTATAGTCATTCATATCTACACCTGTTCGATCCAGGTTAGGAATTCCATGTCCCCACTTATGCTAACCTACGAGCATGACTCCTTTCCAAAATTTAGGGATGCCCTTTTCTCTCCCCCTCACTCCAAGAAAAGGTTATCTTCCGGAAAAGAGGAGTGCGAGGCAACGAAACTTAAGGTCCACCTTGAGCCATACCCCGCTTCAAGCAGAGATGAAGTGGGCCTAAGTTAGATCTCTAAAGGCAAGGGGAGAGAACTATTCTCGCGTGGGAAAACTTCAAAGCGGCTGGTGGCACCTGTGCTAGAATAGTCGGCCTATCCCCCGCTGAGACGCATTTTTCCGAACCTCCCCTGCCTGGAGGCCAGGGTCGACACGATAAGTAGCTTCCATGGCTGTCTCATCTCGTCTGGCCTTAAAGAGATGGGCGCCAAAGGTTACTCCCAAGAGACTGCCATGCCTGGAGGCTTTATAGCGAGGAGGAAGCCAGCAGGGTATTTAACCTAAGGGCAACCGTTACTCGTCAGAGAGTACCGCCAGCACTTTCGCAAAGATACAGTTCTTCGTCTCGAGTCGAACCTCGTAGTTAGGTCTCGTCGGCTAGACAGATTGCCATGTGTTTGGCCACAGTCAATTGGCAAATTCGTGAAACGACTTTTTCTTTGGAGAATTGCGTGAAACACTCTTCTCCTCATCCCGTCAAGGAGATCTCGTTCCTCGTCTGAGATTCCTCATCCCAATTCGAGAATGTCTAACCATGCCTGGAAATGACCATACTAGTGCCCCAGGTAATTCCGAGCCCTCCGTCAAGAGTACAACGCCCCTCAAGCCACAAGACTAGCTCACCTCATAAGAATCGCTCTTCTCACCAAGAATCAAGCTGCCAAGGTAAAACCTTTTTACCCCTTTTCGAGGATAATCCCTCCTTTTGTCCTCGCCACCTGATATCCTCCTCCCGACCCTTTAATTGGACTCCCCAGTGTTTACCAACATTTTTCCTATCTGACCAAGTCCCATATTTTGATCTCCGTTAAACGGATTAGTATTTATTTGTTATTTCGTTGCGAGCGACATTATTCTCTCATTCCTTTGCCTTTGTAGACATTTCCATAATTAGCATTATTAGTGTAATTAAAGTTTATTTTTGTTTTTAATCTATCAATAACCTTGAATGAAACCAGGTATTCAAATCTTCCCTGGCACCATTAATCTCCTCACGCACTCAACTCTTATTAGCCCTGTGCAGATGGTCTATCCATCCTGCCACCTGCAACGTAAGTAGACTGCATTCTCTGCAGCGAAGGTTACCGCTCACGAATACCACGACAGTTATACTTTTTACTTCCTAAAAATAAATTTACTAATTGAGTAGTTTCATTTCTACTTGCGTCTTTTTACTTATGTTACTTTTACTTCATTACATTTGAAAAACATAGAAGTATTCATTCCTTTTCAGTTAATTTGGGCCAATCACAGACGTAGAAGCAAAAGTCAGACGATTGCCAATCACAAGCGTGTACTCTGGTTTGAACCAATCATTAGCGCTTATTCATGTTTGGACTAATCACATGCATCTTTTCATACTCGATAAACAATTTGTTTGTCTCTCCCGTTTTCCCGCCTGAGAGAGGGCGTCAGTTTATTAAATTATTCTTCATTCTCCTAGACTCCTAGCGTGCTGCTGCGCCATTACTGGACCATCATGAGTTCTACTTCTACCTTTGAAAATAAAATAGTGGTGATTCCCACCCATGGCGATACTTGGAATCATTTTTCAAGTACAAGAAGAATGTGGGAAACTAGGTGAAGTTGCAATGTCTGTTTAGTTTGCCAAAAATTCCTGAGGTGACCGTATAGATCAATTTGCCTTCAAATTTAAAGAAACACATTGAGGTGAGTATTCGTGTTTTTAACTATGTAGTGTATAGGAGTTACACAAGAAATTGACATGTACTTGTCATGCCGAAGGAGTGATATAGAAATCCTGAGGTGCTTCCCTGCATTGTGGGATATTTCACTTAAGTTAAATACCCCATTACCTGCCTCTACTGCTTGTACTTTATTATTTTACGTGAGTTTTACTTTCATTATCTGAGTACTTCATGAATAAGATACTTTATTACTTTTACTTAAGTTCATTTAAGCTTGGGTAATTTTACTTGTACTTTGAGTACAATTTTGTCAGGGTAACAATACTTTCACTTAAGTATCAAGGTAGGGTACTTTTTACAACACTGCTAGGTTGTATATCTGAAAAAACTTTGGGGTTAAAAGGTGGTAGGGTTTGGAATGGTTTGTCCAGTGAGGTAGTTATTAGTATCACGAATGTTGAGTTTAAATCTAAGTTGGATCAGTTTTTGGATAGTTTAGGTATGATTTGACCATGACCATTTGGCTCACTGTATTGCGTCTATGATTGTTCCAGTTACGGATAAACATTTTAGGATGCATTCTCTATGTTTGGGGATTAACTAACAAATGAGAGAATCCTCTAGATGGCTCTGTAATCTGGATTTGGATTTTGGTGGTCGAGAAGATCTCGGAGGTGGTTCACCCAGATAGAACCCATTGAATTATAGTGAACCGGGTGTTTCTTATGTTCAGTAGGATCAGCCTTTTGTAAATGACCCACTTTTAATCTCATGTAATACGGGTTTCTGCCAATTGTGTGAGAAGCCCAATATTATATTGGCTGTCATAAGTTATCCGCTAAAATGAAGAGCCATCCTTCAACAAGAAGGAAATGCCTGACCTCAGCGTAATGAAATACAGTTAGTT
This sequence comes from Ceratothoa steindachneri, assembly GCA_963969495.1. Lineage (NCBI taxonomy): Eukaryota > Metazoa > Arthropoda > Malacostraca > Isopoda > Cymothoidae > Ceratothoa > Ceratothoa steindachneri. The sequence continues at coordinate 189,754,745 of OZ018320.1, forward strand.
ATGAATGTTATTCTGTATTCAGATTATATAGCATACAGATATCTATTTATCTATAAAAGTAATATTTTTAGAATTTAAAAAACATATCGCGTCACTCTCACGCCGACCTGAGGTGGCCGATGGGGTTCCGTTCACAGTCTATCTATGCCATATTTCTAGGATTTTTTTTTTCAAGGGGCTATCTGGCGACTACCCACTTGGGCATAAGTCGCCGCAAACAAACAGCCCAGTTCTAAGCTACTTTAAAATAAAAAAGTTAATAGAAACAACAATAAAAAGGGGATAACAATCAGGGAGCAAGCTTCGGCGTCAAGGGAAGGTCCCCCTCCCCCCGTCGCAGGAGCCTGCGACTTACAAAAAAACAAAAAAAACAAACAACAATAACAAAAAAACAAGTTAAATACAAGAGAGAAGGCCGGCCTCCCCCAAAAAGTCTATCAGTCCACCAGTCATGGTGCACGCACTCGACCCGAGTACAAGGGACCATATTTCTAGGAGTAGAGAAATATATTCATATGTGCACACAAACTCGAATCCAATGGTATTCACACATATACATATATCCATTGTTACGAACAAATAGGTATACGCCAACATGTGCGCGTATAGATGAAATTCATAGTATGTACAAGTATACGCACGCATACATGAATTCACTTGTAGGTTTCCATGTTATTCATAGTTAAGCATTACGTGAAAGTACGCCACATGTACAGATGTGTGCATTTCCTATCTAAGAAAGATCAAAAGTTTAAATTAATTAAACCAAATTTATAACTCCGGAAAACACTTTCCTTTCGCGATTTGGGAGAAGGGGACCACCAATTAAATACTTGCACAGATTTCCCTATTAACACTAACATGATATCATACACCAATTTATCCCAATTTTAGGCAATCGCGTAAAAAAAAAGAAGAGGAAATCGACTCATTAACTATCGTTCATCGAAAATTTCTGAACCATTTGACGATTCATTTTGGAAAATGGGCTCGAAGATAAAAAAAAATAGTAAAAAACGATTTAATCCTATTAATTATGTCAATTTTAATCCATAGATTAAATTTTTATGTCGAAAATTGAAAGCGGAAATTAATTTATTATTATTATGGGTTCTCCCAAGGCGCATTTAATCCGAATATCGAAATGGGTACCAGCTGCAGAGTTCGAGATCTTTATGCCCATTTAATAAATAGCGATTGGGGCATTCGTATCATCATCATCATCATCATCATCATCATCATCAACCGCTTTGCAACAAAGAGTGGTCGTCGTAACCTCAATGCCACCCAAAATCCGCATTATTTCCACGCCAAATTGCCCCTTCGTAGTTACGAGAGGGGGGAGGAGGGGCTGTGTGATGTAGCATCTCATCCAGTCAGGATTGATCCAGGGGCAGAAGGCCCCAAGCAAGACCCCTCACAAACCCTCTCTTTGCTCAACTATCACCCAATTCCTCCTCGGTCTTCCTCTTCACTCTCACACATTCATTTTCATAATCAACTCACCTTTTGCGCGCTCAACCAACCCTTCTCACTACCTCACACTCACTCTCTCGTTTATTTCCTTCCATTCTCTCTCACATATTCGTCCATTCATATCTCCTCCATGCATCGACTGGCACTCATTCCTAATCCCCCCACCCGCGCCTCTCTCAGCATCATTCTATCATTACAGGGTTCATGCCGTACAACCACAACAGTTTCATCATTACAAATCTACCTTTCATACCAAAATAGTTCATCATAACACTCTTCCCTCAAAAATACTATCACGCCCTCTTTAGCTCTGCTACTTTTATTCACATCTGGTTGCTCTCCATTCACCCAATCCCGCACACCAATTCTTCGTTCCCTATCATGTTTGTCTCACATAGTGCAAATATACTTACTATATGCGAGACATTTATGTATCTGCAATTGTCCTTTTTAAACAGTTTCTACCTCTCCCCTTTTTCTTCGTCACATATCTTGCTCACATTCCGCGCACCTGTTCTGATTTACCAGAATTAATGGACGGCAATTAATAATAATAATGGAATCAGCAAACTTTGGAAACCCCCGTAACCCTTTTAGAAGGACTCACAACCCTTCCCACGCTCGCCTGCGACTTGAAAGGGTCAAAAGTACATTAAATGAAGCACAACAGAGTAACTGAAAATGAGCTAGCAATCTCTGTCTGAAGGTAAACAAATCAGAATAATTAGACTAAACGTACCGACGAGGCTTGTTTATTTCAAATGGCAAGATTCTGGCCTCAATCACATCAACAATTGTTTGGAAGTCGAAATAAAACGCCTATATGTACTCTCACACACACGTAATAATACACGGTGGAAACACGCACAAGCTTTAGTAATATGAGTGAATGTTGCAACACTCGTACAAACGGGCACAAAGACTCAAAATATCTATTTTCTGCCACTTTAGAACATGAGTAAATCCACGTAGGGAAGTGCCATCGAAAATGTGAGGCCACCAAATAATTCAGAAAGGCTAGGGTGAAGGCTCCATCTTTTGTAGAGTTATTTTATGTATGCATAAAATGGTCGAATCATCATTTGAGACGTGCAAGAGAGAGAGAGAGAGAGTAAGGAACGATTACACACCTTCATATACCGATAAGAATGTCGGTGAAATCCATACAAAGAGGCTAAAAAACAGTGAAACAAGTGATTAAACAGTAAGATTACAGCAACAAATGAGCTGTGCAGGATAGCGAAGAAATATCCGGATGGTAACAGGAAGTTATTTTGGAAAGTCATGAGAGGAGTGAGAAACAAAGGGATGAATAATTGGGCGACTAATACAGATAAGAGTGAGAAGGTCCTTTACAGCAATGGTAAGATAAACGGTAGATGACGAGAATCCTTTAATGAACAGGATAATGTGGTTTGCAAGATGAAAAGAATGCGAATATGATTGGTATGGGGCGCAAAACCCTGGTAAGGTATTGAGGTCTTAAATGGTGAGCATGCTGAAGGGGGCTAGCGATGCGAAACGATGTGAAAAGTTTGAAAATATCAAAATGTGCAGGAATAAATGATAAGGTACTCAAGATGATAGAAGTTGGGTGTAATTGTGCATGGAATGCATCAAGTGGATGAACTGTAAATTCTTTGAAAGTTAACGAGTGCTTGATGAGTTTTTAGAATTTTGATTGACTGTGTAAAAAAAAAGCTACTGAAGGTATGACATGGAATTAGCAAGGCGGATTTAGAGCAGGGTAGAGTTGTGTAGATCAATTCTACGCATTGAAGCAAATAGCTGAGAAAGCATTGAATGAGCGTTTTAAAAGGATGTTAAGTTTATAAGATAGATGTGAGACATATATTGGGCTTATGGATATGAAGAAAGCACATGAATGTATTGATAGGGAAGCGGTATGGCTTGTCATAAGAATGTAGGGAAGCGGTGTTAAACTTTGTGATAGTGTATAAACATCTTATGCTAAAAGTAAAGCAGGCTTGAGGAAGAAATATACCCCGCGTTAATGGTTTGATATGCGAGAGTGAATGATCTCACCGTGACTGTTTAACATTCTTATGGATGATATGTTGGCATAAGTACGACTGAGGTTGCAGGACATGATTGTAAGATGCATGGAGAATGGTGATAGGTTGGCATATGTTGATGACCTAGTTTTAATTGAAAAGAAAGAGTGATTTCGGAATGTTGATCGTTTGTCAGGATATATGTGAGTAAAGGTCGAAAGTAAGCGAAAAATGAGTAAGTAGATGGCGTTTGGTGGTAAGGATTGAGCGGAAAGTGATATTAGGGAGGTATTGAGGAGAATGACTGCAATAACAAGTGATGAATAGGATAGATAACCAGAGCATTATTGAATACGAAGATGTCTGAATATAGAATAGGACGGAAAGTTGCATGATAGTATGATGGTACCCAGGGCTGGGCGTTGCGGCAACGAGTTGCAACTTTGCCGCATTATGAATTTCGGAGTCGCAAAGTCGCACCGCCAATTTTCCGCGATTTTTGCCGCGACTTTGAATAGAAACAAAGACTATTTTTTTCAAAGAAATTTCCGCGGCTGTTTTAAGTCAGTTTTAAAATCCGATTTAGCTAAAAATGTCAAATTTGAGTTGGTAACAGCTAACTTTATTTTTATCTGATTTTTAAATTTGCTTTTACGATAAATTAAATTATTCACGTTATATGAGACTGACGTTACATGAAACTACCTAAACATACCCCCAAAAAGGTTTGTTACTCTGAATTGATGAAGGCCAGCCTGGAGAAGCAGAGCCAGAATGGCGACCTGGTCTATGCTAGGCCCCTGGTGCAGGCCCTCCTCAGGCGCTATGAAAAGAGGTTTGGCCACCTCTTTGAGGATGGCGACATCCTTATGGCCCCAGCTGTCCACCCCAACCTCACCCCAAGGCCCTGGAGAGCATTTCCCTTGGCAAGGTGGAGGAGATCAGGGACATGATCCCTAGGGAGCTAAGGGCCGTCATCAAGCCCAGGGAGGAGAAGAAGCAGCAGCGTCAGCCTAGCCATCCAGAAGTGCAGGAACCCCAAGACCTGGACGCCCGCCTCTTCAACAAGTTTTTTGCTAGAGGCCCGGCCAACCAGCAGCAGGATGTGAGGGAGGTCCTGAGTAAGTCCATGGAGGAGTGGGTGCCCTCTAAAGGCGAGCTGGCCTGGTCCCTCTTCCCTTACCAGCACAGGGAGGTGTGGGTGGACTTATTCATTAAGTACAATACCCCCCTTTCCAGCTCTGCAGCTGTGGAGAGGCTATTCACCACGGCTGGGGACGTCCTCAGGGCCAAGAAGACCTCCTTGGATGAGGTCAACTTTGAAGAGCTTGTGTTCCTCAAAGGGAACATGGACCTCCTGGAGGAGAAGATGGGCCAGGAGAACATGGAGGAGGAGGACGAGGAGGATAACCTGTAGATATTAGTTTAGGCTGTGTTTTAACTAAAAAATTCATAAATATCGTGTTTATGTGAGTATTTGGAATTAGCCCCAGCCATTGAGGTAATTCCACTTAACGATCGCCACCGAGTAATTTTTCCGGCTTCTCTCGTCAACTCCTGTCGAAGCCCTCCTCGTTTCGGGTGGCCGAAATACTCTTCCCTGAACCGGAAGTTACCGCCCCCCCCCCTGTTTTGGGAGAACCGTCATCACTTTAACCTCCCGTTCAGAAGTTCCGAGCGGCCTCACCTCACGTGCTGAAGACATCCGTAAGTCAACCTCTCTCCTCCCTTCAATAACCCAATTGAGTTAATTCCCCCCCCCCTCCCATTTTAATAGTCTCTTCCTGTAATACCTTAAGTTCTAACTTCATAGTCTGATTTATAACTACAATTCCCCCCTTCGTTTACTGGTGTGATTTTGTGCGTTAATTCTCTGAGGTAATTTTACCCATCAATTCTCTCATTATTTTTATGTAAATAAAATTATATTTTTGTACATGCCTCTTTAAATAACTTTGAGCTTTGCCATTGCCCATTTGTTACCTGACCTCGTTGCACTCTCATCTCGCATTTCAGCCCGTCTAAACTAGCGGTGTTCCGTCCCTTCGTCGGTTCACCTGTAAGTTATCGTTCCCCCCCCGTAATCCTCTCACCCGTAATTCTTTCCTAAAATTACATTCAAGCTTAAATGTTAAAAATATAATAGGAAGGATGATTTATTGTAGACCCATGGTGGTTATCCCCACATAAAACTACAAATCTTTCCAACACCTCTCCGAGACGTTCGAAACATTTCGCTAACTTTGATATTCCTCGCACATTCTTAGTTTGAGACAATATAACAGGATCTCATTTAGAGTTTTTAAACAAATTGCCTGAAGGTGGTAAATGTAGTCCTAACTCAAGGTTCCATGAAACAAAGACACTTTTGGAAATGGAACGAGTTTTGGAGCCCATCACTGGATATGACAATAAAGTAGTAGTGAAAGAGAAGCGAGTTCTTGAGCATAATTTACAACATCCCATTAGTCATATATATCCCCTTGAACTCTCCATAACCAACTCCGTCTTTTAGGGTTGAACTCTGGTCCTCTGAATTCATGCATCGATCAAAATCTAGAACTGTAGAAGTTGGGACTCATCCCCTACTGATTGCCCCCCACCTCAGTTTGCGAGACGTGATGGTCCTAATCTCCCTAATAAAGTTGATCTAAATTTAGTTCTTAAAGGTTAAAAATCTTTCTAAACGTCTCATAGCTTTTCTCTGGGGTAAATTACTAAAATTATCTATCGAACTGCTAGATTTTTGCCTTTTATCCTCATTTCGTGACTATTTTGCCTGTCTATTTCAAAACATGTCGTCTAGCTTTCTCAAATATTCCCCAAACCGACTGCCGGCTTGTTTTTCAAACTTAGATGCCCATGAGTTTATTGGTCCTAGGTCTTTTTCTTGGGTTCGCCCTTGAACCAGGACTTAACACCATGAGGACGGGCTTGGATTTTAGCGATGTTGGGGTGCGCTTAAAAAGTTTCTTCTCCCCCCTTTAGGAGGGCGTTGGAGGTCGGTCTTTTCCTCAATTTGGCGAGGGCCTGTTTCTCATCCTTCAAACCACGTCCTTCCTAATTTATCCATTTCTTTCTTTTAAAAGCTACCTTTTATAATATGGTTATCCATCCTTTCCCTACAAACTCCTCGACTCGTTATTCATAGCTTTCGCCTCTAAATTTAGAAAGCCAATTATTTGCTTATTTTCTCCTTGTCAACGTAAAGTGACCTTTTCAAACTTTATCGTCAATTTCGCTTGCAATTTTCTATCTCTGATGTCACCATCGTTTTTGGTTTTCTGTCTACGATAATTTTTGTGTTATTTGCGTTATTGAATGTGCGTTTATATATACGAGCCTCTTTTTATCTGTTTGTTTCTTTTGATTCAGACGCTTTTTCTCTCTGTATATTTACCTTGAGGTAATGCCATCGTTGCTCTTTGACTTTTATATCAGGTATATCGGGGCATAGATTATGAGAAGATATCGTATGCATATTCTCACCCCGAGGTGTGTATATTCACACATCTCTAATTAATATGAAATATTGCTTTGATAGTGTGGTAGTATGACCATTTCATATATGTGTACATGCTTGTCTACGTTCATTTTTGTCTGTGTATTTGCATAATTAGTGGTTAGTTTTGGATTATAGAGTATCCTGTGTAGATGACATCTCTGTATTTCTCGTCAATACATGGTGCCGACGGCCTGCTTACCCTGTCTGAGGGCTCCATATACAGACTGATAGTCCCGGGCACCACCAGTGGTCATTGGCCGCACATCACATATTTACAATGTCAGAAAGGAGTTATTTAAGTGTTTGCTATTGATTCCTTGAAACGATAAAATGAGGGCTGATATCTATGTAAAAAGAGGTTCTTCTTATTGTTGTTCTTCTTTTTCTTCTTCTTATTGTTCTTCTTCCAGAGCTGAGGAATAGATCATACGAGGAAAGGCTCAGGGCTTTAGATTTGCCATCGCTAGAAACCAGAAGATTACGTGGCCAGCTAATAGAAGTATTTAAAATACTAAAGGGTTTCTCAAACGTTGACTTTCGCAATCTGTTCGAACTGGATCATAGGGGAAATACTCGTCAGCACGGGTTAAAATTAGTGAACAAGCGTTTTAACACTAGTATAGCCCAAAACTATTTTACATTTAAAGTTACTCAAAATTGGAATCGGCTGCCCACCCACGTAGTAGATAGCACTTCGGTTAATATGTTCAAAAATCGTCTCGACGTGCATTTGAATAGTTTAAATATAACGTAGTTGAGCACTGTGAATTTAAACGTCCTTGCAGAGAGTTTGGAGCGGAGGTTTAAGGATATGAAATTATGATGACTAAAAATGATGCCGGCGATTCTCTGCATGTGTAGCTTAGATGTCCCATTTCTTTTCCGCCTATCCTATAAGTAGTCTCTATCCCTAAATTAGCTTTTCACCACTAGCAGTCGAGTGGCTGCGGAAGATGAGAAGAAAAACTTTCTATCTCCCCCGACCCCTAGTTTGATTAGTTAAAATTGCACGATAATGTACACATGTAGATAAGTGTGTACAGTAGATAGTATTAAAAAAAAAGAAAAGAAAAAAAAAGCATGTTAGAGATACACTCGTAGATAAGGGTGTATCGTAGTTTTTGATTTAGTGTAGCGGACTAGCCTCGAGCGGACCTTAGGGTCTTTGCTGGTCCTAGATTCTGTAGTTCTGTAGTTCTGTAGTTCTTACTTTTTCTTCTTCCTCTTTTTCTTTTTCGTCTTCATTATATGTCTATTTCTCTATATCCGTGGATATGCTTAGAGGACCATCATTCGATTAGGTCATCTATCGGTGTTTTGCGTCTGCACTCGTTCTATTAGAGTCCGTCTATCTAGGACTTAACGCAATTATAGATCAGACTATAAAATCTGATGGTTCAGGATATAAAAATTTCTGTCAAAGGCTGAAATGGGTTGGCGCACATTGAACAACGAGACATACAATATAAAGCTCAATTTCAATCCCAACAACTAAATGTCTCTAATGAAGAAGCTCACCATCAACCTATCCATAATGACCAATAATCCGGCGGCAATTCCGAAATGATGGCGTGTTGTCAGACTGTTGCTTGAATTTTGATCGACAAAATAACTATTCAATTTTAATCGGATTATGGAAACGAAAAACGTATTATTATATACTAAACAAGCATAGTTGGTTTATTTTGAAGATGCCTGGATAATGGTGTGACGATGTGTTATTTAAAATAGCAGCAAATGTGCAAATGTGTCAAAAACGTGGACTACAGAAGGATGTTCACGTTGAACACAAATACGACCCGTAACCATGGCTATAAGCTGAATTTGCCTCCGTTCCAGACTAGTATTTGCGGGAACTACTTCTCGAATAAGATCTGCGCTACGTGGAACCGTGTCCTAGTCGGGGTGGTGAATAGTTCATCTATAGAAAAATTTAAATCTAGTTGGACGATGCAATGTAATGTATAGAACGTAGATTATAAAAACAAGTAAAATAGGTTTCAGCTATACTATTAAAATTTCTTTATTGTGATCCTTTTTCTCATTACAATCAGGTGACTTTTCTGCTTTATGAGTCCGCAAAAGCGGGTGGGAGACCTAGGTGGTGAGGGGAGAGCCTTCGCCTGTGCTATGCTTTCTCTTAAGTTATAGGTTAGGGCCTTCCCAAAATAGTACCTCCACGGTATGGACAGCAATATCCTTTGAGGTACAACTTTTCCTTGCGACTCCTTGTGACACACTCGCACTCTCTCTCTCTCTCTCTCTCTCTCTCTTTCTCTCTCTCTCTCTCTCTCTCTCTCTCTCTCTCTCTCTCTAACTCTTTATCTCTCTCTTTCTCTCTCTCTCTCTCACATGCACACTCTCGGAGGGAGCTCATGGAAATGCTTACTTTTTTTTAAAATAACACTCCATCCGAGTCATCGGGAAACACTTTAGCGGAGAGAGCGTGCGGACTAGCCAGTGTTCCTTAAATGTTTTATTTTTTAACGCGAGGTCCATACGAAACAAGTAAGACAAACTTGTGGTTCTATTGGCCTCAGATAACCGAATAGATATATTGGCGATCGTAGAAACGTGGGTCTATACTGACATTCGAGATCTCGATGGGGAGTTTGTGATCCCCGGTTATACAATGTTCCACCGTAACCGACCCTGTTGAGAGAGCGGCAGAGTTATGGGATACGTCCGGAACTGTTTCCCCGCTGTCGAATGCAATGTGGGATCTGGTCACGAGATTTTATGGCTAGACATAGATTTTACCAACTCCTCTTATCGAGTAGTGGTGGTTTATAGGCCGCAAGGACACTCAGAAGAGTTAGACTCAAGCCAATACGCAAAGCTCACCGACCTGATAAATAGTCGCACGAGTTTGGTCATTGGTGACTTCAACTGCCGTGGGACTGACTGGAGGAACTTGACAGGCAATGCGGAGGGGAGAAGATTGATTGAGTTTGATTAGGATAACTTCCTGACACAGTGGGTAGAGGAGCCAATGAGGGGTGAGAACACGTTAGACTTGATGTTTACGTAACACCGAGGACAACATAGTATCCGGAGTCAGCGTGGAAGAGTGTCTGGGCAGGAGCAATCACCGCACAGTCACGTTTTCCGTCCACATTCCATGTGACAGACGCTCTCACGTCGCTATCTTTATACCCGACTTCCGACGCACTAACTTTGTGGGTCTTCGGGATGCGATAGGTCGGCTTGGGCTCGCAACAGAAGAAGGAACCTCGGACAAATGGTTAGCGTTTAAGGAAAATTTTATGACCCAACAGTCTGCGTTTGTCCCCAGCAGAAGGATGATCGGCAAGTCTCTCCAACCGAGATGGTTCAATCGAGGCATCGCCGCCGCGACAAGGAACAGGAAAACTGCCTTAAATAACTGGAAAGCTAACCGTAATGAAGAAAGGTTTCTTCAATACAGGGAAAAGTGTAGGAAAGTTAAAGGATTGGTGCGCAGAGCTAAGCGCAGTAAGGAAGTTCAGGTGGCCTCCCTCTGTAAAGAGACCCCAAAATAATCCGCAAACCGATTCGTCATAGCATAGGGCCACTGAGAGGTGACAATGGCGTGTTGCGGAAGTCAGGACCAGTCATCGCAAACGTGTTGAACGGTTACTTCGCCTCTGTATTTATGAGGGAAGTTGACGTCCCAGCTCCGAGGCCCGGGGTTCATCGCGAAAAGGGCGAAAACCTATTTGAAATAGTTTTTGAGAGAAACGAAGTAGTAGCCAGACTAGAAAACCTTAACCCGTATATTTCTCTAAATCCGGATGGCTTTCTTCCTAGAGTACTCCGAGAAGTTAGTGAAGAAGTCTCTCCACACCTCACCACCATTTTCAACAAATCTTTGGGAACTATAGAGGTGCCAGAAAACTGGAGAATAGCAGATGAAACTCCCATCTAAAAGAAGGGAAGCTCGAATGCCCGGGTAATTACCGGTCTATTAGTCTGGCATCCATCGTAGGCAAACTGATCGAGGGAATAATCGCAGACCGTATAGTGCAGCATTAGAGTCGTACAACCTGATCTTGGATTCCCAGCACGGATTTCGCAAGAACCGTTCATGTCTCACTAATCTACTAGAATTTTTCCACAGTATTTTGAGTGAGTATACCGCAGTCGATCTGTGGAAATCTTATACCTGAACTTTTAAAAAGCCTTTGATAAGGTACCACACCGCAGGATGATAAATAAAGTCCGCGCCCTTGGCATTACTGGCAAGGTAGCCGTATAGATAGAAAACTGGCTCTCGGGACGGAGGCAACGAGTAAATATCAACGGGGTAGCTTCGCAATGGGCACCAGTCAGTAGCAGGGTGCCCCAGGGCACAGTGTTTGGGCCTCTATTGCTCATCGAGTGGTCATAGGGGTGACAGATATCATTTAACCTTAGCAAGCGCAAGGTAATGCACATCGGCCATGTTAACCCTCGGGAAAACTATTCTTTGCTAGGCAAACAACTAGATACCACTGACTTTGAGAAAGATTTAGTCGTGCTAATCAGCAGTGATCTAAAGTTCTCCAGGCAGTGCCTACCGGTGGAAAAGAGGGCCCAGCGAATTCTAAGATATATAAAGAAGCATTTCCGCTTCCGAAATAAGCAGATAGTTCTCGCCTTGTACAACTCTCTAGTCTGATCACACCTTGAATACGCCGTACAATTCTGAGGAAGGACATTGAACGGCTGGAAAGGGGTATAGGCCAGAGCCACAAGATTGATTCACCCCCCCTTCCCCTTAGACATATAAGTTATCAGCATAGGCTATGAGAACTGAGGATGTTCTCCTTGGAGACGCGCCGGTTAAGAGGCCAGCTGATTTAAACTTTTAAGATAATACGAGGAGTTGTAAACATAGATTACAGGAGGCTGTTCACGTTGAATGCAAATACTACACGTAACGACGGTTACAAACTGAAATTATCGCAATTACATACTACCATTTGCGGCAACTTCTCGCACAAAATCTGAGGAATGTGGAACCGTCTATCGTCAGATGTGGTCAACAGTTCATCAGTCGAACAGTTCAAATCTCGATTTTACAAGATAATCCACACCTTGACCTAGATTATAGATTTGAGGCAAATATATAGGTTTCAACTTTTCTATAAAAATTTCTGTTTGTGTTCTTTTTTTCAGCCCATTCAAGTAGCGTTTCAGCTTTCTGGCGCGCAAATGCGGGGGGAAGAAGTAGGCGGGGAGAACTTTGATCTATGTTATACTTTCTCTTATGCTATAAGTTAGGGCCTTCCCACAGAATAGTCAGCAATGTCCTTTGAGGTACTACTATTCCTTTTTGACTCCTTGTGACTCTGAGATGTGCCCGCTAGACTGCTAGTCCAAAGGTACCCTCATTGAATGTACCGTAAGGTCTTCTAGGGTACTTTCTTTCCTTGTTACTTCTTGTTACTCTCTCTCTCTCTCTCTCTCTCTCTCTCTCTCTCTCTCTCTCTCTCTCTCTCTCTCTCTCTCTTTCTCTTTCTCAAGCGAACACACAAATAAACATGCATCCACATCCATACAAAGCCCCCTCCCCTGAGAAACCCGATTCGTGAAAGCTGGTCACTCCCACTTTCTTAAACATATAAATAACTTGATTTTATTGAAATACGCTGATTATTATCCATTCATTACTTCATTGTCACTTATTTAACACTTAATCATTTAAATATGCCCCATTCGACTATCTTCACTCATTCCGTTTGTTTAACTTCGAATCACGTCATGCACAGATTCATGACTCACAAAGACTCATCCCCCATCCTCGTATGTGTCAAATTTAACAATCGCTCGTTTAAATGAAGTTTCAAATAGTTATTTTTACTAAATTGTTTATCAATCCAGATATGCTTTTATTTAGTGAGCACCCTCAAAAACGAATCTTGAGTCCCGAGTTTGCATGGAACTGTTGAATCTGACAACCAAAGATCATCTCCTGCTACATACATATATTTGTACCCTTGTCCATAAGTATAAAGCACCCCTCACTGATTTATATATTTATTCAAACTTTTATCATATTATTCATGAATAAGCTGTTAATAACGTGAATTTTCCTAATGTTTTTTAATAAGTTGAATTACTTAATATTTTACTACATGGCGTGTAATTGATAAAAAGGTGTTTTTTAAAATTAGAATTTACCCAATATTTCTTATGTTTCAGCTTAAACTTTTAACTATTTTGTATTTCCACATTGTTCCAAATAATTAATATTACTAAAACTAAATAGCCTACAGAATGTTTAAGATACGCTGTCAAACCGACTATAAGACGATAACAAGAGACCAAGAGCTTTGTACCAAGGAAGAGAAGTGGCACAAAAGGTCTTACAACACCTAGAGGAGTAAGATGTATCATTCGGGCTTCACTACATAATTGCAGAAAACCATCTTCTGAACTGAAAACAGAAGAAATTCGAGGGTAAAAGGATGCAAGGTTGGGATAGAAGCCATGAATATCTGAAGCCAACAGGAAAAAACTACTTCAGTAGGCTTAAGATCTTGTTAGCTGAAAGTAATTATCAGGTATGTAAGAAAGACTAGCGTATTGTTGCTTTAGATATAATTTATTAATTATATTTAAATATATCTTGGAAGAAAGATATTTAAAAATTTAATTTTTTTCTAACAATTTTGCAGATTTTCAGCCCTTCTGAGGCTACTAACTGTGAAGCATAGAGGTGGTTCTATCATGATATGGGGCTGCATGTCTTCATCAAGGACTGGTAAGAGGATTTTTATGCTAGGGGAGAATGAACTCTACAACTTATTTCACCAATTTGTCACAAGTTTTAGAGCAACCTAACCAGAAATTACATCCCACAACACCAAGAAATGAAATTATATGTCAGTAGGACATCGCCCAGTGCCATACATCCAACCACCCCTATGGAGTGATTACTAGTCTAGGCTTAAATCCAATAGTACACTTGTGAAGGTGGTTAGGAAAGCAATAAGTACTACCGCATGCACAATAGTCTTTTATTTAGGTTAGGTTATTGTGGACTGATTTTAAAAAAATCATTACCTCTCCTTTTTTTGATTTTGTTAAATCTTCGTCTCCGTTGCTTTTCTTCGTCTCTTTCGTTTTTACCTTTAATAAATAGAAGCTCATTGCGTCGGTTTATTCTTCCAAATGATTTTAGGCTTAAATTCCATAGTGATGTAGAGCTTCATTATGTTATGAAAGGTAAGAAAAAGACGCGGCGGGAAAGAAGACCCCGGGAGAGTGAGTGATGCCCCACAAAATGTAAAGATAACTTTATGAAAAAAAATTAAGCAGAAATAAAATAACCTAACAAAATCTACAATTGCACAAAAACACAGATTTAACAATCGAATAATTGGATAAAGTTAAAGTTAGATTGTGTAAACGGAACACTCTATAACACCGCTGCTGAGCAAAACGCTCGGTAACAAGTGTCCACGGATCTCAACCGCTCCAAAGGTTGAGTTGCCCACGTTAGTACTGCCATTTAGCAAAATCCCCACGTTAGTCTTGCCATTTAGAAAATTCCACACATTACTCCTGTCATTTAGCAAATATACACACGTTTGTCCTACCACTTAGCAAATTCCCCACGTTATTACTGCCATTTAGCAAATTTTCCACGTTAGTCTTGCCATTCAGTAAATTCCCCTCCTTAGTCTACCATTTAGCAAATTCCCCACGACAGTCTTGCCAGTTAGCAAATTTGCCACGTTATTCCTGCCATTTAATAAATTACCTCTTCCCCCTTTGCGAGGTCGTCTTACCTAGATGAGGCGCATTTAGTGATGCCCCCCCTTCCCCCTCTCCAAAGGTAAAGATAACTTTAGGAAAAAAAGGGGGTCTACTTTTGGATTTCTTTCGTCCAACCTTATTTCGTTTGTAAGTTACCCATTTTACTGCCCGTTTCCTCTACAAAATTGGTATTTTCTTTGTCATGTCCGTTACCCATTTCTTTGTTCTTATCCTCGTATTTCATCTATGGGCGAGTTATTCATAACACGTATCGCTCTAAGTTGTTGTTGTTTTGGGGGGATCCTTATTTATGTTTTTTGCGCTCGATGTCCAAGCGTCACTTTCTTAGGCTAATCGATGTATTGATGAATATTTTACCTTTTAATCATGGATGTTTGTCACTTCTAACGATGCAGCTAAATTTACATCCCCCCTCCCTTCTTTCGTTAACAAAATAGCTACATATTAGGCCAGAAAGATGTTATCTCCCAGCTTTTATCAACTTTACCATTTTTATGTTCTTGGGTGAATGCAAAATCAGTTATTTTTTTTTAATCATTTTTAGTTCTAGTATGCATAGCCAATTTTTATGGAGCTAACATTGATATAACTGATAAAAAAATAACGAATTTCCCATAAAACCTTTAAGTTGTTTCCCCAAACGAATTACAATGACCAGATTGGAGCAAAAGCGTTGTTGATTTATTAATTTATGGTTGGTTTTCATTCATAATTCCTCTTACTCTAGCAAAACTCCTCAACTCCATCAGTTCATGTGACCATACTTCGTCACTTTTGGAAATGAAGCGCAGTATTGATGGTTTCCAGCCATAACCTTAAACACAAATACACCAACCCGCATACCCACACACCTCAACCAACAACCCACTTCGCCAGACATCACCACTGCAACAAACACCCTACAGGGACACCTCACCTTGAACACGGTACACGCTCTCTCATCTGACCATCTCTCCATCTTAATCACATTAAACACAAAAAACAAACTTCAGCCTACAACAAAACCTCAAAACATGCACAAATTATCACAAGGAAAACTGGACAGAATACACAAAAGAAAAAATTGAACAAGTACTCTCCAACATCCAACTCCCCAAAGATGCACACACGGCAAACCAAATACTAACTAACACTATCTTACAAGCAGACAAACACAACAGCCCACGTGGGAAAATACACAACACACAAAAATAACTCCCTGAACCAATCAGAAACCTCATAGCTCAACGGAACAACACTAGAAAACAAAACCCATCAGACCCCAACATTATAGAGCAAAACAAACAAATAGATTGCGCCAGACAAGAAAACAAACAAGAATTATGGAAACATCACCTAGACCAGCAATGGGACCACAAAACAAACACACACATACTCTGGTAAACCATTGCTGGTCTCACAAACAAAACAATACCCATGCAAAAAGCAGAACACTTCAACAAACAATTCACAAATACAACCATACACCAAACGAAAAATTAAAAAAAAAACAGGAAAATAGACAAACTTACAAAAAACTCCCTAAACCACAATTCACAACCACAACAGAACAGACCATCAGAGCCATAAAACAAGCAAGAAACAACAACTCCACCGGCCCTGATGACATAAACGTCAAACACCTCAAACACCTAGATCAAAATACCATAAACCTCCTCACGCACACTTACAACCATGCCATAAACACAAACAACATACCTAAACAATGGAAAGTAGCAAAAATAATTCCAATACCCAAACCAAACAAAGACATAAACAAAGGATACTCCTACAAACCAATATCGCTGCTTTCCCACATAGCCAAAACACTAGAAAATATCATCTTACCCTACATCGCATCCAACATCCCAAACACACCATACCAACATTGGTTCAAACCCATGCACTCAACCACCACAACCCTACACACAATAAACAACATAATCACAGATAGATTCAACAAGAAAGTTCCACTACATATAACCATAGCAGTCGCCCTTGACATGTCCAAAGTATTCGACACAGTAGACCTACACAAACTAATCAACAAGATCCACAAACTCACCATACCCACCATCCTCATCAAACACATAGCAAACTACATCAAGGGACTACTCAAATACACCCAAATAAAAAACACAAAATCTAAACACAGACACACAAAATCCGGAGTTCCCTAAGGAGGAGTACTTTCCCCAACACTTTTCAACATCTACACCTCAGATATACCAACTTCCCCACAAACAGTAAAAATTGTCACCTACGCAGACGACATAACAATACTCTCCTCACACAACAAACCAGAAGCTGCTGCACAAGAGATACAACCTTACCTCAACAAAATACATACATCAACAATAGAAAACTCACTAAAGCTAAACGACACCAAAACAATGACCAGTCTTCTCATACCAGATCCTGTAGAATACAACACAACCCTAAATCTAAACATAGAAAACATACCACTACCCACCACTAAAGAACCAAAGATCCTTGGCCTCACTTTTGATCCCAAACTCATATACTCAAATCACATACAAAACACAATAGTTATGGCCACGAAAACACTCAAAGTCATCAAGGCACTCACAACTACACCACTGGGGAAAATCCAAGGAAACGCTCATTAACACATACAAGACAATCACAAGACCAGCACTAGATTACGCCAACACAATCTGGCCTCCAATCATTTCAGAAACCAACACCAAAAAACTACAGACAATACAAAACACAGCCCTCCGCCGTCACAGAATGCACTCTTGACACAAACACCCAACACCTACACGGCGAGATGAACATCATACCAATCAAAAATCACCTAAAACTACATACATCACAACTCAGGCAGAAAATACAACATCCAAAAAAACAGACCATTTCCGATAACAACAACAACTACACCACCAACTTAGACACAGGCCCTAACACAAGAGCAGATGATACAATCAAGCAAAACATGAAAACAATCCACTCTCAGATTACACAACAATACTTGACAAACAGAACCCACAACAAAATATTAAGTGCACCACCTCCAACCAACCATACACAACTCAGAACAGCCACTCACAAAGCCGATCAGAAGAACACTAGCACAGATACGAACAAACAAATCACTCCTCCTGACGTCATACATGCACAAAATATCTCCCACCACTCATACAACACTAAACTGCCCCAAATGGTTAACACAGATACACGACACCACAGATCTCGTCAACTGCCCACAGATACACACAGACCTGGACCAGGTGGATCTCTGGCAGAGACCCCGGGAGGCAGCAGGTCTGCTCCTGCGATGGTCCGGGAAGCTGGCGTGAAGCCTGGAATAGGTGTGAGGGTCCCCGACACACTGTCGGGCCGGGGACGGGGTCGCTCCCCCCCCCACCACCACAAACTGGCAAAAAGTAATTCCAAATTGCTGATGTTTGACTTAAATTGGATTCATCGAACCAATTAAATCTTGGATAGATTATTCTAAGTTTTCTCTGGAGTCCTTTATGTTCATTTAATGTTCTGACATGTTTGTGAACAAGGTGGTGTATCTAATAAGTGTTAAGTGGAGCGCATTGATCATTGATTTTAATGAAAAAGGTAAACTTGTGAGCAAAGTCTTAATTTTCACTGGATTAATGAGGGAAAAGACAACACATGAATAAAGAATGCTAAAGAGAAGGGAAAAGAATGTAGATAGGGTTAAGAGTGACAAAGAATCCAAGTGTCAACAGGCACTTAAAGCTCCGAAGGATTGCTTCTTAATTAGTTCCCACTTAGGAATCCATTCATTTTTACAGTTTTACAATCTAGTTCCTCAATAGCTTTTAATAAGTCAGTCTTGGAATCCGTCTTCCATCTCTACTAGAATCCATGTCCAAATTATCTCCATTACACCTAGACACGTTTTTTTGTTCAGCAGAAATATTGAAAATGTGTTGACAGATTGACCACGTAGAAATAATCAATCAGTTTCCTGATTGATTTGAGAAACTCCTTCACGCTGTGGACATTTTATTCTCTTTCTTCTTTTGTTTTCCCTTCCTCTAATTCCTTTATAAACCTCCCCTTTCGCCACTATGCAACCATACATCCCTACCTCCATACACTTTTCCATTTACTTCTTAAGAAATGAGTCTCCTTCCTCAGTTGCATTTCACGCTAATTACAGGTACAGTCGCATTATCTCCGAACAGGTAACGTCCGTGACGTCACGGTTGGTGAACAGTGACCAACTCATATGACCCCGGATCAATTGACCTACCGTCAGGTTCTGACGGGTCACTCGGACTAATGACAGTATAGGATTGAGCGCTCTACCAGCACCGGCCCCTCCAATTAGCCTTCTTTTTTTTTACACCATCTACCTTCAACGCATTTTCACCATCACTTATTTCACGCTCTTTGCGAAACAATTAATATATATATATATATATATATATATATATATATATATATATATATATATATATATATATATATATATATATATACTTTATGGAGGATTTTGCCTTCATTGGTTTTAGGCTTCCTAGTGTTATATTAATAATAATGATAATTATTTTATTAATAATAATTAAAAAAATTATACTAATTATTATAATATAATAATCTCTGAATGTTTAAAGCTTCCTGGCACCATGTTCTTCTCATAGCCGAGTTAATTATGACGAGGGGAATATGGGGCAGAAATTTAGTTCGGCCCCTCCTTCCCCATCGAAAACAAACCATTGAATTATTTGTACCCAGGTCTGGCAACTTCCAATCTTAATTCGATCGAGAATATGTGTGAGCGATGCTCGAAAATGGGTTGGGCAACCAACAGCTACTCTTAAAGCAAAAACAGAACGCAATCGCTCAGAATTTGCTGCAGCATGTCAGAACGAGTCCTTGGAGTCGTGGAGATGAAGGATCAACACACTAAATAAAATTCGGTTAATAGTTTATTTAAATTCAACTTTCAAAACGTATCATTTTGATTTCCCCGCAAGATCATACGAGTATGTATGGTATGGGTTAGTAATCAGAAACAGTGACACTTACCAATCATAAAATTTGTGTCTGCCAAAACTGTTGCGCATATGTGTACACCGAAATGAGCATCAGAGAGTTTGAATCAGTGGAAGGAAACACCGTGCCATACCAACCACAAGCTACCAACAAAAAACACCATTACAGCATACATATTTATGTACATGAAACGAGCTAAAATTATTCGGTCGTGGTTGTCATACGTCATTGGGTTCGAATCTTGATCGAAGGCCAGATTAGGTCATGGTTCAGTGAACATTAAAACGACTCTGTCCAAATAAAGTTTAGAGGTCGGAGTTTGGAGGAAAACTCTTACGTTATTCGTCGGCTTTTAGGTCATTTTAACGCCGTTGAAACATGTTTCAACTTTCCAATTAATTTTCATTTAAGTCTAAAGCAGGCCATCCCGCATACATGTTTCAAGTGCTGGGAGAGTGTGTGTGTGTGTACGCGTGCAAGTAGTTTCCTAGGATGGTGTGAAGTCTTTTATGTACATTGATTTTATGTGAATTATAATGTGTGAAATTATAATGTGTAATATGCATAGGTAGATGTGCGAGTGTGCGTAACTTTTTGCGTATAATAGATACTAAATAGAGGGATCGGCGTGTGCTTATAAAGAGGGATGCATTGTGTACGTGTGCGCAGGATGAATTTACGCATGTATGAATGGATATGCAAATGCTGTGTGTAGGGTGAGTGTGTTAATATAGTGCGTATCTCCTCATGTAGGAATAACAGTGGATAAATTGTGCATTAACGTGTGCGTGTGCGTGTGCGGGTGCGGGTGCACACCCGCGTACTAATCGTGCTCTCTACATCATAGACCACAATCCATGTGAGAGAAAGTAGATCTATGAGCGTTTGAAAGAATGGAGACGCGAGGGCGAGAAGAGGATGTTCTGAGAAGGCAAGGTGTCGGAGTTTATCGATGAAGTAAAAGTGAAGTTGAGAACTGTAGCTCAATAAATAAATGAAAGAAACTTCGGGAAGAGGATTTGGAAAGTAGAATAGATATCCAATTGTGTTTAGCTCGAGTGGACCTATTGTTCTTTGCTAGCCTCGATTTCTTATGATTTTACTAAATCTTGCTTTTAAAAGGATGAAGGATGAAGGCAGAGTGACAAGGGATAAGACTACCTCAAAAGCTATCGAAAGGTTAAATAGATATGTGAATGAATGTGCTCAAGAAAGGATACAAACTGGAATTTTGACAGCAAAGCTGTAATTGAAGTTAATAATAGTAGAAATCATCATGATAATAATGATAATAATGATAAGGATGATAATGATGAGGATGATATTAAGAATGAGATAATATTAATAATCATGATAATATTATTAATGATGGTAATAATAATAATGATGATGTTAATATCAATGATGATGATAATATTAATGATGGTGACAATATGAATGAAAATATGATAATATTAATGATGATGATGCTAATGTTAATGATGCTGATGATAATATTAATAGTCACATTAGTAATAATAATAGTGATAACATTAATAATAATAATAATAACCAATCTCTCCTTGAATTGATCAATGCTGGAATTATTAACTATGTACCTCTGCAGTCTTCATGTTTCAACTATTCTATGGAGAGTGGTTAGGGAAGTAAGTGTCCCATGGTTTCCCTCAGTGGTAGATTTCTCTGGGTTGATAATTTCAGACGAGAATATGATAGCGTGGAAGAGATGATAGGGAAGGGAAACAATTATTATTATTATTATTATTTTATTTTATCTTTGTCTTAATCTCTTATGGTGCGTCCCAGAAGAGCTTGTCTCAAAATGACCAGACCAAAAAAAGCTAATGAAACAAAAATGTTAGTGAGCAAAAATTGCTAGCACCTAAATAGCTTGTACAGATAGAACTAAGTAGATTAGAATTTTTGTAAAGAATGCGGACATAGATCAGTGAAAAATCCTGGTCCCCCCATAGTGCAAGCTATCTAAGAACCAGCTATTATGAAACACTAGCAGGTTTCTCTCACTTGTTATTTTTGGTCTAGCTATTTTGGGACTAGCTCTTTTGTTGAACTAGCTGTTTTGCGCCTATAAATTTAGGGAGTAGCTATTTTGTCGTATAATCTATTCTTATTCTTGCGCAGAAGCAAACAAAATAAATCAAAGAAAGCCACCTTTATTAACAACGAAATCAATGGATGTATTCGGGAGCGAATCAACCGAATTTAAAGAAAATAGCCACTCATAAATAAATCGAACCAAATTTACATATATTCCACCAGAAGTTGAACGTGAGGGAGACGAAAGGAAATGATCGAAAAGACCTAGCACAAAACTCGAAACACGACCATATTTGTTTTTATTGTTACGTGAATATACATAGACTATAAGGGAGGATAAATAAAAGAATATAGATCACTGACGATCTCAAACTCATAGTAAAATTTTAAACGAGCATTTAGTAATTGTTTTTTACTGTAGACGACATACCACAGTATCTCTTCTAAGCGAATAAATCGATTTGGGGGAACGACCGTTCTCCCAAGCACGCGAGTCAAGGGGAAAGAAACAATTACTTATATAACAAAATTAAACGATCGAAGGTACCAGGGACTGATTGAGTTTACCCAACTCAACTAAAAGCGTTATAAAACGAATTAATAAATACGTTGTAAATGGACAATTACAACGGATGTTATAAAGCCAATCCGATCTCAAATTGAGATCGGATTGGGTTTAAAAACATAAGCGATGGTTTCAGACATTATTATCTTCATTTTGTATTTAGAGACTTGGATATGCAGGGTGCGTCAGTATTTTGAGGACATCACTCTGAATAGCTCTTTCTTAAACCTATTTTTTTTTCAATTTCTTTTTCAGATTAATAATGAATGACATTAAAGTGACGAATCAAAGGTCAACCAGTAATCGTTGCCATAAAAGCTCAACAAAATGATACAGAGATTGCTCACTTTCTGAAGGTTGCCCGCTCCTTCGTTACCAAAGTTAGAAAAGACCTGGAAGATTCTAATAGGGATTTAACACCTGCAAAGGATTCTAATACCATTAAACCCCAAGAAGCTATGCAAAAAGAACCGGAAAAATTCAATAAACCACAGGACAATCGATTAGAGCCCTTGCAAAGGACTTTAACGTTTCAGAATGTACCATCAGAAGAGTTGTGCAAGAAGATATCCGTTACAAGTCGTATGTGATGCGGAGAGGTCAGTTCATATCGGTTAAGACGAAAGAGAATCGTCTGATCTAAGGAAAGCGATTGATATCCATGAAGAAAAATCAATAAGCTAGAATGCTTTAGTTTTTCTCTGATGTGAAAAACTACAACCAGGACAAAAAGGTAAACCCAAGGAATGGCAGATGGTTATGAGGAAGTCCAAGCGATGTTCTAACTGTAATGCATACCAGGTTTCTAGCAACTCTGATGGTTCTGGGAGTCGTTAGCATAAGGGATATGTCATGTCCCCTTACTTCATTTCACGGAGCTTAAGAGTCAATACTGCTGCCTACGCAGAGGTTTTGGAGAAGGTTTCGAAACCCTGTATATACAGAGTAGGCAACAGATGATCTTATATCTTCCAACAAGACTCTGCACCATTCCATAAAGAGAGAACAACCCAAGATTGAATGCGTGCCAATTTCCATGCCCATGTTCTCCCAGACACATGGCCTTGTAACTCAATCGACCACAATTTAGTAAACTATTACATATGTGGCGTCGTCAAAAGAGAGGTAATGAACACTTCCATAGCATCATCAATCGCTAAAGTCTGATATAACAAAGACTATGTCCGAAATTGATATCATTCCTGGATGTAAACGCTTCAGACCTAAAATTGATGCGTCTTATAAGGATTCTCAAAATTATTTCCACTGATTTTCATTTAAATACAGATTTTATCTGATGTGCTATGCGTCTTTTTCTACATTCATACAAATGACCTCAAAATACTAACACACATACTATATATATATATATATATATATATATATATATATATATATATCCTTAATATTATACTTATTTAAAGAGAGATAAAAAAAAATTAAAGTAATACTATATGTAGTTATTCAAGAATCTAATCTACTATATACATTTTTTTTTCCTATTTATAATGAAATATACATTTATATAGCTTTCATTCAACGCATCCATTCATGTTTGTGAGTGTATTTGCTTGTTCAGTGTGGTCTTTTATGTGAACAACGGTGCCAACTGTTCCTCTGAGCATTGTGTCCAGCTGGAAAATTGCCTAGTTCTGGTCACTTTATCCCTTTTATCCGCTGGGATGTTTAGACCCTCTGCTAGTTTGGGTGCCGTTTCATTCAAGAGCCTCTCCCAAGTTCCTTTGGCCAAACTTTGGGTCGCCAGATTGATAGGCCCCAAGGCCGCTCTTCGGTGGAGTTCTCTTTGGGGTATTTGATCTCGTTTTCTGTGTTTATTTATGTAGAGAGACACCTTGTTCTGAACTCTTTGTAGGCGCTTCAAGCGAGTCCTACTTAAGGTTTGGACCACCACCGCGGGGTATATGAGCGTTGGACGAATATGTATAAAATATAACTACCTGATGTTGTTAGAGCTCATATTTCTAAATCTGTGAAGTTTGATGAGTTCTAACTTCGCATGAATTTCCCGCGTTATGAAGTGATGGCTGTACCTGGTGGAGGTGATGTTGAGCCCCAAAACACTCCCTTCTTGGTGATAGGGAAATATTAGTTCCCCTATTGTCACGTCTGCTGTTTTTCTGCGGCCGAGGGCGAGGATCTTGAACTTCAGCTATTCGTGCGGATCTTCCACTTCTTCTCGTACTTATTCACGTTGCTGATTTCATTTGCAGTTTCTTGAGCCTGAGCCCTGGGATTCCTGTATGTACCAGGGATCATCTGGGTTATATCATCCGCGAACTGGAGATATAATGAGTCCTCCTTTATCGGAGTTGGTAAATCTATTGTGTAAATTAGATAAAGGAGGGGGCTCAGACAACTTCCCTGCGGGACTCCGGCCTCGAGGAGGAACTCTGGTCCTTGGTGACCCTCAATCATGATTCTGGCGCGCCGTTCCATGACAAAGTCGCAGGTAATGCGCTCCAGAATCGGGTCTAGCTGAAGGTTCAGTATCTTATATTGAAGGCCCCTCAGCCAGACCTTGTCGAAGGCCTTTTGCACGTCCCTTAGTGTGATGTCGGTGTACTTTCCCTCCGTTCGGCACTTGGCGATTTTCTCGGTTAGGAACGCGAGTGCGGTATCTGTTCCACATTTCTTCCGGAACCCATGTTGTTGTGGGTTGTGGACTCCCTTCTCCTTAAGTTGTTTCTGAAACCTGTTGGCTAGGATCTTTTCCAGAATTTTGCTGATGATTTCTAAGAGGGAGATGGGTCTGTAGTCCACCGGCTGTTCTGGCAACTTTTTCCCTTTTGGTATAGAGATAACTTTTTCCACCTTGTATTCATCAGGGAAGTAGCCAGTGTTCAATGCCGCGTTCATTACATTATTTCATTCGTAATGCCTTGTAGCAGGCATGGGAGAGCATTTACCAGATGGTTTTTGGTTAGCCCTGTCCAGCCAGGGGCTTTCTGCTTGAAGGATTTGAGCGTACTTAGGAACTCTTCAGCAGTGATCGGTCGTCTGTGGCCCACCAATCTCCTCTCTTCGGAAACGTGCTGGTGGGGATGCGTGCCATGTATTTTGGTATTGAGTTCGTCAATAACCTGGTCCTCAAATTCCAGGTCGAAATCCTCGTTCTCCTCAGGGGGGATGGAGAATACTTTTCGCCAGTACCTTCTGAACCTTCTTTCTAGTCTCTCAGGTTCTTCAATGATTTCTCCATTTTCTTCCAGCCTTATTTTGTCCTCCGGGGGCATACCTCTCAGCTTTTTTAACTCCTTACAGTATTTTGGGGGGTTCTGCTCTGTGTCGAGTCTCTCAATAATTCAATCCCATATGGCCCGTTGTTGTATATTGATCTGGTCTTTAAGTTTCTCTCTGAGTTGTCGAAGTCTTCTGGTGTTATTTCTGTTTGGGCCAAATTGTCTAACTTCCTCATAGATCTCTCTATGTTCTGAGGCAATATTTCGCAACTCTTCGGTCCACCTGGGCTGCGGGGGGCTTTTGTGCGTGATGTACGGGATGCATTTTTCGTCAACTTCCATGATCAGGAGTGTTATGCGGTTAATCTCCTCGTCTATCTCTTCCAGGATAGCTTTGCTTAGGTCAGCTGGTTCAAAGCTGTTGAGCATTCGCTTGTATAGCTCGCAGTTTGCTTTTGCAAAGCTCTTCCAGGTGGGATAGGAATCATGATGGGTGCGAGGGAGATTGTGGTCATGATTGAGATAAGGTCACTTGGAACCGTATGACCAGGCATACTGACCTGGTTGAAAGGGAAGTTGGTACCTGTTAATATAATGTCAGGGGCTGTCACTGATCTTTCCGTGATGTATGTCGGAAATTCCGGCCCGGCTTTCTCGAGCCTGTCCCGGTCAATGACCAGCTGCAGATTTCTGCTCCTTTCGTTAGTTCTGGGGTAGCCCAAGGCCCCCAGACTAGCATTGAGGTCGCCCCTATGAATACGTTCCTGCGGTGAGCAGTTAGGGTTAGAAGATTGTTGATGGGTAGATATCGACGGCGAGGAGGCTGGTATGCAGCTGCAATCGTGAGTCCCCAACAAGTGTAGGGATTTCGACCGCTACGAAGGACTCATCGAGCTCTGGGAGCCTTTTGAAGGTGATGTTCTTTCTAATGGCGATTGCAGCACCGTCAAATCTATCTTGAGTGGAGTTCTTTGCCAGGACGTGATAATTCGGGATTTTCATCCGTATGTTATTAGTGTTGACACCGTGTTCAGATATTAGGATAATGTCGGGGTCCGCCCTTCTGAATATGTTGCCATATTTATTCGCTTTGCCCAACCATCCGTTTGTGTTTAGTGTTAAAATTTTCAAGGTGTTGTTTATGTTCTCCATGTTTTGTGTCTACTTTTAGAGTGTGCTACTTATTCCCTGTGCTTGCGTACCTTTTCGTTCTTGATCTTCTTAAATTCCATGGCCTGGATCGTAAAAAGGGAGGCGTCGTCGAGTAACACTTTACCTGAGTAGAGTGTTGCCGCAACTTCAGTTTCGTCTTCTAATTTTGTAATCGTCCATTTTAGCTTTTGGTTTTTGATGCCTTTTGTGATATCCGTGGGGTATATATCTTCAGGAAAGGGGTTCTTGTCCGAAGCGTAGACCTTCAGACCCAGTTCCCTACCGTCATACTTGTGTTTATTTCTCTTGCTTTTTTTTCTTTTTAATGTTGTCCTCTCTTGTGGGTGCGCTCAGGGTACTTTCACTGTCCGAGTCTGCGTCGGTCGTCGTTTGACGTTCCCTTCTTTGTGGAACGTTTGTGGCACCTTTCCTCGCCTTTTCTTCCCTCGCTTTTCTAGCTACAATTCTGGGGTCGGTTCTCCTGGGAGGCTAATATTATGTACACTCTCCTAACGAGAGATATGCTCGTTGATAACACCATTATTAAAAGAAAAGAGGTTAATAAAGCGAGGCTTAACATCTTAGAAGCCATATTAATAAATGAAGATAAGCCGGCCATCAACAGTCAAGCGGCAAGCTGGAATCGCACATTAAAACTATTTTAAAAATTCCACTCACAGTGAGTGTCTCATTTTTTCTAACGTTAAGTTTAACCAAGACGGAATAAATACCCCTTAAAATCGTTTTCTTTCACTTTCTGCCAGATCTTCACTCCACTCATTACATCGGTAAAGGCGGCAAGAACATTTCAAAACGCTCAGAAGATGATCGAATAAGATCGAAAGCTTAGCAATTTAGTTTGTTTTTTACCAAACACATTCATATAAAAAAAAAATGAATACTGGACAAGTAATCCACCATCTACAAGATGGAATAAAAAAGATAGTTAGAAGAAGAGAAAGTTGCCAAAGGAAATTAATTAAGGCAAAATGCACAATGGTCTTAAACGAAATTTGCATTCAAGAAAGACTGCTACCCACCTACACTAATATATATATATATATATATATATATATATATATATATATATATATATATATATGTTGTTAGGCAAGGATAATGGCAAGAATTTCTTAATCCGCTATAAAAGTCTCGTGGAGTTCCTCAACCCTCTTCAGGAGAGTCGCCCATACGCCTGTGGTGCCATCCATTCCCCCACAAACTAGAAATTTCAAAAAGCCTTTTGTAGGTGTGAAGAGCCGCAAGAAGATCTCACAATTTCTCGTTTTGTGTGTGTATGAATTTATGTGAATTTTAAATTAAAAATTACTGCATTAGCCTTCAAATAGCTCTCCCCAAATATGAATAGTGATTTGTCGTCTGCTTCCCTTTTAGTTACATGAATTCTTTTTGATGTGGGTTGCGGGGTGCAGTTTAATGTTTGTCTGGTCAACCTAAAGCATTTCCTAACGCTATGTGCGTTGGCAAGGTTTGTGTTTTAGTGCTGTAAGTTTTGTTAATTTTCTTTCATTCTCCGTTTAAGATGCGCTTAAAGCAGTTTTATAGGATTATTAGACTGATAATTAATCAAAGCCCCCTTACTTAAAAATATTAACAATTTATACACTCACTAACTAATATTAATATTTTAAAATCTTTTGATTCCATTTACTGCGAATTTATGCATAATTTCTAAGTTATATAAAATAGAATGGTGATCGGTTTCACAATGCAGGCGAAATTCAATATCATATCTCTTAATTGAATAAAATATGTACTTTTTGAAGGAGGTTCAGAAAAGGGAAAATAAAATAATCATATATTGTTCGAAATGTGAGAACAGTGAGATGAAATGAAAAATAAACAAAGGAGCCAAGAAAACTGATGCATTGTAAAAATTCCTTCAAATAAATAATAACAAAACTCAAGTGATAAAGACAACAATAATGGATGATAAAGTCTTCGCGTAAGTGAAACATTGATCACTCAACATAGAGACATTTATGAGGAAAGTAAACAATTAGACGAGGAGGCAGCTATGCACCGAAAATGGATTTGTTTTCGGGCAACAAGGGAGGGGCTGTGGATGAAGAGGTTGTTTGATGCACATGTGCGTACACATTGGAGTGAGTTAACACAACAAAAAAAGAGAAATGTCCTCCCAAAGCATTACCATCAAAATAGAGATTATGCAAAAGCATAAAAAGTAATTTTATTTTAAAATTAATTAACAAAACTAACATAGTGAAGATGGACAAGGTCGAATTTAAACCTAGGCATGTTAAATATGTTTAAAATTAATAAAACAGTGAAATATAAAATATATTGAAAAGAAGTGATACAAAAGAAGTAAGACAATAAAATAATGAAACAAGCAATTGCTTGGGTGCGCACCACAAAGTATTGAGGTGACTATTTTGGGTAGTCAAAACATAAGTGTGAGAAAAAATACTCGCAATGAATGAGAAGAAAGCAAAAATGAAATTATATAACTGAACCAAATTTATACGTCCGAAATTATTTACCAAATGAGTAATTACGTCTCTTTTTTTTCAAAGGAAACCCAAAAGGGCGTAGAAACTCGAAAGTATTAGATAGAACGAGGATTAGAGTTATATGTTATGGGCAAATAATCATTATTGTGATCATTTGCATTTGAACACGATTACCGTCATTTTGCGAGTTTCAAATGCTAATTAATCGGTGTTATTCATCATTCTGGAAACTCCATCAATACATCAATTTTCATTAGGCCGATTATCACACGGGGCTTTATAAAAGTAGCTATGACCATTCGGGTTTGGTTGAGAGCGAAGAAAATCACATTTGAATTCATCATTACTATTGTGAAGAGATTCTGTGTGGCTGAGAGGGCGAATTAAGGATAAATACAAAATAGTCATCATTAATAGTCATCATTGTTCTTGCTACGTGTAAGACTAGGCCGCGATATACTTCAAATACAAGTGGTTCCTCGTACGTGTGTGACCAGAGCGCAAATACTTCAAACTCCGATAATGGGACAGAGGCATCTCAACGTGAGATCGGACTGGCTTTGCAAACAAAGACGATAGTTTAAAATAATAAAATCGAATACATTTTAACACATCACAACAGTGAAAAAAATAAGAGAAAAGCTAAATTACAGAAAAATAAGAAATGAAAACACCTTCCACTGGCAGCCCCTTCCTAAGGAAAACTACAGATTTACCAACACAGTTCATTTCATTTCGTCTACAGCACCCCTCAACAAGTCAGGTGCAAGATTTTCCCAACCTATGATATTCCTAAAAGTATAATTAGAATTTTAGAGACTTAATGTCCATCTTCATATATGGGAAGTCTTTCCAATCGGTTTCTGGAATAAGCAAATGCATGTCCTTTTAGGTAGAGAGAAAACCTTTCGATGACCCATACATGAGTCAGCATTCACGTTCAATGGTTGAATATCTGGTTTCGAGAAGAATAAGTTTCCGGCTTACATAGGCAACGGGTTTAGATACCCTTGCTGCGCCCTCCCGCAGAAGGATTACTCCCTTTGTTAGATGGTCGGTGAGGCTGGCAGCAAACGGGGCGAAATCAGGAAGAAATAGGTGGTAAAAAGAGATCATCATTTATTTCATTGTCCTTGGATACGGGAGGATGCGTAATGCGCTGATCCTTTCTGACAAAGGTCATAGTGTATCTGAACCTACTCGGAAACAAGATACATTAAAGAGGAATAAGCTGACCGTCAAGGTGTATCGATTAAGACGACTCAATACGGTTTCCATGTGGCCTAGATGTTCTGCCCATCTCTTTGAATAGACGTCAATGGTATCGAAGTGACTTGGCACGATGGAGGCTGAGTGGGAGACTCCGCGAAACATTGAGTTGGGAGAAGGGAAAACTTTGCACATAACTAATTCAATGGTTTCTTTTACGGAGATGGGATTGAATATGGGCTTAACATCAACACTCGTAATAAAGGTAGAAGAGTCAATATTAAGTTCATAAAATCTCTTCATAAATGAATAGCTATTTGATCTATTTAAGCCATTACGACTTTAATAGTACCCGATGGTGGGCGTGTATAGCCCGAAACATAGCAGTATATGAATCCTGTCTTATTGGTATTCATCTTCATCTGGAACCTGAAGATCCGCCTCTATGGGAACAACCCTGCACCATATATACATAATATATAAGAAGGAACAAGAAGGCCTTCGGTTATTTCGAAGACTATCACGATTCTCTCACCAATTAAGGAAGTCACGTCTTGACATAGAATTTTTAGAAACTTGTCGCAATGTTGAAGCATTTCCCAATTTCCTACACTTCAAACATTACCACAAAGCCTGATATAACTC
The DNA here is from genome assembly GCA_963969495.1 of Ceratothoa steindachneri. NCBI lineage: Eukaryota > Metazoa > Arthropoda > Malacostraca > Isopoda > Cymothoidae > Ceratothoa > Ceratothoa steindachneri. Next base: position 189,785,797 of record OZ018320.1, read on the forward strand.
TGTATGTATGTAACTCTTCTTTAGTATATCTTCTCAACAATGAAATCGGTTTCAAAAGTGATTGTGATACCCCAAACCAAAACACTTAATAGCATTACATGTAAATTTCGTAATCTTTGATCATTCTCGGATTTTGTTTAACACACTTTATCGATCAGGATTCGGGATTTCATTCTCTACCCATTAAACAAATTCGTGAACTAAAACTGCTTAAACTTAATCTATCCCGTTCCGATGTTTTGCCTTCCGACAAGGTTCTCTTTAACCTTTCTGATAGGTATTGTCCTATCGTCCAGGGGGAAAACTCTCTTGGCTCCCATTTTAAACTCCCCTTTTAAAAACATAAATTTGCTCATTTTTTCCGGTTCTTCGAAAAATACTTTTATGGAATCAAGTCTCTACTTATTCATAAATTTTTTCGAAATTTCTGTCTGTTTTCCTTAAAGCTAAATGCCTCAAGTTTTTTTTCTGTAAGTTTCCGCAAACAAAACATTTGTAGCGGGGATTAGGGTTCGTTTATGTATATATAGACGACATCCTGATATTTTTGGACAATCTGGACCACCATTTGGAGCATTTAGATCAAGTTTTCAAAATCCTGGTCCACAACGGCCTGAGGATTTTCCTGAAAAAATGCGAACTGGCAAAGAAGGAAATTGATTTTCTAAGGCATCACATTTAAGCGGAAGGAATTTACCCATCGGCCAAGAAAATAAAAATAAATTGGGGACATACCTCTGTCGAAGGATTACAAGGAACTGCGATGATACTTGGGCATGTTGGGGTATTACCGAAGAATGATCCCCAATTTAGCCGCGATTACAGCCCTGTTGACCGAGCTTGCACGCCTGCAACCTAAGACTCGTGAGCTCGAATGGAACAATGATGCACGGGAAGCATTGGAAAGTACCAAACCGGCTTTGATTAACTCTATCAAGCTCTGTCACCTGCTGCCCAATGATTCGATATATTAGCTGGTGATGGATTGCTCCCAATACGCGGCAGGTGCTGCCTTTCACCAAATGGTAAATGGATCGCCGCGACCAGTGACATTCTTCTCGAGCAAGCTAAGGCGGACGCAGCAAGTATACTCCACTTACGACAGAGAGCTCCTGGTGGCGTATCTTGTTGTGATCCACTTTAGGCACATGATTGAATGTCGCCATGTTACCTTATACACAAACCACTAGTATCGGCCTTTTCGTCGACATTAAGTGCAAAAACAGACAGGTAGCAGTGCCATTGGACAGCTATTTTGGAATACATCAGCGATATCACCTACGTACGTGGTCGGGACAACGTAGTTGCTAACTGTCTTTCGAGGAACGTCAATTCGATCCAAATTGACTCATTTGACCTCTGAGCTTTGGCGGCAGCGCAGGATAATGACGAAGAAACGAAGGAATTTCGCTCGCGCTTAAAATCTTTCCCTCCTTTTCCGCAGGAAGTTCAACTATAGTGTGAAGTAACATCAAGATACGCACGACCGTTTGGCCCTATAGCGTGCAGAATGACTATCTTCAATCAGTTACATAACCTGTCACACCCTTAGATCAAGGTATCTCTTCGTCTAATTAAATCTGGATATTTCTAGCCTAAATTGGACAAGGACATCCACTCTCGGGCACAGGAATGCATATCATGCCAATCCTCCAAAATCGATCGCCATACAAAATCTCGAGTCCTGCCCATTAATATTCCTTGGTCAAGGTTCGAGACAGTGCATATCGATATCGTTGGACCACTTCCGCCGTGCACACCGCCTAGCCAATCATACCCATCGCACAATCGGTATCTACTATTGTGCATTGATCGGGCTACAAGATGGATCGAAGCGTTACCAGTTCCGGACGTAAGTGGTGCAACGATCGCGTTGGCTTTCCTAGACGGATGGATTTCCAGATTTGGAGTCTCGTTATACGTGATAACCGACAGAGGAGCCCAATTCGAATCCGAATTGTTCAGGGAATTATCAGCCCTCGTTTGTTTCCATCGTCTCTGCACAAAGGCGTACCGCCCTCCACGAACGGGATGGCGGAAAGGACACACAGAACTTTGAAGTGCTCTCTAATGGCCCGTCAGCAAGGATGGCTGATGGCACTTCCGGTTATCCTCTTTGTTCATTCGCTCCTTGCCTAATGACTCGAGATTTTCACCTATCACGTTACATCGTCGAAAGCCAATTTGAAATTCATCAAGGAATTATCCACAAACATGGCACAGGTCGACTTCACACAGTCATCCAAAGGACACCTGCACTCGGTGCCCAAGCCATTCGTACCCAAAGATCTTCGTGAGGCAACACATGTGTTGGTCCAAATAGACTGCGTTCGCAAACGGCTAGAAGCGCCATACGCTGGCCCTTTCCCAGGGGTCGAGAGCGACCTCAAGGTCTACAAAGTGGAGTTCCCTGGTAGCAAGCGGGACACTGTCTCAGTAGATAGGCTGAAACTGGCGAGGCTTCCTTCCACGTTTAATAGTAATGTGCTGGCTTATCGGCGACTACCGAAGAATAATGCAGAGGATAGGATGGCGACCTTCTGTACTTCGCCTCATGAAGAGAGTGAGATAGAGGACAATGGCGTCGAAGGAGGCCGAAGAGAGACCTACCCTGCCACTATCAAGAACAACAATGTAAAGGACATCTTCACGCGCTCTGGGAGACGAGTTACATTCGCCAGAGACCGGTCATCCTTTTATTTTTGAATTCGGTGTTGGTCGATTCGCTGACCCGATTTAAGTATGATATTAATGTAAATAAGCATGGGTTCAGACGCCTCGATATTTGGTGTATATGTATAGCATGCATTATATCTGACAATATAGTGTAAACGGAAGAATTAGGTATATCCAGTAGTGTTGTATAAAATTGTATATATATATATATATATATATATATATATATATATATATATATATATATATATATATATATATATATATATATATATATATATATATAAAGGGTGTTCCAATAACTTGGACCGATTTTAAATGTGACTTAAGTTTAAGCGTCTAATGTTTTTGTTTTTTTTTCAGATTTAACAACTTCAGTCTTTTGGCAATTTCAACCATAGAAAGATTAACAATCGAACAACGTGTTAAAGTTATCGAAGACTATTACGAAAATGGATGTTCAAACAGAAACGCATTTCGGGTACTTTGCGATTTTTTTGTCAACATAATCGACCAACCGAGAGTGCAATTGGGAAAATTGTTCGTTAATTCAAACAAACAAGGTCGGTAGCAGATATGAAAACGCCATTGCATGCTCGTTTACGCCGTTCAGCTGAAAACATTGCTGCAGTGCGCGAGAATGTGGCCGAAGATCCAGACACCTCTATTCGTCATCGCGCGCAGGAATTGAACCTCTCCACAAGAACGTTACATCGAATTTTGACAAAAGCTTTGTCTCTACACGCTTACAAAATTCAATTGACACAAGAACTGAAGACTGCTGCCCATTTGAAGCGCCGTACATTCGTCAATTGGGTGCACGAGCAAAGACAAGCCGATGATGATTTTTCGCAAAGAATCATCTTTAGTGATGAAGCCTATTTTCATCTTGGTGGATTCGTTAATAAGCAGAATTGTCGCATTTGGGCTGATGAAAATCCCAGGAAGATTGTTGAAAAGCCACTGCATCCGCAAAAGGTCACTGTTTGGTGTGCATTTTTTGCTAGCGGAATCATTGGGCCGTATTTCTTGGAAAATGATGCCAGGAATTCTGTTACAGTGACAGGCGAGCGATACCGTGCCATGATAACCAACTTTTTATGGCCTGAATTGAATTCTATGGATGTCGAAAATTTGTGGTTTCAACAGCATGGCGCCACATGACACACAGCCAATGCAACAATGGCTTTATTGAATGAGAAGTTCCCAGGTCTCATCATCTCTCGAAACAGGGAGGTCAATTAGCCACCACGATCGTGTGACTTGACGTCTTTAGATTTCTTCCTTTGGGGGCATCTCAAAAGTAAGGTCTATGCCAACAAGCCAACAACAATTCAACAGCTAAAGGATGAGATGATAAGGCATATTGGTGAGATCGAGGAGCAACTATGCAGAGACGTCATCAAAAATTTTGACCATCGAGTGGAGGTGTGTCGCCGAAGCCTTGGCGGATATTTAGGCGATATTATTTTTCACACATAATTGCCATGATTCAAATAACATGATCCAATAGTGAAATCACTAAATTTTCACCAATAACACTGTTTTATTTACTGCCAACTTTGATCCGTCTTAATGAAACACCCTTTATATAATTGTTTTCAAAGCTATGTAAGAGTGTAGCATGATTATTGCAACTGACTGTTAACCCCAAGTCGATGTTTTTAGATATTTATCTATGTAGGTTACTTCATAACTCGCAGGGGAGTCTTTGTAGCACTCAAATCGCAAGTAAAGTAGGCCTGTGGCACCCAAATTTAAGGATAGATAGTCCCAGCGAGTAGCCCCCCCAAATAGATGCTCGGTAGATCTATGAAATCCTTGAAATTGGTACTCGCAGGAATTAAGGAAATATTATGCCATGTAATAGACAAGGAATCGAAGAAAATCAGAAAAATAATATATATCACAATTGTATTTTAATTAAGGATATGTATGGAACAAGCGGATCGCCAGACCCTCACGCGGACACACATACATACAAATACTAAGAAACAGCTGCCAGTCAAAAAGGTCTCGATGATAGATAAACCGAGACAAATTGAACAAATACAGGGAAGAATCGTAGTAAAGCATATGAACTGGAGAGATATGCATATGGTTCTTGTAGCTCCACCCAGAAGGGACCCAGCGAGCTTTCCTGATCGTTGGCTACGCCCCGCATCCAGGTCGTCAAGTGAAGAAGGGTCACGCCCCTTGGAGACCGGTCGCTCATATATATATATATATATATATGATCAGAGAGAGTCAGCCTATTGCCATTAGTTAGCGTCGCGAATGCGTTCCCTCGCCCTTGAGTCCTGCTGCCCCCTTAGACTTACTTGCATAGCCTTTTAAACGGAAGACACATATACCCGCGCAGAATGCGAACGTTTCCGCTCGCTCCCAGTTTGGTAGGCCACTCGATAAAAATAAAACCTATTATATCCGTCTTCCTTTAGAAGTCCTTTTCTTTTCCCACGATTACCGAGGCACCTTAGGCAACCCAGCCTAAAAGCGAATTTCCTTGAAAACTTAAGGAGTCAGAATCTAAATTGATTAGAGGTCAAAGGTAGGGCTTCCGCTGCCTACGACCCATCGATACTCGTCACGTTACCCTCTGTCAGACGCCATCACTCACCGGCCGCCAAAATTAACGGGGGGGGGGTGTCTTCGAGGATCGCAATAGCATCGAGGACGCCTCACCTTCCATTTCAAATACAATACTTCGTACCTAACGCACTCACAAACAGGGGTAACCAGCCTATGAACTGGTAATCCCGTATCGATAGACTGGTAACCCCGGACACATACATTATTCTCCTCTGAACCTGCTCGGAACGAGATACGTTAGGAAGAAATAAGTAAATCTTTGTTACTCGCCCTGATAAGAGAATTCGGGTTGCCATTCTCAATCGTAAGAAGTATGTGACAAAGATGCTCCCTCCAGTTAAAGATTGAACAGAATATGAAGCTATCTATGAGGAACATGAAAAATTTACATTAGACTTAACAATAAATTTTACGGGTAAATTTGTAACGATTTTCAAAGCAAGTTTTGGGCCGATAGAATTTTGAATGCCTTTGTTAAATTTAAATGAGCCTTCAGACATATTGTAATTTGAAATGTGTTCAATCAATATTGATTAAATTATAAGTCATTTGAAATAGTTATCAGACTTATAGACTAGTTTAGCATTATTAAAATCAATTTGGTGATCAAAATTACTCGTGTGGTTGAACAAACTAGAAGATAAACTTCCTCTTCTTATATCCCCCCAATGTGTATATATGCTTTTAGTAAAGTCCCCAGTTTCGCCTACCTAAGATTTATTGCAATTGTTGCATAGAATAGATACATCCCAGACTGTTGGTTACAAGGTTTGTTGTTTGAAAAAACTTTTTTATAGTGTGTTTGTATTTAAGCCCTATCTTAATATTGGTATTTGTGGTGAAATGTTTGGGTTTGGAAAGTTGTGGAGCAAAAGATACTATAATATTTTTTTTACTGGAAGGCTCACTGGCGTTATTAAAACAATAATAAGTCCGTCTGGCCCTGGAATGAGATGATTCAATAAAATATAAGGGATACATTAAAGCAATGAATGTACAACTAATGAAATTAAGTTCGTCCTGAAGAAGGCGCGGGCTGCAGATGCGATAAGCTCTTAACATTTGTGATAAGACGACGGATTTCTTAACTGATTTATCATGGAGTGAATAAAAACGTATGTACGAATTTGAATTTGTGGGTTTGCGGTATTACTGAGTGTATTATCGAGCCGTTGATTCTCATCAGTTTTTATCGAGGAACGGCAGCGAGTTGTATGATTCCCACTCGACTTTGAATTTAATAGTGGGATGCAAGCTGTTGAGATTTGTTAAGAAGTCCTTCCCCCGCCCTTCCTTATGATCATTACCTCATCCGCTCCTATATATAAAGCATATGTACCCAGTCTTCTCGTTGTACAGTTGAAGATGGGGGTAGATAACGAAACTAGTCCTGGAATGTTATAACCTGATTTTACTAAAGTGTGGTTTTTATTTTTATTTCTTGAAATTAATTCATCCTATTGTGAATTTCTTCTGCATATATATATATATATATATATATATATATATATATATATATATATATATATATATATATATATATATATATATATATCCTTAAGGCATTGACTTCCCATTGTTGAGAGAAAGCGTTTCTCATTTTTCTGAATTTTTGTCGCTCTTGTGCATTTTGCTTCCAATTTTTAGTATATTTCTGAAGATCATCTTTGGTCTTCTTTCCGCTCGTCTTTAACAGGTGGAGTCGAATCGGTAATTCTTCTGCTCCATGTATCGTCTCGGATCTTGCCACATGTGCTGCCCAGCTCCATTTCTGGTTTTTCATAGCTTCCACTATATCCTGTACTTTGGTTTGTCCATGTATCCAAATATCTGATTGATTTTCTATCACGCTAAGTATCCCCATCATAATGCTTTCATGGGCTCTTTGCGCTGTTCTAAGTTTTAATGTAAGTTATTGGTCAGGTTCCAATTAAGAAAGAGGGAAGAGGTATAGAGCAAACGGAATAAAATAATATAAACTATTTTACCCGTTAAAGAAAGTGAAATAAGAGTTGCGGTTGGAACCTATGCCATCGAGTGCTCTTCGCTTTTCCTGACACGACACTAGCAGATAGGCTAGCATAGCAGTGTAGGTAGGTCCCTACATGTTGAAGACGAAAGCGTCTAGTAAAATGAGGAGGAAGTCTTACCGGGGAAAAATAAAAAAATAGCGCACTTAAGAGCAAGAAAAGAGGTAAATAACGTGAAAATGGTGTGACAACGGGCCTAATAAAAGCGGTGAGAGGACTTATTAAAGGCAGCCATACATGATCGGGCCTACCTGCCCTGCAACTTGAAGAGTCTAGCCTCTTCAGAATGATCTATGCATGTGGGTAGAGTTAAGGTTCAATTATGGACCCATTCGAGCTCTCTCGACAGATTTGTTGCTGCGTGACTGCTCCGGTCAGGTCAAAGTAAGATTCAAGCCAGTTTGAGGGTGTATGGGTGTCGATCAGGCCAGGTCTCAGTGACTCAGTCCTCGCTCGCAACGGAAAAGTGCGGCTGCTTATCGCTACTATGGCCACTCCCACGGACGAGAAGTTCTGGTCATATTTTATAGAAATCGATAAAGGAAATACGTACCTGTGGAAAATAAATGTAAAGAATATTTCTGACAAACAAGAAAGCGTAGCGACATTGAAGAAATGTTTGTACCACCATAGAAACAGTGAGAAGAAGAACTAATAACCTGATGAGCTCATTCTGCAAGGTGGTATCATAAGTCAATTCAGGTACTGGGACATAAGACGGACACACAGCCCTTCTAGTATTGCTACCGAAGGAAATGAAGGCGAATTTGATGTTGTAATGAAACACGTAGCACGGAAGCTAAAGAAATGAACACGAATATGGAAGCAAGAACAGAGAAACTAATAAATGATATATTATACAAAGGACTAAAAGGTTCGCTACAGCCAATAACTAATGTAGTAATGTATGATTATCAAATTCATTAACCTCAGCGATTAATATTGGGGGGGGGGCGACTCGGCACAAACTATACAAATAAAAGCATATCAATAATTTTAGTAGCAAACCTCTTGGACTGTTTCATTCTCTAAGACCTCTTAATATGTTTATTAATAATCAGATATTGAGAAACCAATGGCACAGCTTTAGGTACGAATTTTTGTCCATCTTCAGGTAATTAAACCAGTCATTTTTTTCACATCTAATTTCTTTTATCAAAGTCAAATGAGACAAACTACTCATTTTCAGCAACCACTCTTTCCACCCATTCGTTCGTTTCTTTCTTTAAAATATATGAGGCAGCAACAGTTCCAAAATCCAGTAAATTCAGTTCATATCTAGTTAGCTGGGCGGTCATACCACCAACATTCTACGGCAAGGCCCAGCTCGAAGTCGAGCTTACCAAATACCGGTCAGTTGCTCTACCGCCAAGCAATCGGGCGCGGCATTCCAAACCTAACCAACACTTCACCTCATCAATTTCAGTATCTTCCACCCCCAAAAAATTTATAAGATACTCACAATTCAAAAGCTCACAAGGAGAACAGGGAGCAGAGTTACTGCTCTTTGCTCTCCTTCTTTGCGATTTCTGTCTCCTTTCTTTTTTGGCATTTAAACTTTAAACGCCTGTTCCACTCTCACACGCTCATTCACATACAAAAAAAATCTTTTATATCTATCTATATAGTATATATATATATATATATATATATATATATATATATATATATATATATATATATATTATCATTAACCCTTAATAAATAAAGAAAATGACACACAACAGAGTCTGCTGACCAAAGGTTACGTGCTCTCACATATTATGATTTATGACCTTACGACATTCAAAACATTCAATAATTAATAATTCCCGGGCTAAACTTGTGAGGACCTTGCCAATTATGTTATTCGAAAGAGAATGTGAAACAACAAAAGAGTGTCGAATTTTGTTAGAATCGGCTGAATAGTTGTGATGTTATTTCCAAAACAATATAATTCGCGGGCTAAACTTAGGAAGACCTTGGCAATTATATCTTTCGAAAGAGAATGTAACAACATAAGGGTTTCAAGCTTCGTTAGAATCAGCCGAATAGTTATGATGTCATTGCCAAAACAGAATAATCTCTGGGCTAATATTGTGAGGACCTTGCCAATTATATCATTCGAAAGAGAATGTAACAACAACATAAGGGTTTCAGATTTCAATAGAATCGGCCGAATATTTAGTATGTTATTTCCAAAACAATATAATTCGCGGGCTAAACTTGGGAGGACCTTGGCAATTATATCATTCGAAAGAGAATGTACAACAACATAAAGGTTTCAAATTTGGTTAGAATCAGCCGAATAGTTACAATGTTTTTACCAAAACCGTGAAAGCAAAACCGGGACCGACCTACCAACATAGTGAGATGTAGAGTCACCCGCATCTATCAAGAAATTTGGTCTTTTTATAACACTGAACCAGGATTATTATGCATAGATTAAGAAAGTAGAAATAGAAAGCCAGCTGAATAAAATTCTATAAACTATTTTACCCGTAAAAGAACGTGAAATAATAGGTGCGATTCGAACCTATGCAAACACCCCAACCTCTCGGTCACCATCCTATAATTTCACCTTCTTTAACGGGTAAAATAAATGATAATTAAATTTTGAAATTTAAAAGATCGAATTATCAAACGTTTGGATTACCTTGAATGAAGAGAATATCCAGAGATTATAGCTGGGGCTCTGAAGGTTTTGAAGAGATTTCCATCGACATACGAGATATGTGTGAGAAAACATTTTCATTATATGGAGCAACAAAATCTCAATACCGTAACTGGTTAAATGCATAAAAATGACATACATAATACTACAAGTTACAATCACAGCCAAAAGTTTTAAGACTACTATATTTTTCATATAAGTAAATTAATAGAATTAATCAAACGTTGAATTTTGTTTTAGCATGCTTTCATCATAGGTTTAGGTGAAATATACAAAAATGTAAAGGCTAAACTCATTTAATTAATAAATACCTCAGTTGATACGCGCAGTTAATATTAACAATAAGAGCAAATTTATAATAATAAATTGACTGATATTACTCCATTTTTGTTCAATAAGCACCGACAACTGCTCACAATTGGATGGCTTCTATTTATCAACTGCCAGTTTGATTATTTCCCACAAATTCTCTTTTGGGTTAAAAACTTGCGAATACCTGGGCCAAGGTCCTAAAAGTTTGATCTTATTTTTTTCGGCCAATAACGTTATTATTGCAGTTTGTTTTGGGACAAGGTGCGCCATCATGGTTAAAAATAACACCATTTTTCAGCAAGATGTCGCAAGATAAAATAAATTGGGTATTTAATAAAAGTGGGTGGGGTATTTTGTTACAAAAGCCCTCATTTCTAGACAATGTTTGACTAAATGGCTGTGATAGCCATTTAGTCAAGTTCCGATGCAGATGTTCCATAAAAGACCAGCAGGCTGAGGGGGTGCAGGTAGTTTGCTTACACGCGTCTACGCTCCGTTCTTAAGTTTGTCAACACATTTTTTTATAATATATAAACTGGAATACATGTATTAATTTCCCACTCTATCTCTGAAGATGATACTTGCCGTATCGAAATGCGTCATTATAATAAAAGAAAGTGCTAAGGTGCATTAATTCCCTTCCACCTTTTTGCAATTAATAAATATCAGTCTCTAATGAACTTCGGTAGACTTATTCACAGGTTGAACAATGAAGCAAAGGCGAAGATAAGACAAATCGGGAAGATTGAAAAGAAAATCAATAACAAGAGACTAGCGGTCGCTTTCAATAAAATCTGACATAATGAACTGCCCAAATTCATACATAAACACACACACACAAACACACACACATATATATATATATATATATATATATATATATATATATATATATATATATATATATATATATATATATATATAAAATATATATATATATATATATATATATATATATATATATATATATATTTATATATATATATATATAATATATATATATATATATATATATATATATATATATATATATATATATATATATATATATATATATATATATATATATATATAAAAGTTCCGTTCGTATGTCGCACTTTTTGGTTTCTTAAACCTCCACTTTGTTCTTAGATATACTAGGGGGTTCTTTAAACCCATTTCCAGTTTCTCAGATCCGAGTAGCTTTCTTAGACGCACAATTGGTTTCTGGGGGGAGGAGAGGTGGAAGAAGGAAGATGTGGGATATGAAAGAAACGGGGAGAATAAGAACGGGGAGAGGGAGGAGAGAAAATGAGAAGATTAAAATATAGAACTATGAAGTACTACCACCACCCATACCCAAGACAGATGAAATAGGACAGCACTAGCCATCAAAAGGAGACACAAGGACTAGAAAAATCGTTTGTCGGGGTAAATATCGCCATGGATTTTGGAGATCTAACGATCGCAACTGCGTATCAATCGCCGAGACGGGACTTTCTCCACACACCCAACTTCTCCAAGTTGTTTAACGGAAGAAGTCCCATTCTATTCCTCGGTGATATTAACGCACGATGTGGGATAACAGGCTACAGATCTACCAACGAGACCGAGTGCTGTTAAAAACTACTGTTGTAATGACATTGCCCAACGCCTCTGCCCTGATTTATCTACGTTTATTCCGGAAGAGCATCGAAAAAGCCAGATAATCTGTTCAACTGGGAACAACGTACCCTTTGATTATTACATGGAATCTGTAATGGTACCTTGTGGGGACCACACATGATTTCTTATTACAATAAAAAAGAATCCGATCCAAATCTCAGCAGAAATCAGAAAGGAATACTGAAAGGCAGAATGTAAAAACATAAGAACACTCAGGACCACTATATTTCCAAGGAACTGGAAGACGCAACACTTGAAGAAATCGACGAAGAACTAGATTGATTAACGAACTTAAGAAAGGCGGACGAAGAAGCGATACCAATTACTCCGTACAAAACGATCACTCACCCCTGATGGGCCGAAGAAATAAAAAGAGTTTACATACTCGTAAAAATCAAAATGGAACAAGAAAGGACAAGAATACTTGGGTCATCAAGAAAGAGAATGGCAAGGATAAGAACGCGAAAACAAGAACTTCCACATAAAATCATAGAACATCAAAGGAAAAAAATGGAATGAGACAGTTGGAAAAGCTGATAGTAAGTCCTCACCCAAAGAATTCTGGAGAAGGTGAAATCAGTGAGAGGCAATCCACCTAAGCCGAAAATAAAATCGAGAGACGAGTATCGAATTATTAGAGAAAATAGTGAAGAAGTTGAAGAGATCCTCATAGAATACCGTAGGGACATCTTTAATATCAACGAAGAGGAAAACTTCAATTCGATAGTGACTTCAAGGAACGCCTTTTTGAAGAAATAAACGACGACATGGGAAGAGCATACCTCGCACATCAGGTGGAAGAATTCTGAAATGCCCTCGTCGGCTCAGTAACGAGGCAACCATTACCACAGAAGAATTAGAAAGCGCCCAGTCACTCAGGGTCCGCAAAAATTAACTCTACTAAATCCCTAGGGTGTGTGATCCAAGGAGTGAAAAGCATATTTAATGCATGCATGGACACTAGTTATTATTCATGCCAATTTAAGGTAGCTAAGATAATCTTCATCCCTAAACTAGGAAAACCATTGAATAAAAAGACATGTTTATACCGATTTTACTTTTGGAATTTGGTGGGGAAATACTGGAAAAAATCTTAAATTAAAGACTCATCGAACATCTAGAAGAGAACGCCTTTACAAGAAATATAACGATCCAGAAAAATATGAAGCACGGAAATGGCAATATGCGCTATCACGGAAAAGATCGCCAAAGCAAAAAGGAATAAGAACTACAGAGAAATAGTATGCAAGACGTTTCAAAACACTTCGACAAAGTTTGGCAAAGAGAGATGCAATATATGATCCTACAACTGGGCTTAAGTGAAAGCTTAGATAGAATCCTATGATAATATGAGATGAAAAAAAAACTATATATGTGAATAGGGAAAAGAAAGGGACCCGTATTCCAATTAAGAACAAGTCTAGTCCAAGGAAGATTCTTGAGCCCCTACCCTCTACTCAATATATACGGCGGATATTCCGCAAAAAAGTAATATATCTAGTATCAAATGGCGTATGAGGAAGAATTAACTCGACTGGTGGAATGCCTATACAGAAACGCCGCAATATAAGCTAGAATGACGGCACAATAAATAAGAATAATAAAGGGATTCGAATTAAAATGGGAAATACAAACAGAAACAAATTTATGAAGATCTTTATATCAGTGGTGGTAATTGAAGTAATCAGATATCCCTACGCACTAATGCAATCTGTATTGCTATATACAACCGCAGTATTGCACAGCCTATCGAAAAGACAAGAGGATGCTTCAAAAAGTACAATACAAAGCAATTTAACAGATAACAAACACCAGATTGGAACTTTTTAAAACGAATTTCTCTCGGATTCCTTTGTCCGGGTTTCAATTAGTTTCGCTATGTTGACAACACATTTGTTGTGGTAAATTCTTCTTTTGACATAAATTTATTTTTCGCTCCTTAAATTCCTTTCGTATTTATGATACGACTTTTATTAGTGAGGAAATTCGACACATTAATAGTCAATGTGAATAAATAGTAGATTAAATTGCTCAAATTCCCTGATATTTCTAGAAAATACATACCAAATGAAATTCAACTCGTTCACTCGTTTTCCAATAATGTATAATTTTTCCTTAGGCATAAAATAACTAAATCCTAATCCAGTATATGTTGCGTATCTGAAATCCCATGTGCGGACTGTCTCCCAAAATGCATAGATGAAAGTATTAATTAAAATAGAATAATGCAATAACATAAACACGATCTTCAATTGGGTAACTTTAATAGCATCTTAGTAAAATTGAGAACATGAGGATCATCACAATAAGTAAAAAAAATTCAAAATCCATTATCAATATTAGAGATATTGAAATTAGACAAATAGCGAAAGAATTTTATATCTTGAAAGAAATTACTTGAGGAAAATAAGACATCTCATAATCTAATTCTCTTAACCTTTAAGATCTTCTTTGTAAACTTCATTGGTACCTCTATTTAATCCTCCTTTTCTGATCATCAAATTCTATTTTTCACTCCTACTCTGTTTTGTATCCTTTCGTTGTATGTAAGTGGATCGTCCCTTTGTTTTCTCATATATATATATATATATATATATATATATATATATATATACAATTCTTGTAAAGTAATTCTTTATGTATTCCTTAAGAATGAATTGAACAAAGTTCGAAAGTTCTTGGAATCTCCTTTTCATTTTTTCTGTGGGATTTTCTGCAATTATTGCTCTACTCACTCACTACTTCGTGAGTTTCTTATATATATGTCTCTGTGTGCGCGTGATAATGTGGGCATTTAAGCAAGCGACATTTGGGGACGGGTTGATGAACCGTAAACGGGGTTCTACTTTCGAAACTACCGAAATCTAAGAGTAAAAAATAGAAATTTCGTAACTTGATTCCGTTTTATTTCTGGCGTTTTCACTTTTGGTTTTCATTGCGTTACAAATTGGACTTTTGAGAAATGGAGAGTTAGTGAATAACGTAGTGACGTCGTGCGATAAGTTGTGATAGCAGAATTCTCTTGCAGTGATTGGCGGACGTATTTTATGTTTCCGGGTTAATCTTCTTATTTGAGCTCTTACAAGAGCCCAGTCCTCAGTACTTGTACAGGGATCTGTAATGTGATCCTGCAAAGATCCGCTCGTCCGTATTATGTGCGCGTTGACTTTGCCTTTCCTCTCACGTCATTGGGAGGTGATACGTGCCCCCAACATCCGCAGTTGCGTGCCCACCCGACCCTAATACCGGAAGGATGACCTGTGACGATATATCTGTCGCACTTTTTGGCTTCCTCTTTCCACCATTTCCCTGTAAAATTCTGAGAGAGATACCCTCGTTGGTTAACGCTTTAATTTTAAAAATAACCCCCATTTGATGTCACGTGCATTCTTTTCCTTCTTTAATTCATCTTTAGTTCTCGCGTATTCCTTTCTATTTACTTATTGCCACCTTTCGCCTGCCTCTCCCTAATTACTTTCCTCATTAAACGCTTTGACTCAAGTGCTTGACGTCGTTTAACCTTTGGCACTTTAATCTTGGAAGTTCTCTCACTCACCATTCGTAATGACGTCAGCAATTCAAATTTAATACTTTTATTATATTATATTATATTATATTTACAAGATTTATGCAATTATTCTGACATATGTTATCAAATTAACGCCGAAGAGAGTTGACAAAAAAATGTGAAAGCAATAAATAAGCTTAATTATAAAGAAAAACACCCGTTCTTCGAAGTGAGTTTATTTAATACAAAAAATCTAGCGTCTGTCATTTTGCTTAAATATCGTTGACGTTTCTTTCTAGGATAAACTTCCCTTGCTCTTTGATAGGCCTTTAGCTAGATCAGCTGGTTGGAGGTGGAGATGAGATGAATTCTCTTGGTCTGAAGGCTCTGGTAGAAAGGATTTGTAACTCCAGTAATTATTGGATTTAAAAAATGTGTTTATGTCATTTGAATTGAAGGCTTCATTTCCTCTTCCCATTTTGCTTTATCATGTAGATAGGGACGCGGCCCAGTCTCTTCTCGATGGAGACACCGGTTTTTCCTCCGGTTGAAATGATGGTTAGTAGGACATCCAACACTAAGGACTGAAAAAAAGTCACGGGATTTTGAAAGGTCTAAATGTTGAGATTTCTAGGTCAGGTTAACTTCCTCTCATTGATTGAATGATGAAGTATAGGCAGCTTTACCTTTTACAATACAATCCATTGTGTTAATACAGACGTAGAACATATCGCATCGTCCATCTAGTGGAATCATACCAGGAAACTGACAGTTGTATTCAGTTACAGGATCAAGCTGTTGACAATTCAGACGTTAGACGTTGTTAAACATCCAAATAATGGCGGGATTTCATTTTGAAATGGGTAAGTGAAACTGTCCAATAATTAAAATCGGCAAAATATCTTTAAACTATAGTAATAAATTTAATAGACAATATTGTTATTACACTTAGCGCTGTCTTCTGAAAGCAGGTAGAATTTTTCTAGAATCAATTTCATCACTTCGCAACCAGAATGAAGTTAGTGACATAACTAAGCAAAGGTGGACGTTATGGATATGGCATATTGATCAAGTAGTCAGTGAACTACTAACAGAGTGGAGTCAATATTAATTGAGTATTGAATTTGTCAAATTTCGCGGGGAGCGACCGACTCGGCAACATTAATTCAGGGACAAGAGCATTATTTGGAATGGTCAAAGTGCCAACAAGAATACCTGCTCGAAAGGGAACTCAAAATCTTGATGAACAGGATTACTGTGGGAGCCTCTACTACCTAGTTATAACTAGTATCTCAAAACTTGACAATGAGTCAGGGAGAAACAAAAAGTCCATACCTGATTGTCGTAGAATGGACTCTCAACGATATACTATATATAACTATTCGTAGAGGGAACTATTCAATTATATTTAGAGTGCGTGGTTATCTGGTTGACCGATATTATTTATCTTCAATATGCTTAAGAAGTGGAACTGAGCTCAAGGATAATAATATAGCTATGATTAATAAAATAGAGTTTTATTAATAAAACTATCAACAACACACAAAACGGAAAATATTGACATAAACAGAGAATGGAAAGGGTCGTGGGAAATCTGGCTAATCCGAGGATTAAGATTTGGGAGAGATTTAAAAAGGTAAAACAAATAAAAATTAAAGGGATGGGATGGTTCGCTAAACCATTAAAGCACAGGATAGGGTTGACAAAAAGGTTAAATACTCAAAGGTAATGTTCAGCTTACGTAATTAAAAGTTGTTGTGCAGAGGAAGGCAACGCGAAGGAATCTTCGGTCCGCTGGCGAGTTCCAGCCGAAGGGGGGGAATTAAATGATCCTGACGTGACGTCTTGGGAATGAGAACCGTTTCTTGACAAACGGGCTTGAAGAACAATGGCTGTTCTACGTTGTTCTCTTCTGAACAACAGGGGGGGGGGGGGAGAACCGTCTCTTGTATACGGGCTCAAAGAACAATGGCTGTTCTAACGTTGTTCTCTTTCTGAACAACAGGGGGGAGGGGGAGAACCGTTTCTTGTCAACGGGCTCAAAGAACAATGGCTGTTCTAATGTTATTCTCTTTCTGAACAACAGGGGGGAGGGTGAGAACCGTCTCTTGTCAACGGGCTCAAAGAACAATGGCTGTTCTAACGTTGTTCTCTTGGCGTCTTGAAGGCTCGAACCTTGGCACTCAAGGGATATTGTCCTCTTTTGGACAATGATGGTGGATCTCGAGGTAGAGGGCCCTGGTGCAGAAGGTGAGACCGGATTGGCGTAACGTTTCGCGAAGAAAATCTGGATCTGAATCTGCTCTTATTGGTAAAGTTTCCATATAAATAGTCGAGCCATCCCCTTGGCGTAGGGGACAATGGAGTGGGGGGCTTCGAGGGAATGCCCAGCCACGCCATGAGAACAATACCTTATCTGCCCATAAGCCTAACTCAATCTGGCGTGATCGGCGCATGGGGCGAAACGCGAGGGGGGGGGGATCCTCCTGTGGCGGCGATAACGCGCCCACTTCGAAGCGAAGATGCACGTGGGTAGCAACGTGTTTCTAAATAACATGTGATAGCGGTTGAAATTAAGCGGCCTCAAACCGTTCTATCACACCCCTCCATTCCAGGGGAAGTTGTCACTTCGAAAAAAAAGAGAGAAGGTACAACAATGGAGCTCCGTCGTGGGGAACTCGTTTTCTTGTACCGACCTTACCTTCATGTACCTAACTAGTATTACCTCAATACATATGATTATTTTGATCTTTTGATTATAGGGGAAACTAACCTATAATACAAACTTAATCATAAAAGGGGCATGGAGCAATGAAATGATATAAAATTAGTACATATGGGAAAAAAAATTTATACGTAATTTAATGGGTACAAATATATATACATACGAGAAAAAAAATAGACATTGAGCCACAAAATTCAGACATATACATTAACTAATTATATTACAAAAGAATCTTATTTAAGTCGTACAAGACGGTATATACATACATGGATATCCTAATCCTACGAATACAATTAATCTACACTATTTGGTAACGCATTCCTACTGAGTGCGTCAGCGACCTGGTTATCGGAACCTTTTATATAATTTATCTTAAATTGATACTCTTGCAAGAGTAAACTCGAGCGCATAATTCGGCCGTTGGAGTGTCGTACATTCCGAATATAGGCCAATGGGCGGTGGTCAGTTCCTATCTGAAATTCTTTTCCTATCAAGAACATTTTAAATTTGTCTATAACCCAGATAATTGATAGAGCTTCCTTCTCTATAGTGGCATATCTCTTTTTGCGTTGTAATAATTGGCGACTAGCATATGCAACTGGATGACTCGTTCCGTCATCCTCATATTGAAGGAGTACACCTCCAATGCCCTCGTTGCTCTCGTCGGTCTTAATCCCAAAGGATTTTTCCGGGTTGGCAAATTTAAAATGGGGGCAGAAATGAGCTTACTCTTGAGCTGATTAAAATGGAAAACAGCGACGACATTCCAACGTAGACGATCTGGGGAATTCTTTTTTAAAAGGGAGCTGAGGGGCGCCGAAATTGCAGCGAAATTCGGGACAAATCGCCGATAGTAAGAAGTTGATCCTAGGAATGATCTTAATTGCTTCTTAGTATTCGGGAGGGGCATGTCGGCGATTGCCTTAATCTTGTCCTCTTGGGGACCTAACTGGCTTTGTCCTATTTTGAAACCCAAGTATTTTATGGTTATGTGAGCAAAATAGCATTTGCTGGGACCAATGGTGAGGCCATTTTCGCGCAGTCGCTCGAAGAGAGATAATAGGGTGGTTAAATGGTGACTCCATTCGCGAGTAGCGACGTAGACATTATCGAAGTAAAAGGATACATTCGGAAGTCCATCTAACAACCTTCTCATGAGACGGTTATAGTTGCTACAAGCAGTCATGAGGCCAAAAGGAAGGTGCTTGAATTGCATTAAGTCTTTCTCCGTTGCAAAGGCGGTATATGCTTTCACATCGGGCCGGAGGGGAATTTGATAATACGCCTTGCACAAATCGAGTTCTGAGATGAACTTGGTGTTTTCAAAAAGGTGGAGGTTTTGGTCTACCAACGGGATGGGCTCGGCGTCGAACACAGTTACCGAATTTAACTTCCAGAAGTCGATGCACATCCAATAAGAGCCATGCGGTTTCTTGACCATGACGATTGAGGAACAATAACTAGAGGTGGACGGTTCTATTATGTCTAAACTAATTAAATTATTAACTTCGGCGTTAAAAGCTTGGCGTAAATGAATCAGCATGGGATAGGGTTTTGAACGGACGGGTTCTAAGGTTGTTAATTTGATATCATGCTCGAAACTAGTAGCGCATCCAGGCTTCTCTGAAATAACGTCGTCGAACTGATATAATAGTTCTTGTAGCTGACTCTTTTGATGTGGTGTCAGCTGCGCGTCAATATCCAGGTCAGAGGGTTAAAAAAAACTCGCCTGGTAGGGAAGGAAGAGGGTAATCGGCATCAGGTTGGATGCACACTACCTGTATTACATTAAGGGACTCCGCGGGGTAATCCTCTTCAAGCGCCGATGTTTCGTCCAGTGCTACGAACGTATCTCCATGGGCGCGTTGGGGGCACTTTTTTTCTTTGGGTCCACGGACAGTCTCCGTGTCTTTGTTTTAGGCCTTATCACCTAAGGGTGTTAGTAATTCACACTCCTTTTGTGCCGTCCTAAAGTCCTGGTTAAGGGTCTGCGAGAATTCGGACGGTTTTAGGGTTCTGATGAGGACTGGCTCCTGGGCTTCTTTCTTAGCTCGGCCTCGAGGAAGGGCGGCCTTGAGACATAGGGTCGGAACTTACTTGAGGGCTCTGTCCTATAAGTACGGAACAGAATTGTATGGGTGCTGAAATGACTTCAGCCCAGCCATCATAATATTGACACTGCAGGTAACATCTAACGACGGGGAATCGGTTCGCCCGCCCAAGGTAGTCATGTACCACCGCAAATTTTTCGTGGTTAGGGTCCACTGGGGGAAGGAGCTCGTCGGACACGATGAAACACGTGCACCCTGTGTCCCTGACGGGAGTCGATACTCGGCAGCCGTTCACGCTGCCCTCCTCAAATTTCAAAGTTCCCGATGAACTTTTAGCAAAAATAAAATTTACCTGGTGGCCTGACGGAGGGGGAGAAGTTGCTGCTTGAGTCTGCACCACCGGGAAAGCCAGGGTTGCATTAATCTGGTGAACTTGGTGGGCTGGTTCGCTTTTAAGCCTAGAATTTTGGGGGCAATTCCAGCTCATGTGGTTTTCTACACCACAGGTGAAGCATATGATTGGTCGCTTCGGGAAGAGTGATGTAGGAGAAATCTTAACGGGAGGTTTGGTGTCCCGTTGTTGGTTTTGGGGAAAGAAGTTTTGGGGTTTTACGGGGCCCGGAAACTTCGTCAGCTTTCCTGGGAAGGGTCGCGAATCCTTCCTTCTTTCCTGGTTGGGGGGTTGGTGAGAAGTTCGATTCTCCTCTGGGTATAAATTATGGCTTGTAGCATAGACATCCGCTTCTTCGGTACACTCTTTAAAGGTCTGGCACAGACGATCCTTGACGAACGCGCGGATCTCCGTCGGGAGAGACGCCAAAAATTGATCCCGCAACACGAAGTCTGTTAAGGACTCGTAGTTGGGATCAACCTTTGAGGATTCTAACCAGAATTTAAAATTCCTCTGAAGAATGTATCCGAATTAACGGAACGTCTGTCCTGGTTTAATACAAACTCCTCGAAATTCTTGGCGGTAGAAATCGGGAGTCATATTATGAGCGGCCAATAACTCAGCTTTTAAGGTGCTGTAGTTAATTGTACATTCAGATAGTAAGGATATGAAAATTTCGCGCAATTTACAATTTAACAGTGGAAGTAATCTGACTACACCTTCAGCCTCCAGTTCCATGTTATTGATTTCGAGGATCTTTTCGAAGTGGGCTAAAAATGCTCCGAAATCCTCTCCATCCCTGAAATTGGTGAGCTTAAGTGGGAGATTGGGCGGGGCTTCTGAACGTGAAGTGGCTGATTGTATTTCGGCTTCTACATGAGCTATTTCAATCTGATGGTGAAGCTCAGCTTGTCTTTTCCGTTCCTCTCTTTCTTCTCGATGGATTTCTCTTTCTTCTTGTTGGATTTCACTTTCTCTTTCCGTTCTTTGCTCCTCTTGAACGTACTCAATTAATTCTTTTCCGGAAAGTCCCGAGGATTCACCTTGCGCTTTGAAGATTTCGAACTGAGTCATATTTGCACTTGGTCGTGCAATAGTCAACCAACTAAATTCCTTGCAATAAGAATTATGCCTTCTAGAGAGTTAGCCTACCTAAATCTGGGCACTGACCTATTCGTAATTGGTTTCTCGATCTAGATAACCAATGACTAAAATCACACAAAAAAAAACCACAACAAATTATTATAACAGTTCCTTGAGCTACTCCAGCTTCTTAAGTTTAAAAAAAAGGGGTAGCAATCGTTAAAACAAAAAGGAACTACGATACTCTATTCTTATAACGAATAACACTATGCTTTACTCGACTGAGACCAGTGCTTGCAAAGATATAGTGTTAAACATTACACACTTGATACCAAATTCAAATAGTATATATATATATATATATATATATATATATATATATATATATATATATATATATCGTAGAATGAACTCTCGACGATATACCATATATAACTATTCGTAGAGGAAACTATTCAATTATATTTAGAGTGCGTGGTTATCTGGTTGACCGATATTATTTATCTTCAATATGCTTAAGAAGTGGAACTGAGCTCAAGGATAATAAAATGGCTATGATTAATAAAATAGAGTTTTATTAATAAAACTATCAACAACACACAAAACGGAAAATATTGACATAAACAGAAAATGTAAAGGGTCGTGGGAAATCTGGCTAATCCGAGGATTAAGATTTGGGAGAGATTTAAAAAGGTAAAACAAATATAAATTAAAGGGATGGGATGGTTCGCTAAACCATTTAAAGCACAGGATAGGGTTGACAAAAAGGTTAAATACTCAAAGGTAATGTTCAGCTTACGTAATTAAAAGTTGTTGTGCAGAGGAAGGCGACGCGAAGAAATCTTTGGTCCGCTGGCGAGTTCCAGCCGAAGGGGGGGAATTAAATGATCCTGACGTGACGTCTTGGGAATGAGAACCGTTTCTTGACGAACGGGCTTGAAGAACAATGGCTGTTCTACGTTGTTCTCTTCTGAACAACAGGGGGGGAGAACCGTCTCTTGTATACGGGCTCAAAGAACAATGGCTGTTCTAACGTTTTTCTCTTTCTGAACAACAGGGGTGAGGGAGAGAACCGTTTCTTGTCAACGGGCTCATAGAACAATGGCTGTTCTAATGTTATTCTCTTTCTGAACAACAGGAAGGGGGGGTGAGAACCGTCTCTTGTCAACGGGCTCAAAGAACAATGGCTGTTCTAACGTTGTTCTCTTTCTGAACAACAGGTGAAGCCTTGTGGACTTGGCGTCTTGAAGGCTCGAACCTTGGCACTTAAGGGATATTGTCCTTTTTTCGACAATGATGGTGGATCTCGAGGTAGAGGGCCCTGGTGCACAAGGTGAGACCGGATCGGCGTAATGTTTCGCGAAGAAAATCTGGATCTGAATCTGCTCTTATTGGTAAAGTTTCCATATAAATAGTCGAGCCATTCCCTTGGCGTAGGGGACAATGGAGTGGGAGCTTCGAGGGAATGCCCAGCCGCGCCATGAGAACAATACCTTATCTGCCCATAAGCCTAACTCAATCTGGCGTGATCGGCGCATGGGGTAAAACGGGGGGGGGGGAGGATGAACCTCCTTGGTTAAATATTGACTCAGGTGGCGGCGATAACGCGCCCGCTTTGAGGCGAAGATGCACGTGGGTAGCAAAGTGTTTCTAAATAACATGTGATAGCGGTTGGAATTAAGCGGCCTCAAACCGTTCTATCACACTGATATTTGGCACAAACCTCTGGTTTATTCGAACACCGAAATGAAGAAGAAATTAATCCAGGGGTGCTTAGTGACCCAGTTCCTTGTGCTGTTGAAGGTAAAGCTGACGCTCAGATACTCTCAGGTGCTCCCATTTCGCCAAGTGTTTGCTGAGAACCAGAGGTAGATGCTAGAAATGGGAGAAGTGAATCTATGTTTCCGGGCAGTTCTGGTACTCCCAGTGACGCTTCTAGACCTCGTGCTTGAATTTCCGGCCTTGGCACTCCTGGCGACCCGTATACAACTAGTGGTTGAAGTTCATTTCCTGATGGAGGAAGACCTGAAAATGATAGATGACCAAGCGTTCCTTCTAAGAAGCCTGATACTCCACTAGACACCGAACCTGTCGGTAGCCCTTCTGGTGTTATTAAAAGTGATGGCAATAAGGAACCATTTCCTCAGGAGACTTTTCTTGATTTTCTTCTACAAGTTGATTTCAGAAGGCTACCATGTAGCCTTCTCTCGCCCATTACCACAAAACAGAGCTTCGTCATTCCAACCTCAGAGTTTATCACCATAATTTTTTTAAGAAAAATGTCTTTCTTAGACATAAAACAAGTTCAGATCTAAAAGCTGATAGACACCCGAAAGGGTTTTTTCTCTATGCTACATTCTTAAGAAAAGTAAATTTGTTGTTTTTATCACCAATTCATAGATGACAATATACATATAATTTGATAAAGGTTCTAACACCGATCTGTACTCTAGATTCCTTCCTGATATATGCTCGCTATATCAATTGGGACCCACAGCTTAACTTCGAATCTAAGCCATGGGCCGTTCCATTCTACGCTAACCACCGCAAAATTTGCTATAATCGGCTCCCATTCGACGACCTGCCAGACCTAATGATACTTAGATTCGTTCACGGTGAGAAGTTGTTTCTCCACTCGACAGGGGCGTGGTCGCTTAGAAGTGATACCAAAGATGGCCGGAACCGCCCCGAGAGCAACCACACGAAGTGGGAAAAGTTCTGCAGTGATGAGGAGGTGAAGGTAGCTCCAAACCTCAATGGCAAACATGTTCGTAAAAAGGTAAGAATTTATCAAAAAATGATACTATTTAAAGAGGAATAAATGAAGAAGATAGGGAGAAAATGAAGAAAGAGAGGAAGAGGAAAAAAAGAAGCAAGAACCTTTTATATGAGTGCAACTTTGGCTTAGACAAACTAAACGCAGATGCATGACAACTGTTATATGTACAATTTAGATACAAACACGTACTGTGTTATGTGTGTATCTCTTTCTTTATTCCTGGTGTCTCTATGCTTTTTCTCCCACGTAACACTGGTCAGTATGAGGGCTTGTGACCATTTTGGGCTCTCACCGGGAATGTCACTGTAAAGAGACCTGACTGTGTTGGATGGGTAAGTGCCCTGGCACCTGTTTGGGGCTGCTTCTGGGAGTCGGACCCAGTTACCCCGATTGAAGCACCTTAAGGGGTGAAGTGCTGCTCCACTCTAAAAGCGCAAGTGACCTTGCAACGAATCTGGACTATTCAGCCCACCCCACCCCCCTTCCTTACTACACATTAGCAATGTGTTATCCTCTGCTATCGCGCCGCCTTCTACGATGCAAACAATCATACCCCTTTCACCCTTCCTTAGCTCTCTGTCATCCCCGTCCACTTGCTCTCCCTCAAAGTCCTATATTTCCACTCCCTCGTTCCTCCCGAACCCGATTGATTAGTCGGTAACCATACCCCCCCCCTCCTCAAGCATTCTCTTACTGTCATTGTTTATTGTCAAATACAGCCTCAATCTCCTCCTGCCCCATTATTTGCTTAATGCTCCTTAGATCATCCTCCTCATCCGCCTCCTTACCCTCAAATCATGAGTATTATTCCATGCATTACCACCCCTAGACGATTATTGTCATTAAACTCCCAGATTCCGCCATCCTACATTTACTGGGGTGCACGCAACCCCACTAACTGCAAACCGCTCGTATGTACTAGCACCCACATTTCAGATTCACTTAACCAGACACGGTGAAGTTGTGGCCGAACTGTTGTCTGAGTTTCACTCTCTCTCTTCTCGAGCAAACCTGCACTGCTCAAACTACTTAGAAGAGAACGCAGCATTCTCGCGCGCCTGCCCGACCTTTAAGTTCGAATCAGAAATATTTCATAAAATTATTTCAATCTATGATGACGACAAAGGAGTGGATATAATTTACCTAGAATTCTAAAAAGCTTTGATGCTATTCGCCACGAGAGGCTCTTGCTGAAACTTAAAGCGCACGGAATAAGAGGCAAATTCTTAAATTGATAGAGCTCTCAAATTGTTCACAGATGGTTGTTATAAATGGGGCAGGGTAGGACTGTGCCCCAGTCACTAGCAGGGTTCATTATTGGTCCCACTATTGTTCATTGAATATAGTAAAGACCTTGATAATGGATTGCTTAGTAAAATCTCAAAATTCGCAGATGGCACGAGGCTAGGAAACAGCAGGTTTTTATGATGCGACTTTGCGGAAAGGCAGCGAGACCTTGATACAATTGTCGATTGGGCGGATAAACGATTAATAAACTTACGTAACATACGTAAATGCAGGGTCATGCACTAAGGTATGTCGAAATTTAAAAGCAAATTGCCAAATGAATGACTAAATCATAGAATCATTAACTTAAAAAGTGGCCTGAGGATTTTAATTCCGCAGGACCTCAAAGTGCCAACCAAAACAATGCGCCGAAACTATTAAGAAATCAAACCGAATGCTGGGATACATTGCCTGGAATTTCATTTATCAGTGGAAAGATATAATTTTACCTCTTTACAAATCGCTCGTCCGAAATATTTCGAGTACGCAGTGCAGTTTTGGTCACAAATACGTAGCGCTGATATAAATAGTGCAAGGTAGGACAACTAAACTAATTCCTGAGCTTAGAAAAAAAACGTTCGACGAAATATTTTGTTCCTTAAACCTATTATCTCTTGCAAGTACAACTGATCGATGTATTTAAAATCTTAAAAGGAATAACTAATATAAATTACTGTCCGAGATGGATGATAAGGTTAACAAGCGCTTCAACACGCCTTAGCTCAAAATTACTTTAGTTATAAAATCACACAAACGTGGAACCGTCTACCTAACCGAGGAGTGGAATGCACATGAGTAAATATGTTATGAAATCGACTTGACGAGTATTGAAAATTTCCAATGAAAGATCAGAAAAGATTGAGGAAAAAAATAAAATGAAGAAGAAATAATAAATAAAATTATGCCAGCGATTGTCTCCTGCAAAGCGGCGTTTTCCGTATTCTTCTCTGACATTCCTGTTAGCCATTTAACATTAGCAAGCGAGGGTCTGTGGGAAGAAGCAGATATGTCATAACCTCTCTTTTGTAGGATTGAATGTTTGTTATGAGTTCGAAAAGAACCCTACATGACTCATAGATACACATGTAGATAAGTGTGCAGCGTAGATCTAGAAATAGTAAAAAAAAGCATGACTTTAATTGCTACATCATCCTTCGGGGTAAATGATTAGTAAGATGCCAAAATCTGGTAGTCTTTGATATAGATTGTTTTCTGAATCTTTTAACCTTTTCCTTCTAGAGATGTCAAAGAGTGGATTCAGTGTATTTGGTGGTCTTAGTTCTGTAGTTCATGCTCGGTCTTCATCCCTCCTCGCGCCTATCATTTTACTAACTATATCGGTAATCTTATCGGACCTTCTCATGCATGAACGCTGACTCACCTCCCTATCGCTATCCTTCCACCGATCGACACTCTTCCATGTCTTGATCTTTCCTTCGTTTTAATGTAGCGAGGTTTGACTTCTTTTGTGCTGTGTCCGAGGGGGCTTTTGGTAGCGACCGCTATCCAGTTTCTTTCTCGTGGAGGCAAGTCTTGGGGTACAGCAGAGCTGTACTTCCAAGACTCCTGGTTCTGCTGTATCCCATCCAGGAGGCCATCCGTAAGAGCTGCCTAATAGCTCCTGCTGAATTCGTGCTCTTGTATGATCCTTTGACCTCATAATGAATTGTCGCCTTCTGCTGGCTGCCCTCCCACGTTTGGATGTTTGGCAAAGAAGCAGCTAACCAAGTCGCTCGTTCGGCCTCCGATCCACCATACTAAGTTCTTCTTCTAATGACTAATCTTCGGAGTCTGAAAAGATCATTAATGCACAATGAATCGCTGTCTGGCAAATTCTCTCTATCACCAAACTTCACCTCGGTTCCTGTGCGTCCTCTCCGCCGCTTTTGACACTGAAATTGGTGGTGCTGGCCTTCCTACGCCTTGGTCTCAACAGACTGACTCAGGGATACTTAATATGCGGCGATCTCCATCCCAGCTGTACCACCTGCAGTATCAGACTCACCGTGTCCCACTTGCTTGTTGATTGACTAGAGTAGTCCATCTATTGGCGGCGCTTCTTTCCTTTCCTCTCCTTCTACCCGAACTCAGAGCAGTTGCGTTTAATCCTGTGTAAGGTGTCCTTCTCCTACCTCTCTTCCGTTAGTCTTCTCCTTTTGAAGAAATTTATCATTCGTTCTTCTCCCGCTTTCCCGGCCCCATTTACCATTCCTCCGCCCTTTAAAATTTTTCCTGAATTTAAAGCGAAAGAGCAAAGAAAATCTGTAAGGAGAAATCTGTAAAAAAAGGGGAAACCTTTAGGATTTGTTGTTGACGGTGTCCAATTTTCTTACAAATTTTGTGAATGATGCAGTTTTACACTCTGATTTTGAACTCAAATTTATTTTTTGGTGAAACGGACGGCTAAAAAGTTATAGTTTCGTTGGGTTAGGTTAAGTTAACATATGTTCACTAGGGTGGATAGATTTTACATTTTTTTTTCGATTTCTATATTCTAATAGACCCACAAACTTGCGCAATCATGAGAAAATAGCCTCTGCAAAATCTTAGTTAAATAGTAACCATCTTCTGCCCTCGGCAGAGCAATGAAAATCATAATTAGTAGTCAAAAACGTATTTTTCTTGTAATTTTCAAAATATTTCAATCTGCATCAAAATTGTTCCTAATAACTTTAAAATCTATGAAAAGCACCTCACATGATCATTTTTCCAAGCGCGTTGTCGTTCATTAATATCTTTTGCACCCAGCACTAGCAACAATGTAACATGTAGTGCTCACTGCGCAGTTTCCTCAGTTGCCTTTTGAAAACATTGAAGGTGGGTGTGTACTGTGTGTGTATTCTGCAACTGGGTCCGAGAGTCCTCAGTGTGTGCGTGTGTGGCTACTCAGTCTGTTCAATCTCTGCTCATATCCTTGTTTTTGTTTTTTTATAACTTTATTTTGGGTTATATTGTATTTTCTGGTTTTCGTCGGAGAGAATGAAATTTCGTCTATTTGGCGAAACTACATAGACCTAAACAATAGGAGGGGACAGAGAGCCTGTTCATAAATTTTTATTCGAAAGGCTATACCACGCTCCTTTGTTTATACTAACACGTTACGAAATCTGCTGATTATAGGGTTTCCTTGCGAGTGCTATCGCGGACTGTTGTGCCAGCGTTGCAAATATGCCACGGAGCGGTTGACGCTGTGTAACCGAATTAGCGTCTGTTTTATCCTCGCGATATTGATTTCCCCATATTTCCTCCCTTCTAAAGAAGGTAATGGGGAGGGGGAAGAACTCCAGTGAAAAAAAACATAATCGACAAAAAAGAAAATACATGTCTTGGAATGCAATTACAAGTCCTACTGTTACCATGGTCAACCATCCTACAGAACTAAGTCTTATTGACATCGTAGGCACACGCGCGCACGTACATAGGCAGGCGAACGACTGATTTCAACCTTACCTCGTGAGGCCAATCGGTCCGGATCACACATTTCAATTTAAAAAAAAAGCATCGATTACAACAAAGAACAAGAAAAAGAAACTGACTATTAATCCGTATCTAGGCAGTTAAACCCGTACACACATAAACCTTAGGCACATTAATGTCTGCACAAAATAAATTGGTCTTAAGACAAAAGGGAGTTAATATCTACAAAAAATAATTGGTCTTAAGACAAAAGGGAGTTTAGTTAGCCCTCTGTGGGGTTTTGACTCAAGTTATCGGCTTTATAATTATCGGAGCCTTTTAAATAGTTTATGTGAAATTGGTACTCGATGCACAATAGACTCCATCGCATGAGTCTGCCGTTCTTTCTGACTTTTGCTGTTACGCCAATATGCCAGAGGCCAGTGCTTGAATTCCACATCAATCTTCATACCTTTTACATAAAAATTAAATTTCTTTATTCCTCAAATTACGGCTAGCGCTGCATGTTTTATAGTTGCATAAACTATGGTATAAGAGGTATCGTTGACTTTATTTTGTACTCGGACACAACCGATTCCTTCAACACAGGCATCGGTTTGATTCCAAAATTCTTTTGGGGATTGGGTAGTCGAAGTATAGGGGCTGAACTTAACTTTTCCTTCACTCGAGCGGACACTTGTGAATCTATGAGTGGGCCAAGGTTTGGGTTTACATCTAACTCAGTGGACGGATCATCCTGGGGGAATGATACTGAAGGTGGAGGATACTCGTTATCTGACTTTACGTACTCCGTGTCTACCACCTGAAGAGGTTAACAGGGGTATAATGCTTATATGCTTCCTTCTTCATCTAATTGGGAATTAGTGAAGATCTCCTTAAGGATGTTCATATGTTCTCGGACGTTACGTCCGTACAAAAATTCGAAGGGGGCCGAACCCAGAGTTCGGTGAGAGATCTCTCGGCACGCGAAGAGGGCGACTGGAATGTACCGATGCCATTCTCGAGGTTGAGACTGACAGACCTTTCTTAACACTGCCTTTAGGGTACCATTTAATTTTTCACACATCCGGTTTGCTGAGGGGTGAAATGGGGTCGTAAAGTTTTGACGTGAACTGACGGCCTCGACCTGAGAGGATTTCTTTAGGGATGCCGCTCGGGAAAAAATTGAGATGAGAAATCCCGCACAGGAAATACTGTCAATTTTCCTGAGGGCAACTGCGTCGGGAAAACGAGTGGCGCAGTCTACTAAAGTGAGGATTTTAGAGTGTCCTTCACTAGACGGGGGATTGAGAGGCCTCACCAAGTGTATAGCCACTCTGAACAAGGGTTCGAAAATGACGGGAGTTTTCTGTAGGGGAGCTGGCGGTACCCTGCATTTAGCGGTGGCCTTCTGGTACAGTTCGAATGACTGGCCACATTCGGCGATCTCTTTATCAGCGCCGGGCCAAAAGAAGTATTTAAAACTACTAAGAGAGGTTTTGTGGTGACTGAAATGTCCAGCCAATAATCCATCATGTGCGGTTTTCGCTCTCTCTCTCTCTCTCTCTCTCTCTCTCTCTCTCTCTCTCTCTCTCTCTCTCTCTCTCTCTCTCTCTCTCTCTCTCTCTCTCTCTCTCTCTCTTCTCTTTCCGCATGCGCCTGTTCTCTTACCATCTGTATTCTTCTTTCTTCCGCTTCTCTTTCCATCTGTATTCTTCTTTCTTCTGTTTCTCTTTCCGAGTGTATTCTTCTTTCCTCTGCTTCTCTTTTCGTCTGTATTGTTCTTTCTAGTGTTATTCTTCTCCTTGGTGTTCTTCTTTCTTCTGCTTCTCTTTTCATCTGTATTCTTACTTCTTTTGCGTCCCTTTTCCTCTGTATTCTTATTTCCTCTGTTTTCTTTTCCATCTGTATTCCTCTTTCTTCTGCCTCTCTTTTCCACTCTATTCTTCTTTCTTCTCTTTCTATCCTCTGTTCTTCAGGAGGTAGGCAACCAGATCTTTGCCTGCTAGTCCAAGAATTTAGCCTTGACGGTGGAATCTTTCAAACGACGCCATTTTACCTATGTCCGTCAAAAAAACTCACCGATGTACGCTAAAAGTACTTATGCAACATCGAAACAAGTAGCGCTCTGTCTAACCCAACCCGACCAACACCACTTTCTGTTAATTGGAATACCACCTAAAAAATCTAATTAATACCATTAACGGACTAACCACAGGCAATAAACAAAAATTATTAACCGACTTGATCCTCTTATTATGTTTAATTTTCCTCGAACGCTGGTACAAATTTGTTACTAATCAAGGGAATGCAACACAATCAACTTATTATTGAGTTCTTCAAAATACCCCACCAAAAAACTGAAGTTCCTTTTTATCCTCCAAGAGTTCTCTACTACTATTTATCTTTTGATTTGATTCTTTAACCAGGGAGGATTCGTAAATTTATATATATATATGGCCATATGCAGCGTTTCGAGGATTTAATTAAACTACTAGAGAAAAAAAACTTATAATTACATAAAAAAGGAAATATTATAAACTTTAAATCTAATAAGGATATAATAAGAGGGTCTAAATAAAAATTACTACTACCAATGAATACTACACGATGGTTGACGCAAAAATTCCCTTTAGTACGGAATGTTAATTAAAGAACATAATTAAATGGGAATCCTTTTACCTTTAAACAAAGTGGCGTCAGAAGGGCAATGACCTTGACCGAGAATCTCGTTGAGTTAGGTTGTCAATTTCGTGATATTTTTCCTGTTCGATAAGTTTTTGTCGTTTTCGGTATTTTGTTGTTTGATTTGGTATTTTTTTTTTATTTCGTTGATTTTCATGTTTTTCCTGAGTACTTCACGCGTGTGAGAGGACAACCTTGATTGTGCGACCCACTTATCTCATCCCATTTTCAAGATGACTTTGCCCCCTCGTTCGAGATTACTCATCCCCGCATCCAAGAGCATCTCGCCCCAAGTTCAAGAATATCTCACCTTTCAAGAGTAATTCACCTAGTATTCACGATTACCTCACGTGTGCCCGAGGTAATCCAATCCCACCGTTGAGATTACTTCGCCCGTGCCACAAGATTATCTTACCCCGTAAGAATCAGAGCTTTGGCTTCACCCTCCCCCCTCACCAAGAGTTAATTAAGTCTACAAGATAAAAGCATTTTCACATTTTATACTCCGTCCTGAAGATTTCCCCTTTTGTCATTATTTTCCTTTCTGACCGAGTCATGCATTTATACCCTGATTGTCGCTTTAGTCATTGAGTTATTATTTCCTTTGAGCCTGATATTATTTCTCACTTTATCCTTATGTGTATATTTCCATATTTATCTTGTTTTTTTGTCGTAATTAAATGCGTTTTTAATCTTTCAATAACTTTGAATGAAACCTAGCATTTAAAGAACTCCCCGGCCAACAATTGCCACTCGCCTAGATTTAATCGCTTTAAACTCCCCTGAACCCAGGGAAGACTTACTTTCCCACTTTATTAGCTCTGCACAGCCGGTCATCTTTCGGCCGCTTATCACATGAGTGTAATTACCTTCACAGCAGCTAAGGTATACATTTTTTTGATTAATTAATTAATGAATGAAAACGATGAATTGTGTGGTAGGTTTATAAAGGTGTGGAAAGGTTTTCTAGTTTGCCCTGGTGTTAGGGCATCACTAGCATGCTTCTTATTATTTTTATTTTATAACGAACTCTTCCTGCGACAGTAATGGTGCTGACTGTCGTTGACAGCCAGTTTCTTCCATTGTTATATATATATATATTTTTTTTTTTTTTTTTTTATTAAGTTTAATATGTTCCACCGTCGTAGCATTCAAGCCTTTCAAAGTTTTTGGTTAGGCTAAATATCTCTATTTAGATTTTATTAATCTTTTCATTTATTATTTTTAATATGGGTAATAGTTTGGGCACTTCACCTCTTTTTGTTAGTAGGAATTATTTTTATTTAATTTTGATTCGACTTAAATTTGGGCACTTCGCTTCTTTTTATTTTTAATTTTTGATATGGGCACTTTACCTCTCTTTGGTAAATTTAGTTATTTTAGATTTAATGAGTTTGGGCACTTCGCCTCATTTTATTTTAATTTTTTAATTTTTAATTTGGGCACTTCACTTCATTTGTTAAGGTAAATTTTTCTCTTTTGTTTAGTGTTTTATTATGAGTCGAATTCAATAAGGTCATTTTCCTTTGTATACTACTAAGTATATATTGGTAGTACGTCTTCTCTCGCGCAGGCTCTACCGCTTGGGAACAGAGCTGTTCTACCAATTACGTGTCTTCTGTTCCCACGTACGTTCAAGTCGATGTTTATTTTCGGGAGTATTTCCTGATCGATTTTGTCCCAAGTCTTTCTCCCTGGCCTTTGGATCTCCATATTGATCAATTTTAGTCCGATTCTTTGATGTAGAACCGATTGCTGAATACGGTCGATCCTTTGCGCGCCAGTTATCAGCAGTGTGGCTTTATTCTGCACCCTCTGCATCATTCTGAGAGATATACAGCTTGCCATCTGCGTGATTACAGCCGGGTACACTAAGACTGAGCGTACCAAGGCTATGTAGAGTTTTTTCTTTTTTGGCACGCTAAGGCTTCGGAAACGGTAAAGTTTCTTGAGCTCTCTTTTGGCTAGGGAGACTCTGGTATTTACGTGAGCCTTGTAACCAGATTTGTAGAGTCGTAAGTCCAGGACTTTTCCCTCGTCAGAGTACGGATAGAGTTCGTTGTCGACGATGACGTCGTAAACTTTCCGGTGGTTCATTGGAATTATGGTAAACTTCTGGCGGTTGGTCTTAATCTTCCACCTTTTTTCATAGCGATTGATGTTGTCAATCTCGGCAGCTGTCGCCCTTGCCTGACTTCCAAAGTTCTTGAATGGACTCAGGACGATTTGAGTGATGTCATCTGCGTATTTCAGATACATCGAAACGTACCTCACTAGAGCAGGTAGGTCAATTGTGTACACGAGGCACAGCAAAGGACTGAGACAGCTGCCTTCTGGACCTCCTGCCTCGAGTTCGAATTTGGGTCCCTTGCAGCCCTCGGATGCAAGTAAGAGATGTAGTATTAGCGTAGTTTTCTAAGGGAATTCTTCTGCCTTCGGTATACATTTACGATACCACGACAACGTGAATATGGACTCCTCTTCTCAGCTAATGTCGTGAGTTTTGGGATTGAAGTTGAGTTCGTTGTTCGTTTGAAATATTGATCTGTTCTGCGAATACTTATCTGAGGTTGTTTATTTTCTCCCACGTAAATATGTTCTGCCCTTTTCCTGAGGACCTTATTAGTTGGTTGTAAATGGGATTCATTTCTTCATTTATCTTTGTGTGTTTTTTATTAATCTTAGGGTTTTATTTTTACTCTTGCTTTTTTTTTGTTCTTATTTTCGACAGCGTATTCAATGAAATTTGGGGTACGTTAGTGTTGCCCTGTTCAATGCCATAAATATTTTTCTCTTGTTTTTCAGGGAGATTCTTCGGAGTGACTATAGTAATTGTTCTTCCTATCCTTTCTTTTTGATGACTTATATATCCTTCTGGTGTTATTTTTAGACCTAAAACTTTACCTTCAGGTCTATATAGTACCTTTCTCCTTCATGAATGATATAGGCTACTTTTTCCATTGAAATTGGAATTACGGTGAATCTTTGAATGTTCGTTTCTATTTTCCAATTTTTTAAGAACATATAATGTTACCTATTTCCAGTGCTGCTAATCTCACTCGCCTTCTTTCATTTCTACTGAGCGAAATTATGCATTGCCTGATTGATATCATCCGCGAATTGGGTGTTTAGCGTCTCTGGTCTCACTGGTAAAGGCATGTCCGTTATGTACACAGAATAAATACAACGTGTTACCCCGCCTCTGGGGCACTCCGGTTTCCATTTCAAATTCGGGTCCCTCGTATTCGTTGGTCACGATCTTTGCTTTTCTTACAGTGGTTAATCGAAAGAATTCTCTCCAAATTGTTGTTCATTTGGAGATTCCTAATCTTATACTGTAAGCCTCTGTTCCAGACTCTATCAAAGGCTTTCTCTACATCACGTAGCACTTATTCGATGTATTCTGAGGGCCATGGTGGTACCCCTGCTCTTCCGAAATCCAAACTGTAAATTGTATCAAGATTATTCTCCCCTAATTAATACAGTAATCTTCTTGTTAATATTTTTTTGAATACTTTGACTGTGAAATCTAATAGCGATATAGGTTTCTAACTGTTTAGGAGGCTTGGAGGGTTGTCTTGTTTTAGGAAGAGCGATATTTTGCGTCAGAGAAGTAGCCAGTGTTTGGACTTTCATTAAAGATGTCGATGAGGGGAGCTTAAAGTTGCCTGCCATTGCACCGCGACTGTTGTCATTGACCTAACCCCGAATGCTAGACCTCTTTAGGTTGCTTTCTGTCGTCTCTGAATTGGACACACTCGCAGAACGCCCCGCCATTTGATGGAGCGCTCGCCTGCGCCTTATTGTGAAGACTATGTTGTCCCCCAGACTTTTCGGCACATTCTTGTTCAATGTCCCAGTCTGGGTTATTTCGTGCATGTTACCGGGACGAGCGGGGTCACTACTACTTGTCTCTTGTACTCGGGGCTGGTTCGTGCACGCAAACCTGCGGACTATACGACTTTTTGGAGAAGGCCTCTCCACTTCATTTGACTGTTTGTTGTAGGTCTCATGATCCTTTGCCGGGGAGAGTCGGGCCTACCCCTGGCGCTGGAGCGCGCTTCCTCCTTGTCACCATTTTGCTTTCTTTCCTCTTTTAATTTTTTGTTGTTTTTTTTAGCATTTGTCTTAGCTCTTTTTATCTTTGTAATTTATACATTATTTGTTTTTAATCTAACCTAGCATTTGGCTGTGGTGTGAGTACGGCGACTTTTGGCCGAGGCAGTGGCTAGATGGGCTCTCAAAATTTTTAAAATAATTCATTAAAGATGTTTTTAATGGCCGTGATTTAGTTGTTCGGGGCGTCGCTGAGATTGCACTTTGTGAGTCCTGGCGCCTTTTTTTGAATCAGTAAATCGCGTTCACTATTTCCTCTACCGTTATAATTAGCCCCATTCTTACTATTTCTTCCCTGTCGGGTTCAACTGAATAGGCAGAAATCATCCTATTAATGTTGTTCTTAGGAACTCGTGCATCATTACTTGCATTATGGAACCAAAGTTCTCAATTTCCTCTGGTAAGATTGTGTAAACTGACTTTCAGTGCCGTCGAAATCTTTCTTTTATTTCTTTATCGTCCTGTATTAAGATAGCGTTTTCATCTTTAATTTTTATTTTTGTTCTTGATTTTGACACTTTTGCTCTTTTTATAATTCGCCAGTTTTCCTAGGCGTTCTATTTTCATCTATCTTCTTAATAAGGTCATTCCGGCTTTTTTCTGGCTGTTCACTTACTAAGTGTATCATTTCTGATTCTAATCTTCTTAGTTGGTTTGTTTTATCTGTGGTAGGTCCTCCAAACCATAATGATCGATGTGCCTTATTTATCATTTTGTTTTTATTTTTCATTTCGGAGGTCAACTCGTGTTGTTGGTGTATATGGTAATTGGTCATAGGGACGTTATTCGAGCCTGTGGTCACCGGGGCATCCTTCAATCGCCTCATCTCCTCGTCAATCTCTTCAAGTGAAGCGTCTGCCAAGTCATTTTGGATGTTCTGAATATTTCCTCCAATTAGCTCTGTGATAGTGTTTCCTAATAGTCGCCGGTTTCTGTATCGAATTTTGATTCAACTGAAGTAGCGTTCCAATGTGATCGCTACCGGCTTCATATGGAAATTTAGTAGCATATTACAGCTACTTAATACTATGTCTGGTTTTGTAGCGGTGTTTGCTGTAATATAGGTGTGGTGAGCCGGTCCCACTCTTTTGAGAATGTTTCTTTCAAATAGCATTTCTAAATTCCGCCCAGTTTAGGCTACCCATGAATATTGTTCGCTGCCATTGTCTGAATATCGTTATGAAGTTGTGTACTGGCAAAAATATTCTTCTGGGCGGTTGATATCCAGTTGCTTTTATCACTGATGTTATTTCTAATTCTATCTTGACGGACATATATGCTTCATCGTTGATTGGTGTTTCTGTGTGTTGCTATAGCCGCCCCGTCATTTCTTTTTCCTGCTGAGTTGTTTGTTATGACGGTATAGTTGAATATTTTTATTTTGTTCTCTTCGTTTCTTATTTCATATTCCGAGAGGAGTCTAATGTCTAGATCGATCCTATTGATGTTATTTCCTATTGTTATTGCTTTTCCGATCTATCCATTCGTATTTATTCACAGAATTTTCAGTTTTCTATATCTTTTTCTTCCCATTTTCCTGTAGTTTACTTCAGTAAGAGTTGTTTTTTCGGATCTTAGTTTTCTTTTAGGGAGGTTTGTCATGTTGGTCTCGTTGCTATTTTGACTTTGGAGTTGAATTTCCCCCTTTTGGCTTGGTCGTATGTCGCGCTTTGCAGCATCACCCTATCCACTGGTTAGATTCTGATTCTACCCTCCATTAATAGTTTTTATAGTTGTTTTTCATCTTGTAGGCCGATTTGCACCATTTTTCCACGAGTGTCTGGACGACATCCTTTTGTTTCAGTTTTCTTAGTAGTGGCATAACGTCACTTGCCTTGATCTTCATATTGAAATAGTTGGCTCTACACACTATTCATTTTTTGTTTAGATCTTTTTTTGTCTGTTCTTATTCTGTTTCGCTTGAGTTTGACTGTCTTTTCTGTCCATTTGTTTGTTTTTTTCTGTTATTACTTCTTTATCTTGGAGTTCCATTGTCAACTTATTCTCTTTATTTTGTAATATATCCATTCTTTAGGATGCGGGAAGATTCTGGGCTCTTTGTAAACACACTTCTTTGATGCCATTTTTTACTAATAGTTGGTTTAAAGTTTTCTAAAAAGTTACTCGTTTCCCACTGTTTGCTAGGTGAGTATAAAGGATGCTTATGAGTAGGTTTGATTCCACTCCTTGTGGGATGGTTATATTAGTCTTAGCTTAGCATCTCGTTGAATGTTACTTTTTCCACTACTGCTAGGTAGCAGTTTGCATTCTTTGTTTTGCCTATGTTTTTTTCTTTCTTTGTGGGGAAGGGCAATTCTTTGCTAATGTTCCATGTGAGTCTTTGCAATTTAGACACTTTTCCGCGGTAGAGGTGCGTTCCCTCGATCTCTCGAACATTCTGAGCATTTTTTCCGGTGGAATTTTCATTTTAAAAAACAGCAGTCCTTTAGGTTCAAATTTACTTGTTATTTCTGTGTTTGTGCAAACAACTTTGAGAACATGTGTAGATTGTCCGAATTTTATTATGTGGTGTACTATAATTTCTTTGTTACTTTTTCTATTTCTTCCTTAATCTCTTCTGCCGTGTGAGTTCCTACCCATAAGTTGATCTTTGTGCAAGTTACTCTTCTATTAGGGTAGGGATTGATAGGTTTAGCCCTATCTTTCTGAGGATCTCTATTTCTTCTTGCAA
Source organism: Ceratothoa steindachneri (assembly GCA_963969495.1). NCBI lineage: Eukaryota > Metazoa > Arthropoda > Malacostraca > Isopoda > Cymothoidae > Ceratothoa > Ceratothoa steindachneri. The sequence goes on from OZ018320.1 coordinate 189,824,417, forward strand.
TACCATTCTCTCAGCGTCTCTCTCCTGATGGCATACTGCTATGTATATTGTGGTGGTGTTGCCTTTTTATTAAAAGAATAGCGACAAAAGCACTGGTCATAGAACCTAACCTTCTCTTAACCATTTTGAAAATAGGTGAGCTATTAGGTCTGCAACACTGCCCTGTTCCCCCATCTGGTCTTTCTAAGATCGATTGTTGCCCTAATCTTGCCAGGCGCTTCAACCTTTTTCATGCTCTTAAGTGCGTCCTTTTGTCCTAATGGGAAGTGATCCTCGTTTAGTGAGAAGGTGTCACCTGTTGTTATTTGTTGTCTGCCACTTGTTAATAATGGTTTAATCTGGCAAGCCCGAGGGTTCTAGGCGCTGGACCTCGTTAGGGGGTGGGAGAAAGAGAGGTAGTACTATTGCTTTCCCACTTTAAAATTTTAGATCTTTTTACTTTGATTATTCAAATGAAAGGTACAAGTAAAAGGCAAGGTACAATTTTAAAGTTGACTCCCACGGAACTATTGGTGTCGAGGAATTGTCTCCCCACTTTTGCCGGAGAATTATTCATCAACTGTTGGCCGTTTAACAATTACACCGATACTTTACCTCTTTTTCAAAGTATTTATATATTCAATGACTTTAGCGAGTCAATCTGACACCACTCAGGAAGGGAAATTATTCCTCTAATGGCTGAGTGGACTCCGGATTCGTCTAAATGAGTCTAAATACTGTATTATGAGAGTACCACAGCGTTTAATCAATTTTAAGGAAAGAGCCGGTCAACACGTAAGGATCCAGTGAAACACCAAGGATTAACCGAAATATATAACTTTTAATTTATCAATTAACTCAAATATTTACACTAAATTCTATAAGTTTAACATGGTCTTCGATCACACGATTAGAATATGAGCCTACTCCTGACGAGAATACTGATCAAAATAAAGTAGGCTTCACGTCAACAAACCAAATGCCAGATAGCTAATTTCTGGAGGCCTCTAAGTTACAGAGTTAAGCCATAATTTACTTTCCAATAATCTAACTAAAAATATGACAGGAGTTCACGAAATACTATATCTCCTTTAGTTAGCTTAAGGACAGCAGTAAAAATCCTAATTAATTAGAAACAAATATATATAGTCATTCAGACTTACAGTGGAAGGAGAGTGGTTATCGCTAAGACGATAGAAACTGATGTCGATTTCTCCTTATGACTTTATCTATCCGGTTATAAGTCTAAAAGACGGAGAGAGGAGTTGTGCTCTCTGGCTCAATGAGTACTCTTCTTGGTAGCTCTTGAGTTCTTCTAGTATCCTCGTCTACTTCGCAGGCTTACCCAACTGGATTTTGGTATACGAGGTGATCCCGAAAGTAATTAAATGAAACTTACTTGGGAATTGATTCTTCTTCTCTCAAAATTACTGAGATAACAATTTGAGAGTCCCTCAAGGGTGAGCGGATCTTCTTTTGTCTTGCTCCCGAAATTCCTCTTTTGCACTTAAGAATTTTGATCCAGCCAGATCTCTTGCTAAGTCTGCGAAGGATAAATCGGTATGGCACCGATAAGAAAACGAGACGAACTTCTAAGTCTTAGCAGTTGAGTTCGGAACTGGGCGAGGAACTGATCGCAATAATCTAGTCCTCTATCGTCTCTGACAGAATAATCCTTTTCTTTCCTTACTGAGGGAAGCGCGAGGAGGGATGGGGGGGACACCACGGAGTCCAGATCTGCTTCTTAATGAGAGGCACCGACAGCCGTCACATTATTTCTCCTCGATGGTCTTTTTGATCTGACACCGCTCTTTGGCACTCTAACTGCGAGCCCCCTGATCTCGTAGGCAATCAGATCTTTTGAGAGCTGCTTAATGGCCTTTTGCGGCTACCTTGGTCCGGCAGCCCAACTCGACTACCCACTCAACGGGAAGATGAGAGCCCTTCGGCAGTTTAACTGTTAGTCAAACGCCTATCGTTCTCATGCACTCTCCGAAGAGGTATTTTAATATATATGTCCGCTTGGCCCTCTGGGTGGCGTTATGTTTTAATTCCTCTACAATTGTGTCTCAAAGAAACAATTTTAATTAAATCTGAAAGAAAAAAATAAATCAACTGAAGTCATGTCTAATCCAACAGTTTTCTCACATTCGAAACGTGGTTAAATCTCAAAATGACGCTATTTCTTCTTTTATATTTCTCACTAAGACGACAGAACATTCCCCGCAGGTGAATTGTTAAACGAAACATTCCTGTTTCGCGCTGATTCCTTACATGTCTATTGCCGTATTTTTTACCTAAAGTGTTAACACTAAAATACATTCAGTTATCAGGCGACAGCGTTGCAAGAAAAATGCATGCACTTTCAACTGATATGCAAATTCAGCTGAAAAAACACGTAAATATGTGACGAGTTATCGTTACAAGTTAACGAGCCAACACTCAACAGATGCATATATCGGTTATGGTGATTATGGCATTTAGTGACTTCAATAAAGAAGAAGATATATTGAAAATATTACCCCTTTAAGCGATAACAATTGAGAGGTATATCTAAAAAAAATTCAATAGGCTAAATAATAGCTATCTTCAAAAATCATTGATGGGGCAACGGGCATAGCGTGGTAACAAATAAATCTTTTGCCCTCTATAAAAGGATGAATCCTTTCCCAAATATTTGCCCTACCATTACGTAATCTATCAAGAGAATTTGGCACCATCATCAATATAGTTATATAAGCAACCTGAACTTATCTTCTATAGATCAACCTTTTCTGGAATAAGTGAATCTGCTGGTTGGTGGATTATGGAGGCTTCGCTGACTCACGGTTAAATTAAATTCTTTAAACTTGCAACTCTAAGGCGAAGATAATCTTATAATAGCTATAATGATAGGTTTCGTATATTTATCTGAAATAAAACTAAACTGTTTGAGCATTTCTCATCAAAAGAAGTAGTTACTCGTACATTTCCCACATATAAAGAAAATGATAAGTCACAGCAATCCAACCCGTCATCATATAAGTGCCTCACGAAAGTTTGAAAGGGAAGTTGCGACTTCATAATCATGGAACCAACCATTGCCTTTTTCTGGCCACCTAAATGTAGCACATAATGTCTCATTCAAGTAAGAAAAAAAGATTTTCTACCTACAGATTTTTAACATTCTGAATTATGTGAATCATTGCTTTAGATAATAATCAATCTAAAGATCTCGACTTATCGAGGAGCATCTTGAGGATTGTTTACAAAGAACAGGCAGTGTCGTAGAATATTTTTTGGTCGTGATATACTTCTTTGTTGAAGTATGCTTTGCTCTAAGAGTGCAAATTTTGTTGTTTTCAAGGAAGAGCCGCTTCAACACGTAAGGATATAAAGAAACGCACAGGAATTATCTCAAAATAAACATGTATTTTAAATTTAACAATTAACTATGACAAAAAAAACAGTAGACACATTTATATCCTCTTCCTACGCTAACCGAGACTAACCCGGTGGGCAACTGGGCCTATTACAATATCTTCAATGACAAAAATAAACAAATTGGCTACACGTAAACACGCCAATTGTTGATTAGTATTTTTATCGCGACCCTTTTAGATTAGCGTCAAACATTAAATTAAAGTACTCTCTTCTACTAGCAAATATGCCATGGTTCACGCACAATTGTTTATACTTCCTTTAAATTGTGAAACGTACTAACCTCATACTATCGCAATTTGAATATAAATGTTCTTTCTAACTTACATGCCAGACGGGATCAGGGATTGCCGGATGTCTTTGGAGGGCTTATCCCGCGCTTCGGAGATTTGGAGTGGCCGATGTTAGAATTTCGTCGAGATGGGATGGAGGAAGCGAGGTTAGGCGATGTCAACTTCTTATTGCAAATTTGCCTCCGGCTACGTTAAGAAGAGGGAGAGAGTTACGGTGCTCTTCGCTCCAAGAGTCCTCTTCTGAATAATCTTGAAGCCCCTTGGTGTCTTATTCTTTAACGCCGGGTGCCCAACTAGTTTTTGGGGTATACGAGAGAATTTTTACCGTAATTAATGAATGGAACCTCGTTGGGGCTTGGTTCTTCTCCTCTCACTTTTACGGAGCTTGAGCTGTGAGCGGGTTTTCTTTTCTCCAGTCAGACTTCTTCTAAGTCTGTAAAGGATTCTTTGGTATGGCATCGATATAAAACTTGGCGATTTATGTTAATTCGGCACTGAAGGGGGGTGGAAGGATCAATCTTCTCAATCTGATCCTTTATCGTCTCTCTTCGAATAATCTTGACTGGCTGAAGGATCTATCTTCGCAAACTGATCCTAAGTCGTTCTCACCGAATAATCTTGACTGGCTGAAGAATCGATCTCCACGAACTGATCCTATGTCATTCTCACCGAATTATAATCCCTTCTCTTTCCTTCAGGGGCTTATTTATAGGCGGACCCTCGCTCCATCTAAGGGGGAAGGGGCAAGGCCGCAGAGGGGAGCACGAATGGTGAGTTCGCATCTGGGAGCGCAAAAAGTGCAGAGGTTGGCACTGAGGTGCCCAAATCGGCTTGTAATTAGCGAGACCCTCAACCGTCACAGTCCTTGGCGTGCCTTTTGACTGGCACCGCTTTTTGATGATATAACCACGGGCCTAGGAATCTCGTAGGTAATTGGATCTTTAGAGCGTCGTTTAAGGGCCTTTGGTGGTTGCCTTAACACAGATGGTCGCTCCAACTACCTATGCGGCGGGGAGATCAAACAGGGTCGGCAGTTACTGTTATTCACCGGCTACTGTTCCCACGAGTCTCCTCATGGGGCTCGCTTCTCCGGCTTTCTCCACAAAATGGGGGGGACTTCAAGGTATATATACGCCTGGCCCTCCGGGAGGCTTTATGTTGCCATTCCTCTACAGGCAGTATTAACCTAATCTCTTTTCTAACTATAAAATATTAAACAATGGTATTCAGTGCCGAAAATCATTTCGACATTGAATTATTATTTTTGTGAATAAGAATGTAAATAATTCAACTCTCGCATCAATTTTGTTGACAGGTATTATAAGGAAGCATTATTTCAAATATAAATTAAAAGCTTATGAGTAGCGTAATTAGTATTTCATATACGAATTAATTTCTTTCTTACTCTGCTCATTAGTAAGTCCAACTCTCTCTCTCTCTCTCTCTCTCTCTATATATATATATATATATATATATATATATATATATATATATATATATATATATATATATATATATATATATATACATAGATATATATATATATATATATATATATATATATATATATATATATATATATATATATATATATATATAGATATATATATATATATATATATATATATATATATATATATATATATATATATAATTAGGTACAAGGCCATGTTGTATGTAGGTGTTATTGAAGTCCACAGCTGCGGCAGCATTATTAATTTTAATGATTTGCGTTGTTTTGATCATTTACTTTGGAATCACATTTTACATCGAGTATTATGTTTATTGTACAATTATAAATTGACCTGAAAAAGTAAATATTGATACCACCGTTTTCGCCCTAAGAAAGATTGGAGACTCCTCAGCTATCCAATTCACATATTTCTATGTTATCACACAGGACAATAAAAAAATGTCTACAAATTTAAAGAGCTCATTGTACTATTTACAAAAGGTTACATTGTTGTTCAGCTCCTTGATTTGAGCAAATCTATTTAACATGCTGTATATCAACTTCTGGAGAGAATTCTGAGCAAAGGCAGCCAGTCATTCATTCTCTTTTGTGCTTTACCGACGTCCGGAAGTTGCCGCAGTTTTGAGAATCCAAATGAGCACCTCTTCTTGAGGTCCGTCAACAGATTCATATTTGAAGAAGATATGGAACGAGTTCAGACCATCGACCCGATATCTCAATACGCTGATGTTCAAACCAGTTGATCCCTGGTTGTATTATACCATGCTGCTCCATCGTGTTAGAAAACAGAGGGATATAATCACAAGTGTTATTGGAGCGTATGAGTACTCTTGGAGAACTTTTCAATACCAGGGGTTTGTTCACACGGGTGGTCTGGAAAGGGAACGTGGGAGAACCCACTGTTAGCAAAGTGCAGAAGTCATGACAGCGATACTTTTATCAACAGAAAAAATTGTACTTTCTGCGGAATTTCAAATTGTTCTTATAATTTATCATACTCTTCATAAAAAATGCATTGTAATAAATGCATATTTTGGTAATGTGTTTAAATATTTTGTTTGCATGTTTAAATTATGTACTTAATAAAATGGTTTTCTAAAATCAGAATTTAACCAATATTTCTAATGTTTCAGCTTAATTTTATAAATAATTTGTATTCAATATCGTTCTAAATAAGTAATATTACTAAAACTAAAGAACTTACAGAAGAACAGAGAACACCAATCCAATTTCTCCATAGCCAAGAGTTATCACAAGTAGAAATTGCTAAAAAAATAAAATGTTCAAGAGATGATTTCCAAAGTACTATGTATATAACCCTATAAAGAGACCAAGAGCTTTGTATCAAGGAAGAGAAATGGCCAAAACCGTCTTACAACACAAAGAAGACATCTATCATTCGGGCTTCACTACAGAATCGAGGAAAAACATCTTCTCAACTTGCTGGGGAGTTCAATGAAGGTTCAACTTCAAAAGCATCACACAAAACAGTTAGAAGGAGACTTAAAGAACAAAGGCTAAAAGTATACAAGGCGAGATAGAAGCCATAGATATCTGAGGTCAACAGAAAGAAAGTCTTCAGTGAGCCAAAGATCATAAAAATTCGACACATAAACAATGGTCTAAAGTTATCTGATCAAATGAAAATATTCATCAGGTATGTAAGAAAGACTATTATATTGTTGTTTTACATGTAATTTTTGTAATTCCATTTAAATATTCTTGTAAAAAAATATTTTAAAATGTAGCTTTTTAAACAATTTAGCAGGGTTTTAGTAGCACTTCTGGGGTTGCTTATTTGAGACGAAGAGTTGGAGAGGCTTTTCACCTTGCTGATATCGAAGCACCACTTCCAACTTTGAGGGAAGTTAAGAAACATTGTGGGTGATTAGTCACTGTATGGGAGAATCAAGTAAGGTTGACTTAGCTGTCATATGCTGAACCAACCTATGGTTCGGATCGAACGTTAATCAGTAACTCCACATTGGTATAAGCATCAAACAGTGGGAATCGGTGGTAAAACTACCAAAACAACAACAAATATACACATGTGCGCGCGCACACACATAATCTCCGAAGCAAGCAACAGGAGACACTCATTTAGTGAGCCATAATCAGTATTTAAACACAAAACACACACATAGCTACCCCTCACGTGTGCGGGCAAACAAGCGCATCAATCCACATTCCTACGTGTTGACTGGAAGGAAGTCCAGGTCCTACGGGTTAAAACGATCGCATAGGACAGCGGTTCCTAAACTTTTCCAGTACGTGACCCCTTTCAGTAGTACAAAACCTACCATGGCCCCCACCTTTATAAGCCTTCTGAAAGTGTACTAACTTCCAATAGCTCAGATACATTTTAAAGATTAATCAAAGCATAGAGAGAACAATAACAACAAACACAAAATGTGTATTAATGTTTATTAACAACGATTGATTTACTCATGTATTTTAATGAGAAGGATGTACTTGCTTTTTTGATACAAGCAAATCAATACGCGGGTCTGTGTGGCTCAGGGCACATAGCATGTCTGCTTCAGCATCTAATCTGTTTCTGGCCTTTGATTTGATTACCAGAGTCGAGAAAACACTTTCACAGAGGTAAGTCGATGAGAAAGGAATGAGAGCCTTCAGGGTGAATTCGCTGGTTTGGGGAAAAGCGGAAAGCATTTTGGCCCAGCAATAAGAGCTGCTGAACTGTTGTTGTTCCTGGAACTCCTCTTTGGCTGCGGTGTTGTTGGTGAGTTCCAAGAATTCCTCTTGTATGTTATCAGGAAGATCGTCCACAGTGCACCGGAAAGGATTGCGGCAAGTTTCAGCTGTACATTCTCATTTGCATCAATCTCATGAAAAAAGTGTTCGAACTCTTCTTGGAGTCTTGATAAGTGTTCCTTGATCTCTTGTTACAGCTCCTCTGCAAGTGGTTCTTCACCAACTAACAAAAATCCCTAAATATCATAAATAAATTTCCTCAAAATCTTGGACCCTCCATGGCCCGCAGTTTGGGAACCACTGGCTTAGGCCATACCGAGGAACCTCATGTATTTATCTTGATTGACTTTTTACCAGAGATACAATGAAGCAACTCCCTCCTCTCTTATCCGGGTGGGGTTTGTTTGATATTCCAGGACGGTAGACAAATCCTGAACGCACAAATCCACTGCATCAGTGGCGTGTGGTGACTTTTGGTCATTTTTCGGTATGGTATATGCCTGCCCTCAATTTTTTTAATAATATATACGAGTATATATATATATATATATATATATATATATATATATATATATATATATATTAGGGTGGTCCAAAAATATATGCAAAAAATTGAAATTAGTTGGAAATGTTCTCCACATGGCTAAAATTATGCTATAAGATGTTAAAAGAGCTGATGCAAAATATTGACTATATTGGTGAATATTTAGAGGTCGCTATGTGTCTCCATATTTTGAAATTTTCAGTCAAAATATTGAAACTCTTTAATAGTAGGCATTTATTGGTTGCTACTTATATACTACCATATATTTGTCATTGATAACTCTTTCCTTATGAATTACAATAATTCGCAAAAAAATCAAGATATTGCATTATCTGAAAAGTGGAATGACATTCACATACTCGGCGTATGATGCAATAATAATTGTTTTTCAGCTTGTTGATTTCTGAGCCCATTTGTAAAGTGATGACGCAATAACGCCCCCTCGTTTCAAATGGTGATGCAATCGCACCATTACCTATATAAGTCAGCGAGGATTGATTAATTGTTCATTTGTAGTTGGAAGTTTAACAGTTGACGTAATACAAGTGAATACAAGTGCTGGTTTATGCAAGTATATATATATAATTATTTAGGTAAGTAATATACTTTGTTTATTCAGTGCATAGATAATTTGCAGTTTTTTTATCAATATCAGACTTACTTAAAGCATATTAGAATTATATGTTAACACACTTTATGTTCATATTTTAATTCACAATATATATATATATATATATATATATATAGATAATTTGCAGTTTTTTTATCAATATCAGACTTACTTAAAGAATATTAGAATTATATGTTAACACACTTTATGTTCATATTTTAATTCACAATATATATATATATATATATATATATATATATATATATATATATATATATATATATATATATATATATATATTTTAATTAAGCATAACTGCCGTAACTTTTTACAAACACAGGAGCCTATTTATTTATGTCAAATGAAAGCTTATTCTTTCATGAATATTGAATATTTAGATATTTTAGAGTATAAAAAAATATCTTCTAAGTATAACTAAATGGAGGGAAACCGTGAGCTCACTCAGTTACAATAAATTTTTATTTCTGTTGTTTCAGATTATGGCTGGAAGTACTCGTTCATCTGCGGCAGTCTGGCTTTTAGGACATCCTACTAGTGAGCTTTCATACGCAAGACTACCAGCATGTGGTGATGTGCTTCGTGTTGTTCAGTACCACCATCAATTGGAGTCAATGAATTTGACACAAAGTTACAACCTCGCTTGCAAAGAAGTCATAAAAACATGGGAAAGAGCCCAAATTCCCACACAGCGAATAGACTTTTGCGTTAGGAAACTCTCAAGGTTGTATGAAGAATAACTTTCTTTGAAGAAGAACCGCAAAACCGAACTGTACTCATGTAGAATGAATGAGCGTAGTTTCGAATCTACTCTTTCAAAACTTTTTGACATAGCCTCAAAAAAAATTTTAAATGTGGTAAAAAATGAAGAAGACCGCCAATTTCTGTTGATGCAGAGAGAGAACATTTTCTCCTGCAGTATGTCGTGCCGTGATAAGATTACTTCAGCCAAGGAATCCCGCAAAAGATATCGACATGAGGAGGGTTTACAATACAAAGATAAAGTATATACTTCTAAAAATCAAGCAGAGGCTGCTGCTCATGCAGATTTCGAGTTATCATCATCTGAAGGAGAAAGTTTAATTGCGGCAAAACAAAGAGTTTTGTCCACTTTCTTCAACTAGAAAAAGAATGCACAATGTAGTCTTTCAAATTAAAAAAAATATCTTTACAACTTCAGGTGTGGCTGCTGTTCTTGATCGTGCAAATATTACGGATAGAAAAGCAACAATGGCTTCTGGATCAATAGCACAAGCCTTGGGTCAGGATATTGCAGCTATGACACTTGTCAGGAGTTCTGTACGACGTTCCAGAAAGCAAGTAAGAGAGGCAACATACAATGAAGATAAAGCTTCGTTGTCTGTTGAAGGACTGATCCTTCTTCACTGGGATGGAAAACTACTACCTGCTATTAATGGGGCAGAGGAAACAGTAGAATGAATTGCAACAATAGTTTCTGTAAATGGAATGGAAAAACTTCTTGGTGTGCCAAAAATAACACGAGCAACAGGAGAAGAACAGGCTATGGCATGCAGTTCATCAATTAATGACTGGAATCTTCGTGATGAAGTTCAAGGCCTTGTATTTAACACAACTGCATCAAATACAGGCCTACAAAAAGGAGCCTGTACCATAATTGAGAAAGTATTAGGAAGGGAGCTTGTTTGGATTGAGTGCCGTCATCATATTTTCGAAATTATGTTGTCATGTGCTTTCAATATTTTATTTGGGCCTACAAGTGGTCCAAAGAGGAGTCTCTTTGAACGTTTTAAAGAACAATGGTCACCACTTAAAAAGGATTTTTTTTAGAGGCGGATAGCAGTTTATTCGTCAATCCAGTAATGCATAATCTTCGAGGAGAAGTGGTCCCATATTTTTAGGAAGCTTTCAAATCTCGTCAGTTGCGTGACGATTATGAAGAATTGCTGCGACTCAGTCTCATCTTTCTTGGGGGCATTGATAAGACAGAAGTTACATTAAGAGCCACAGAGCAACTCATCATGCAGGCTGGATGGCTAAGGCTATATATGTCCTGAAAATATACTTGTTTAAGCATCAACTGAAACTAACGGAACGAGAAAAGGCCAATATTACAGAGTACTCTCTTTTTATTGCTTTGGTCTACTCGCGTTTTTGGAATGAAGCCCAATTTGGAATTAATGCTCCTTTAAATGACATTCTGCTTCTTAAAACTTTGCAAAAGTACCCAAATCAGACAACATCTAAAGAAGCAACCACAGCCCTTGACAGACACCTTTGGTATCTTGGAGAACATCTTGTTGGTCTTGCATTTTTCGATAATAGAATTAATGCTGAGACCAAACAGAAGATGGTCTCCAATCTCTAACGTAATGAAAACACCAAAGTTGTTCACCGATTGAATCTTACAAAAAACATCGAAGATTTGGACTTGCCTGAACTGGTAACTAAAAAAACTAAGCTAATCTTCAGTCTCCTAATGAAAGATGGATACAAGTTTGCAGCGGATACATTCCTGAAGCCTAACCCAAGTTCTTGGGAAGAGAATACGTGCTTTCAAGAATTTCAACGTCGAGCGATTAACTTAATGGTTGTTAACGATCCAGCAGAAAGAGGTATTGCACTTATCAAATCATATAATGCATCTCTAACAAAAGATGAATAACAAAAACAGTTGCTTCTCAGACTTGTGGCAAAACATCACAAAAATTTTCCCTCATGCTCAAAAGGATCAATGTTTAATCAGCAATTTTAGATATAATTTGTGTCAAAAAGAAATCATTTGCAATTTAACTATTTTCTTTTCACTTTAATATAAATATTTTTTTAAAATTGTCTTTCAACACCAAGATCTGCTTCAAATAAACTAGTATTTGCAAAGACTGATCACTTCTAGCCCAAAAAATAATTTACCAGCAGACTAGTAAGTTAAGATCCATATAGCGACCAGTAAATATTGTTCGATATTGATGAAATTGAGCATGTGACCTACTGTTCAATGTGGTAATACAATCAGTCATGTGGAGATAAAAAACTAAAAAACTTTTTAGTTTCAGCTTTTTTAGCCATTATTTATGCATTCTTTTAGCTGTTATCAATTGATGTTCCTTCCCCTTCTCATTAGTCGACATAGTCACTGAAGATGGTCCTAGTAAAGGTCCGAAACGTCCAGCCAATAAATGATTAGTGTAATCACCTGGGTCTTCATATTACTGCTACATATCAGATTCCCAAGGAACAAATCAATTACCAGTATATATATATATATATATATATATATATATATATATATATATATATATATATATATATATATATATATATATATATATGTGTGTGTGTGTGTGTGTGTGTGTATGTGTGTGTGTGTTTAAAAACAATTGTTTTTTAATCTAAACACATTTTTTTCTTGGTCAAATTCAAAAGAAAGTGCTTTTTTATTATTATATATAATAATTTTGAAATGGGGAATTCACCCTCCATACCCCCCACTTAATTGTGGGGTCCCCCCCTCCCCTCCCATCGCAAGTTGAGAAAAAACTTAAATATTCATAATTCGAAAAAGCCAATCCTTAGTTTCGATTCCAAAGGCGCGATTGCCAAATCTCGTTAGGCCTCTATTTTGTTATAGCGTGTTGCGTAACACGCTATAATGTACGCACCCATATGTACGCACTTACAGCATCTTCATTGATAAAGAAATATTTAAAGTGTTTTACAAAAATAAAAAACTAAATTATATAAACCCCTAAGTAACCGATTCTTTTGAGGCGAAGACTTTACAAAAATAAAAAAAATACACTAACTAAATTCTTTCAATTCGAAGATGGCGGCCAATATTTTTCGTTATAACATCATAAGTACTGAAACAGCTATATAGTGTATATAATAGATATACACTAATATTAATACACTAGTATATCATAGATCTACATTATATAGCATTTGCGTATTTTTAAGAAATAGAGATATTTATAAACAAGGTCTGCTGACCTTACGACCTTCAAAATTTTCAATAATTACCGGACTAACTTCGGGAGGACATTGGCGATTCTATCATTCGGAAGAGAATGTAAAATAACATGAGGGTTTCAAATTTCGTTAGAACCTAGCTTAAAATAGAATAGCCTGGCTGTGCCGGGCCTAACCTAACCTAGCATAATCTAGGTAACCTAGTATAACCTAGCATAGTATAGCCTACTTTATTCTACCTTAGCTTAGTATAGCCTAGCCTATCGTATCCTAGTATAGCCTAGCCTAGCTTAGTGGACCCTACTCTAACATAGCATATTATAGTATAGCCTAGCTTATCGTATCCTAGTATAGCCTAGCCTAGCTTAGTGGACCCTACTCTAACATAGCATATTATAGTATAGCCTAGCTTAGCCTAGTATAGCCTGGCCTAGAGTAGCATTGCTTAGTGTAACCTAGCTTACTATAGCCTAGCCTAGCCTAGCCTAGCCTAACCAGGTATGGCTTAACATTGCATGCCAGAGCCTAGCCTAGCGTCGCCTAGAGTAGCCTAGCCTAGTATAGCCAAGCTACAATAGGCTACTATAGCCTAACCAATATATCCTTGCATACGATAGCCTAGCTTAGCCTAGCCTATCATGCTATAGGCTAGCTTGTTATAGCCTATCTTAGCATAACCACACCTAACATAATAGAGCCAAGCGTATCAGATTATAGCCTAGACTAGTATAGACTAGAATAACCTTGCATAGCTTAACCTATTATATCCTTAGTTAGCTAGCTTGTCGTAGCCTAACATAGTATTACCTAGCATAGCGAGAATGACAAGGAAGGCTACAGCATGGAGTGTAACAAGGACTACAACAGGATCGAAGTTACAGGATCGAGGATGGCAACGACTGCGACAGGATCGAGGATAGCTAGGAAAGCTACAGGATCGAGAATAGCAAGGAAATCTACAGGATCGAGAATAGCAAGGAAATCTACAGGATCGAGGATGAAAAAAAACTGTTACAGGATCTAAGATATTAGGGAAGGCTACTTGACTGAGTATAGAAAAGATTGCTTACATGATTTAGGATATCAATGAGAACTACGGGATACAGGATGGAGGGACTGCTACAGGATCGAGGATAGCAAGGAAGGCTACATGATTGAGGATAGAAAAGAAGGCAATATGATCGAGGGTGAGAAGTACTGTTACAGAATCAAAGATAACATGGAAAGCTACAAGCTCGAGCATGGCAAGGACTGCTATATAATCGAGGGTGAGAAGTACTGTTACAGGATCAAAGATAACATGGAAAGCTACAAGCTCGAGCATGGCAAGGACTGCTACATGATCGTGGATAGGAAGGAAGGCCACATGATCGAAAATAGCAAAGAAAGTTACAGGATCGCTGATAGCAAGAAAAGCCTCAGGATAAAGGATGTCAATAACTAATACACGATCGAGGATAAAAGGAATCCTACAGGATCGTGGATGAGAAAGACTGCTACAAGATCCAGGATAGCAAGGAAAGCTACAGGGTTGAGGATGACAAGGACTGCTTCAGGATAGATTACATGATCGAGGTTAAAAAGTACTGCTTAAGAAGCGAGGATATCAATGGAGGCTACTGGATCGAATATGACTAGGAAGGCTACAAGATCGAGGATGGCAAGGACTGTTTGAGGATCAAGGATAGCAAGGAAGGCTACATGATCGAGGATATAAAAAAAAACTACAGCACCTAAGATAATAAGGACTATTATAGTACGTACATACGAGTATGATCAATGCATTTTCGAAGTGCAAACTTACAGCTTCCGAAGGACAATGAGCAGATAGTGATGTGTTTTGTTTGTCTCTTTCCGAGGTCTGATAAGACGATTAAGCGCACCACAGATAAGACAACATCGATACAGAGTCCTGTTCCTCGTGTTTGTAACTCAAGGCTGATTCGGAGCTTGGTGAAGATGGAACTTTTTGGCACTCAGTCATTAACAGAGTGCCTTCGAAGAATAAAGCTTTAGGTGTCGTGCTATTATATTCCACTATGTAAGAAATCATATATATATATATATATATATATATATATATATATACCAGGCAATGGCTTCGCCACTCCGCCCCCCACGGAGGGAGTTTGCGCTTCGATACTAAGATTAAAATTTAAATCTAAGAAAGATCAGCCATGGTTAAATTTTTATGAATTTTCTGAACTTTGACAAATAATAATAATTTTAAAAAGGAACTCTAAACTAAATTTCCCCACTTTCAAAATATCACGTTGCTAAAATAGCTATAGAAGAAGATATAGAAAAATAAATTTTCTGAACTTCACCATTTTGTATTTTGATATTATAAAAGAATTATTAGAAATAAATTTGCTTAAAAAACATAAGATGAAATTATTATTCAAATACTAAAAAAAATCCCTTTCTTAAATTATAGAGTTAGTGATGATATATATATATATATATATATATATATATATATATATATATATATATATATATATATATATATATATATATATATATATGGACTATAAGTGGTTATGAAAAATATTTTATACCTTAATTGTTTGTGAATTAGGAGGTGAAGTCGCTGAAAGTAGTGATTGGCAGTGCCATAATTCATCACTAAGGAAACTAAATATAGTAATTTGGTAAACGGAAAGCAAACATAAAACTAGCAATGGCAAAATTACTGAAGTAATTAAGTCGTGATTGTTTTCAATATAAAGAAATAGAATTTTACCAACAAGAGGATAATTACGTCATGCTGTTCTTTCATGGATCTCATTTTATTTACATGTAGGAAAAATTCTAACATATATTTGGGGGTAAATTTAATTTTCGAAGGTTCGTTTTGAGCAACAGAAATTGGCTATCTCATTTCCTTTCAAATTTGTTAACTTTTTTAGGAATTTACTTTGATTTACAAAATTCATTATAACCTGAAAGAGCCTCTAGAGTACGTGTACATAATTAAGATGATTTGTAAAAAGCAGTCTACACTTCGCGTTTCCACCCTGTAGTACGCATTCCATCTCGATCAGTGTCGTGACTTTATCGGAGCCACTATTCTTCCGTCGAATTTTTCGGTTCTACTCCACTTACCAGACTTAAAGTACCCATGAAGACGGTATCTCCTCTTACTATTATTTTGCTTGCTATGGCATCCCACAACGTTTTTCTCTTCCTCCTCTCCTCTTCTGCATCTATTTTATAATAATATCTTAACTTATTATAATTTCTTGCCATTTCCTTTCATTTTTATATTGACTCTATTCAAATATAACTTTGCTCACTGTTCTTCTCGTTTGCTTTCACGATTGCTACCATTTAGTCGGTTCACACGACCACTACACACCGGTTTTCTGTCATTTTAGAAAAAAATCACGACAAGATGGTATAGTTACAAGGCTGCCATCACGAGACTGCTAGGATGTAGTGTTATCTCTCAGTAGTGATTTATGCACAAAGGATGTTTGTGCATAAAAGTACAAAGGAAAATTCAGTTCTTAATTTGTCGGAACGAAAATTTTACTCAGGCCATTTCCTTCTACCAACAATTTGCGTCTTATATCAAAAGAACGTCTGCAGATTATTGACAAATTTTCTCTGACATCTTTGGTGAATCCGTTCCCATTTCGACCGTAAAAGTCTTAACACTCAGCTCTGTGTTTTGGTTTCCTCTTTCATTGCTTACTATAACTTCCTTCCACTGACTTCACCACATCAACTCTTCAATTTCTTCCCTTTGCCTAGAAATTCACGTCTTTCCCCTTCTCGATCGACACCCTTTCCTGCCACATCCTTTGTTATTCCATGCTATGAATAACTCAAAATCTTACTCAATAGATACAGTCCCTTTATATAAATCTCCTCACTATCTCTCTTGTTCTCTCCTAGTCCTAATTCCTCTGTTTTTATACTTCAACAGATCGGGGGAGATTTACCATATGCTCATAGATTGATGGTAGAACATTAAGAATGGTTGCCAAGATTTTCGCCCTTTTTGCCGCGACTATCCTGCTGATTGTGGTAGCCGAGACGTCCGGAAGCTCACCTCACATCATCTTGATTGTAGCCGACGATTTGGTAGGTGGCGCAACCCTTTACCACACTATGGTTTCTGGTGACGTAGCAGCAGCCTCTTAGGTATAGAGACATGACGTCACTAGAGATTAAAAAGTAGTGCAAACTAGGGCGGCTGATCATTGATAGAGAAGGGGGGCGAGGAAGATAGTATTCGAGAGAGAGAGAGGATTTGAGAGAGAGAAAAAAATAGTTTGTGCGAGAGAGTTTTAACATTTTACTTCTACCATTTTCTCTTTGTTTTAGTGATATTCCCAGTCTTTTAAAAGCAACATTTATGTTGCTTTTAAATATGAGACGACCATTAAGAATTTATTAGTACGTAATAATTGTTATAGTTTGGGTGGGGTTTATTCAGTTGAGTGTTCTGGTTTTCTAAGTAAATATTATGGAAAAACAGGTAAACAACTTTCTGTTCGCATAAATCAACATAAATATAATGTCCAAAGAGGGAAAAATAACAGTGCTTTCTTTGTCCACATGTCAGATAAGGACCATCTAATTAACTGGAACTCGGCAAAATTTATTTATCGTTTCAATGACCCTATAAAAAAGAATATCATTGAATATGCTTTTATAAGACAATGTGATAATTTTAACCTTTCCCCTGGTTTATATAAAATAGATGCTATAATTAAAAAACTAATACTTAAAGAAATTAGTTCTGACTTTTGTCGGTAGTTTTATATACAATCTTTAGTTATGTGGACCTATTTTGTTTTTTAATAAAGTCACTGCTCTGTTATGTACATTGTATTTGTTTCTCGCCTTCTTCTTGCCTTCCCCACTCTTTCGCTCCTCGATTCTTATTATCTCCCTCGTTAGGCTATCTCCATTTCTTTTAATCTGTTACCCTTTCGTTTTCTCAGTTTGACCTTACTACCTGCTTCTTGTAATTCTTAATGTGAATGGGTTTAGGAATAAGTTCTTGCGGTTTTATCAAATTTATTAATTACCATTAAAAATTTTAGAAAACTTCATTTTTAATTGATAACAATATGCAATTTAATTAATAAAGTATTCTCCGTTGTTATTTACGGCTTCTTCCCAACGTTCAACTAGTTTTTCGATTCCTCTGCAATAGAAATCTATGGATTTTGACTCGAAGAATTCGGCTACCTAGGTTCTTAATTCCACATCAGTATTGAACGATACACCGCGCAAATTGTTGGAGAGCGATCGGAACAGATGGAAATCCGATGGAGCCAAGTCTGGCGAATATGGAGGATGCGGCAGGATTTTCCCAATTAAGCGTTTGGATGGCGTCTTTTGTCATATTGGCAATATGAGGACTAGCATTGTCGTGTTGCAGAAGGACTCCATAACGTGGATGAGGTCGCTTTTCACGAATAGCTTCGGCGAGTCGATACATTTGTTGAACGTAGAGTTCTGCATTGACAATCTCGTTGTTCGCAAGGAGCTCATAAAGAATGATGCCTTCACAATCCCACCACACACACAGCATCGTCTTTCGTGGATGAAGTCCTTGCTTTAATCGCGGAAGTGTTTTTTTATTGGGGCTAAGCCATTGTTTTCGATGGTTCATGTTGACATAAACACACCACTTTTCGTCGCCAGTGATGATGCGGTGAAGAGATGTCCTTATATCCACGAGTAGCCTTGTGATGACCAAGCAAACCTGCGGCAATCGTTGAGCATTGAAGTTTGTTGCTTTCGCTCAAAGCGTGCGGAACCCATGCACTGAGTTTTTTTAACTTTCCCCATCGAATGAAGGTGATTCACTACAGTTTTCTGATCACACGCCAATTGTACAGCCAATTCTCTAGTTGATTGACAAAGATTTTCATGAAGAAGGTCGTTCAATCGATCTTCATCCAACTTAATGGGGTGACCAGAACGTTCTTCGTCATTAAGATTGAAATGACCGTTTTTGAAAGGTGAAAACCACCATTGAGCTGTCTTTTCTGATAAAGCATTTTATCCGTACACAGCACAAATACGACGAGCTTTGGCTGCGTTTGCATTGTTCCCGTCTCGATTGAAAATGAATAACAACAAGTGTCGAAAATGCGCCTTTCTTTTCAACTTAACATTTCATTTTGAGGATAAAGAACAAAAATTAAATTAACACAACTTTTAAAGAAACCGCAATGACTTATTACTCAACTTGAAGACGTAGCCTAAGCAAAAGCCTAATAGTCTATGCTGTTAAGAGACGTAGCCTAACTTTACAAATTTTACTCTCATTATTTATTATTGTTTCTTAATATGTGCACAAATCACGTCAACAAAACTTAAATCAACACAACATTAAAAAAAAACGCAAGAACTTATTCCTCAATCTAATATACAAGGTGTCCCAGAAAAACGTTAACCGCACTTTGAATTTGTATAACTCAAAACCTATTGGAGATTTTAGAGTCCTGCAAAAAAAACAAATTTAACAACTATTTATCTGTTGATTCTAGAAATTGCATTAAATTTCTTTTTATGATATTAATACACTGATGGGTTTAGTGGAGGCTATCAAAATTATGTTTGCGCAAAGCAGTAAAATCATGAAACTTCGAAGTTAATATCAACAAATATATTTAAATCCATTTTTAACAATAACACCTCTTCATATGGGTAATAGAAATACATTTTTTAATTTTTTAAGCACCGTTTCCTTCCACATGTCCTCCATTTTTTTCCAAGCACAGTTACGCCTTTGATCGCATTGATTGAACAACCTTTTTGATTAACTTGGGATTTTCCTTAAGTCTATTGACTTCATGTGTGATACTATCGCTTAACTGGCTGATGCTTTGTGCTGAAGTAGAATATACTTTATTCTCTTGATATCCCTCTTGGGGATCTTGGGGGCCATTCAATTGCATGATTTAGCGCGACAATGCGGTTGTCAAACGTTTCTCTTTGTTTTGTTCTAACATCAAGCTGTCTATGAGCTGGTGCGCCGTCCTGAATCCACCAAAGTCTATTGAATTGATTGCCGTAAATCTGGCGGAGTTCTGGGAAGATCCTTTCGTGGATCATGCTCAGGTAGGCAGCACCATTCAACTTATTCTCGTAAAACAATGGGCCGACAAGGTAGCCATTCTCGCATATTCCGATACACAGAGACACTTTCTGCTGCCAAATACGTGTGTCAAAGTTGAATGCTGAGGAGGGGGGGTTAGCGAAGCATACTGCCGAATGTTCTGGCTATTTACCTTTCCATTCATGAATAAGGCTGCCTCGTCACCAATCACAATGATTTCCAAGAAACAGCAGGTTTAAGGAGAAGCCATTCTTCAAATTGTCTACGACGAGGAAAATCAGTTTCAAGAAGCTGGTGTCTTGCATGCATCTTATAGTGATGCCATTTTAAGTCATGTTTAATAATGTAGTTAAATGATGACTTTGACAATTGCAACCCATTCTTTCTGACTGATACATGTGGATTTTGAAGAATTGTCATCGGAACATTTTCGATATTTTCTGTTATTCTCATACGACCCGAACGACCTTTGTTTAGATTTAAGCATGTTCCTTCATGTTTGTATTTGTGAACATTTTTCCCGATTGTGGGCTTGCTTGGTGGGTGCCTACCTGGAAAACGTTGTTCCACTGAATCTTGTACTTGTTTAATACTGCTAGTCTTAATAAAATTTGTGACTACAAATGCGCGTTGATCTTTTGTATGATTAAAAAGGTTCTATGGAAGTAAAATTTTACCCAGAAACGCTTTGATTTGCTTAGTAAGCAATAATGACGAGACCAAACCACAGCATGGCTGAAAAACCACTGTAAAATGGCCTAGGCTTTGCTTGAAGAATCGCACCGTGACCTAGGCTACCTAGGCTCCCTACGCTTCTCTTGAAAGTGCACGGTGGCCTAGCCTTCCTAGGCTTCGTTTCATTATTTTACTTCCTTGCGCAAACATATTTTTGATAGCCTTCACTAAACCCATTAGTGTATAAAAATCCTAAAAGGAAATTTAATGAAATTTATAGAATCGACAGATAAATAGTTAGTAAATAAAACACTTTTTGCAGGACCCAAAGGTCTCCAATAGTTTTTGAGTTATACTAATTCAAAGTACGGTTAACTTTTTTCTGGGACACCCGGTATATTATTTAGTCCTCCGTCGTGGCTTTTAAGCCTTTCAAGTATTTTGCTTGCTTGCTTGTAAAATTTCTTTTAGTTTACTTTTGTTTGTTTGTATTTTTTAGAAAATACTTTATGCACTTCGCCTCTTTTGTTTCAGTATATTTGATGTTTTTTTATAAATCCATTTTATGGGCATTTCGCCTCTATATATATTTGTGCGTAGAGATTTGTTCTTTTTCATGTAATGAGTCTAAATCAGGTAACTTTGGTGGTATTTTCCTCTTTTATAATTATTATTAATTTGTTGCTATTTTTTCTGTCTTGTGTTGGAGCTCTGTTCCTCTTTGAGGTAGGTATAAATAGGGTTAATTTGTTCCCTTGCGTAGATTCTTTCACTTGGAAATAGAGTTCTTCTTCCCAGCCTTTGAACTTCCATATTGATCGGCTTCAGCCCCACTCTTTCGTGCAGGAATGTTTGCCTAATATGGTCGACCCTTCCTCTGCCAGCTATTAAGAGGGTGGCATTATTATGTACTCTCTGAATCATCTTGAGAAATGTACAGCTAGCCGTCTCCATTACCACTGCCGAATACACTAGGTCAGTGCGTGCCAGGGCAGTGTATAGCTTCTTCTGGTTCTGCGCGTTGAATTTTCGGAACTTGTAAATTTTCCTTACCTCTCTTCTGGCTAGAGAGACTCTCCTGTTGATGTGAGTCTTATATCCAGTCTTGTGATATGTAAACTCAGGAGTTTTCCTTCGTCGGAGTATGAGTAGAGGTCTTCGTCAACGATGATGTCTAGTTTCCGGGGGTTTATTTGGAGTGTCTCGAATTTCTGGCGGTTAGTCTTTATTTTTTCACTTTCTCTCGTATCTAATGATATTATGGATCTCTGCAGCTGTCTCCCTTGCTTGAACTCCAGCGTTCCTTTAAGAACTAGGGATAATTTGTGTGATGTTATCTGCGAACTGCAGATACATCATATCCTACCGTATTGGAGCAGGAAGGTCCAGTGTGTACATAAGTTACATCAACGGACTCACATGAGTGCATTGTTGCAATCCCGGGTCCAATTCGGGTCCTCTATAGCCTTTGATCATGATTCGGGCTCTCATCTCCATGATGTAATCAAAGAGGATCCTTTCTAAACCTGAGTTTAGCTTCAAGTTCAAGATCTTGTATTGAAGACCTCTCAGCCAAACCTTATCGAAGGCCATTTGTACATCTCGCAGTAGCACGTCTACGTACTATCCCCTAAATCCCGCAGTGTGCGAGTTTTTCAATAGGAGGGGGAGGGCGGTTTCCGTACCTTGTCTTATATGAAACTTCATGCTGCTGAGGGTTGTTTGCTCCCTGCTCGGCTAGTTGGTAATGAAGCCGGTTAGCCAGGAGCTTTTCGTAGACTTTTCCTCAAAATTCAACTAAAGAAATTGTCCTGAAATTCACCAGTTGATCGGAGATTTAATTTCCCTTGGGTATAAAGATGATTTTTGCCATCTTCAAACCGTCAGGGAAGTAACCTGTGTTCATGGAAGCATTAAAGATGTTGGTATTTCCTGAATGATCTCCCGGGGAGCATGCACTAGAATGTTTTTGATGATGCCCGTCCAGCCTGGTGCCCTGTGTTCAAAGGATTTCACCTTTGCCATGACATTCTCTGTTGTTATTGGACGGCCATGGTCTGCCATTTCCTTCACTTTGTCGGCGTGGTGATTTGGGTGCGAGCGATGTAATATCTGATTCAGATCTTCAATCAGTTGTCCCTCGAATTCGTGATGGAACCCTTCGAGGTGCTCTGGAGTGATAGAGAGGATTTTTCCAATATGTTCTAAATCTCTCCTTCGTTCTGTTTTATCCGAGCCTTTTCTTTTCTTGGGAGTCCTTTCAGCTCTTTGATCTCGAGCCAGAATTTAGCCGGGCACAACTTGCTGTCTACTCTGCCTATTAGGTTGTCCCAGATTTCAGCCTGTTGGATGATAATAGCCTCGTTAAGTTCGGTACTTAGGCAACGTAGCAGTGAGCCTCTTTACCGATTTGGTCCTCCCCGTTTGAATTCTTCATACACTTCCATGTGCACCCGAGCGATCTCCTTCATATCATCTGTTCATCTGGGTACAGAATGGAAATTGTACGCTGACTTAAGTACACACTCGCGGTCTGCTTCTATGATAGACGCTTCTTCCGCCGTCTCTACATCTTCCGGAGCATCGAACTACAACTTGTATGTTTTGTTCTTAGCTCCCTAGAATATCTTCATGAGGTCCATATCTTGGAGGAGGAGACCTGGTCGGATACGTAAATTGTGAGATTAATCTCATCAGCATTGAGGGAACTTTTGGTGGCCCGCTTTCCTTTGGTGTGGTACCCGTTGTTAAGGGCAATGTCTGAGTCCGAAAAGTCCAAAGTCTCCGTACTTGTCATTTCTGACCTCTTCTTGGTTTCTTCTTTTGCGTTATTCTTCAGTTCTAATCTTGGGTCTTGCCTTATGGTTTGGTTTTCAGTTTGTTTTCACTCTTTCTTGCGTTCTTATGCTGGTTCTCTTGTTAGTTAAGCACTATCTGCAGTTGGAGGACATCCCCGGATGGGAGCTGTCCGTGAACCACATTTCTCTCATCCCGTTTTGGGCCAGCATTTGGTTGATTTCCTTCGCAAAGTTTCTCGGCTACGTCAGGTTCCTTACAGCGTAAAGGACAGAGGTCATGATCTTAGTTGAGTTCTCGTTCTGGATTTTTAAGTATGATTTTTTGTTCTCTGCTTCTGAGTAAGCTGACTTTGCTAATCGAACATAAGTGGTGTTGCACCTCTTCGCCTCTTTTGCCATTTATCTTGTTTTTTCCTCTTGCTGATTTCTTTTTTGAGAGGGCATGCCATGCCCATTGATATATAGCCCTTCCGGTAGTTTGCGCATTTCTCAAAGTTGTTTTTACACTGATTCCAGTGATGTCTCGTCTCGCTACACTTGGGACACGTTTCATTGGGCTCTTTCAGTCCTTAGTTGCGTGTTGCTATATTGTGTAGCAACGAGAGAAAAACACTATGTAAGTGAATTCTTCTCTTTCGATTTGTTCGCCGCTGACTTTTGCGTTGAACATTAGGAGTCAGTGTTCTTACGCCTTTTGTCCCATTGAGGTCTCTGCGAAGACGATTTTAAATACGTAGGAATATTCGCAGTTATCTCTTCTATTTTTAAATTTGATAACTTTGGCTACTCTGACGCACTTTTTTCTTAGACCATAGATCGAGTTTTCGGCATACTACGCTCCTGTGGACCAGGATCTGTGGTGGTATGGCGGGTTGTAGACCCATACATTACTTCAAAGACTTTTTCTCTGTTGGGGTTGCTATGTCCGCCGATTACGCAAAATCCTAGTTGTGTTTTTTGGGGCTCTTTTTCAGAGAGTGGGCTCCTTGGGGTTGAGGTCTCTTCTCACGCTCTTAATCTTGTGAGTATTAATCGACGTATTACGAAAAGATTATATGATATTTTTCTCTTAGGGTTATACTTCCGGCAACTTGAAGAAAACTTAAGCACCTCTTAGTCGTAACTACGCTTCCGTGAACGTGAACTGCAAAAAGGGGACGGATGAATGATGATGGATGAACTCGTGGGTGGTGGTGGGCTCTCGGGTTGTTATAGTGTGACGGACTTTTTGTTAGCGCGAAATCAACTATCGCTAACCGGGGAGTGGGCCGCCCCTCGAGAGTTTGTATATCATAACTGCTCCCGGCGGACACAAAGACTGGTGTTACTTCCCTCTGCGGTCCTGGCTGGACCCCCGGAGTAGAGATGGGATCGGATCCCCACAACCCTCCTAGGAGGTCAAAGTTTTGTCCCTTGTCTGAGTGCCTCTGGTGCCTGGTTCCACAGTGGGCTAGACCTCAAACCTGCTTTCCCCGATGACTCCAATTATGTCTTTCACATAGAACAGCATAGTTGGAACGAGGCGAGATGAGTGGCAATCCAGTTCATTTCTGATTCATCACTCCATTGGATTTGAGGGTATTTAGGGTGACTTAAAGTCACCTATGTGCAGCTTTAACTAATCTCTCTTTTGTGAATTTCACGTAGGGAAAGAGAAAAGGTTCTCACGTTTTCGAAGCTAATAACCCTTGCCCAAACCTCCCTTATCTGGTAGCAAGTTTCTTTTGAGTTAACCTAGTTTTCCGAATTTTGACTGAACAGTCAGTCAAGAAATGTAAGTAAGTGTGCATAGAAAGCAAAGAGAGGGAACGCGGTGAGAACACAGGATATATTTTAGTCATGGAGAAAAGTTTTCAGAAAAACTTAAAAGAGGATAGAAGGAGTTGATAGGTTGGTGGCTATAAATCGATGTGAGGTGTTTGTTTGGCGTGTGGGTTCGACTGGGGTAGTAGGTACAAGGCGAGGGAAAGAGGCACTCATACCATGCGACACTACTTCGTGAGGCTGTGATGGGGTATGGGATATGTTTGCGCGAGTGTTTCTCCTCGAATGTTATATTAGGCGTGTTGTTTGGACCGTCAGGTCTTGTGTATGTGATAATTAAGCCATGTGGTAGACTGCCGCATTCTGAAGTTTGAGCATAGTGCGCGAGCGGTGGTTTTCTTTCACGGAGCCTTTCATTTAGGCTGCGAGGCCTCTTCCACTGCTTGTGCGAGTGTTTTTTTTGCGACTGCTTCGATGGGATTGTTTAGTGTGGGTAGTGTTGTCTCTTGTTTTGGTAGTGGTGAGGCCATGAGGGTGGTAGGGGCAACTGGAAAGGACGTGGTGTGAGTAAGAGGAGATGTGTTGGTCGGAGGGAGGGGGATGCGTGTGGCTTGTGTATATGCAGGTGTTGGGTGTGGCGGTGGACGTGCGTTTTTGTGTTCATCAATTAAGGCATATATCCTCTAGTTGAATATAATTTACTCAAAACCGTGCGCAGCAAGGCTTTGGTTTAGTATTGGGGCATATAGTTGGTGGTCACTCCCTGGCATTTCTTTAGCTGCCGTTGAGTGGTCTTCGATTGTTAGTGAGGCCAGGGGGTAGGAAGCTGTGTTGGGTGTAGTGGAGATAGTGGCCAAAGATTAGATGAGGTGGGTAGAGGAGAAGTGTGAGTAGAAGGAAGGGTGGAAAGTGCTTGATGAGGGTTAGGAACTGCGGTAGGAGGGGAGCTGATGAATTAGGAGTAGAATTTGGGAGAGGGGCAGGATCTACGGGAGGCATAGGATCAGGGAGAGGGGAAGGATCGACGTGAGGAGGGGTTGGATAGGCGTGAAGAGGAACAGGATCGATGGAGAAGAGTCAAGAGCGACTGTTGAAGGAATATGAGCGCCTGGAGAAGGAAAAGGGTTGCGGGAGAAGGAATGGAAGCGGTGGAAGAAGGAAGAGGAGCGGCGGGAGGAAGAATGGGATGGACAAGAGAAAGAGTAGGATCCATAGGAAGGGTGGGGTCGATTGAGAAGGGGTTTGAATGGAAGGACAAGGAATAGGAGCGACAGGAACTGCAGGTTAATGAATTGGAGTGAGAGGAGAAGGAAGAAGATTGACGGGAGTGGCAGGAGGAGAGAGAAGGGCGACGGGAGAAGGAATAGAAGCTGAAGAAGGGGTAGGAACGACAGGAGAGCGAGAGGGAGGAGAAGGGAGAAGGAGTTTGGAAAAGTGGCGGCCGTGTATTATTGTGTTTTTGTATTCTGAGTGTTGGGGGGAGTGGTGGTCGAGTTTTATAGGGGCAAAAAGCGACCCAAGAAAATAATTTGCGCTAGATCGCGTGCAGTGTACAGCTGGTGGAGAGCCTTGGCGTTTATTCGTGGGTCACCCACAGATATGCCATTTGCCACCGCAGAAAGCCTGATGGCCAGTTGTGTTTTGGGGTTTTTATTTGTATGTGGGTGTGTTTGTCTGTGTGGAGGACGTGGCATCGTATAGTGTGGTGGAAAGTATGGCCCCGGGTGCGCTGACAGCAGCGGCATGTGTTTGTGTGAGTAATGGTGAGGCAGTGGGGGATGGGTTAGAGTTAAGGGAGGTGTTTATTATTGTTGAGGTGTATTGTGGCGTCCGTGACGCATCCGCGCGCTTTTTTTTGAGGTATGGGCACCTCATACCGACACCAACGTGGTCGCGATCACAGTTGACACACCGCAGCGTGTTATTTTTGCATGCGATGTAAAAGTGATCTTTTAGCCTGCACTTTGAACAGACAGGCTCGGATTTGCACGAGCCAGTCTGGTGACCTGTTATGTAACAGCGTAGGCATTGGTGTGGGCGTATGTGTTTGAGCTCCATTTGGTGTGTTTGTGTAAGTGTATCAAAGGCCTTTGTGCCCCACCGCCGAACATGCCCTGCGAGCTGAGACTAGGGTGAAGGGTGAATAAATGAGTGTGGGGCTGCTTGGGCTCATCAGAGGGTGCAAAAGCATGGCAGACTTAATGTTTGGTGAGGGCCGAATCAACGATTCCCAACTGAGGGTGCCGCCCTCTCGAACGGGTTTTTGGTTAATCGGAGTTGCTTCCAGCGTACGCATAGACGGGTGTATAATCCCTCTGTGGTCCTGGCCGGACCCACGAGGTTGAGTAGGTACTCCCCCGCAGGTTGTATCTCCGGCCCAATCCAAGATGGGCTAGACCACAAGCCTCCTTTCCCCGAAGCCTGCAATTATATCTTTCTAAATGAAAGGCATATTTGCACCGAGGTTATGTGTGGAGTCTCATTCACGGCGCAAATCTAGCGAGGTGGGGAGGGGGAAGGAGTTATTTAGGCCATCATGTTTTTTGACGGCCCAAACACATTATTATTACTCTCTTGGGGGGGGGGCGATGTCGGAGTTGGAGGTCGAGGAACGGCGGATGTATGAGCCACATACTCAACGTAATCGCATCTTTGTATAGTTCTGCAGGCCAATGGCGTTCCTTCCAGCCTGCCGATTCACTTGCCTCCTAATACTAAGGAGAGGGGAAGAGCAAGTAGGAGTTCGGTGTTGCTTCGCTGAGATTACGGTGACTGATGATTACAAGAAATTGATTGATTGATTGTCAGTAGAAAGATAGGATAAGGCGGGGACGAGTTTGGAAGTACTAGTCAGATAGGTGCCGGTGAACGGACCATCTCCACTACTTTTAGTTTCTTTTAATATTTTTTTTATTTAGACGGTCCCACTACCGGATCTTTTTTGTTTATCTTTTTAGTGTGTTTCACTACGGGATCTTTTTTTTGTAATTTTTATTTTTTAAATTAATTGATTAATATAGTTTTGATCTTCTCTCAATTCTTAGTTGTATACTGGTACGGGTTCAGCTGTCCTCATCCTGGGGAGGTATCTTTTGTATCTACTTCCCTTTGCCTCTGAGTCAAGAGCTCTTAGAGTCTCTGAGGGAAGAATATCCTCTAGCCTTGACCAAATGTTCCGTCTTTTTCTATAGAGAAAGGTATTTATTGGGTCCAGACCTATCTCTTAATGAAAGCTCGTTGAGGTCCAGTACTCATGCAACCTAGAGTTGGCAAGAAACTGGAGGCCTCGTTTTGCACCCTTCGGAATCTTGAAGTGTTTTTTCTTGATGCCGCGTTGAGTGGTATAGCAGGCTACACCAGTTTAGATATAACTAAACTGGTGTACAACTTCTTTTTATTCGCTGTGATAAGGTTTCTAAATCGATGGGTTTGTCTAGTTCAGTGTTAGCGTATCCAATCCTAGAGCGGACGTTTCCGCTCATGCCAGTACTGGCAAGTTTGAACCCGAGAACGAACACATGCGATGAGTAGTGGATTTCGGTGTCTTCAAGATTGAGAGAGACAGATCGATGTCTCCCTATTGCGGTTGACGAGAATTTCGATACGTTGGTCTGGATCCTCCAGCATTTTTCGAACCTGAAGGTGCTTTCTGCCTCAGAGACCGTGGCTTTGGCCATCATCCTTTCCGATTTTGTCCTCCGAACCACGACCTTGGTGACATCGACCGCGTAATTAATGTTAAGGGTGCACTCATCGATCTGTTTAGGAATTTCCCTCATAAAGATGGTGAAAAGAGTTGAGTTAATGCATTCTCCGTGAGGGGCGCCAGACAGGAGCTTAAAGGCCTCCCCTGTATGCTTCTCGAAGGCGATGACGTCTTGCCCGTTATTCAAGTAGCTACAGAGGAATTTTTCGAAGTGAGGTGTGAGTCTCAGTCGCGAGATTTTGTATTTCAGGCCGTCGATCCAGAATTTGTCGAAGGCCTTATTTACATCTATGAAACGACGTCGATCCAGCACTCTTTAGCCCGCCCTGCTGCTGAGCGTTGAAGCATATGGGCTATGGCTGAGTACGTGCCTCGGTGTCTCCTGAATCAATGTTATTCCTCGTTAAACAGAAAGTGCTCTGACAGGTGTGTTGTTAGTCTGCTGTTGAGAATCCTCTCAAAAACATTCCCAATGGTCTCGGGCAATGAGATAAATCTGAAATTCATGGCCTGATTCGATGGCTTCCCAGTCTTCGGAATGAAAATCAGGGACGAATTAAGTAGGTTCATTAGCATAGTCAGAAGTCTTTCGGGTGCCTCTTTCAGGTGCCTGATGGTGATTTGGTTGAAACCAGGGGCTTTGTTTCGGAACGATTAGATCGCCCTCCACAATTCCGCACTGGTAATGGAGTTCCCCTCTTGTGAGTTGCCGTGGATACGGTGGGGGTTCGAGGTTCCATTAGGATTGAACCTGCCCTCCCTCCTCTACATGTACTCAAGAACTTTGTCCTCAAAGCCTAGGTCAAAATTTTCCTTCTCTTCGCCAGAAACTCTGAAAGTGTTTTAACAAACTACTCGGAACAGCCTCTCCTTTTCACGGGGGTTGATCGTTGTGATGACATCATGAGAAATTGCCATTGGCCCATGCGTTCGGGAAGTCCCTTTTAATCTGTTGATTATTGCCCAAAATGACTTCGGATTCCCGTCAGTGTCTAATTTTTCGATTAGACGGTTCCATTTCCCTCTCAGTTCGTGATTCAGCGCGGTGTTTAGCTATCTCCTGAGGTGTTGAACGAGATGGAAGTCCATGGGCCGTGTGTAGCTCATGTCGAGGATGCGGTTCTAGATAGCGGTGAAGCGCTGTTGGAGCACCAATGTTTCTTGTGTAGGGTTTGTTCGCAATATAATTCTGAGAGAGATTGTCGAGATGGCTATTGCATCTGCGTTGCAAATGCAAGCGTTGATAACAGTAAGCTCATCGTCGAGGTCTTCCTCCTATGCGCCTTCCAGATCAGGGAGGTCGAATGGGAACGCCCTCATTTATGCTTCTCAGTCGGCCTTCGAAAAGTCTTTTCTGGGTGCAACGGGAACTGGTATAGGACCAACTGCTACGGTAATCAACATAGGGATATGATCAATACTCATCAGTGGTCCTGGTCTGACTAGCTGGTGGAAGGAAAAGTTGAAATTCGTTAGGACGACATCTGGCTTGATGGCTGACCCTTGGTATAAGAAAGAAGGGAAGTCCGACTCGATTCGTGCTGCGATATCCCGTCTTAGCAAGAGGTCAAGATTCCTGCCTCTAGCGTTTGCCCTTGCGTAGCCAGCTGCTCTGTTCCTGGCGTTCCGGTCCCCGGCGAATATTACAGGGTGCTCTTTCTTGAAAAGGGAGAACAATTCATGGATGGGCAAGTATGGGGGGCGGGGAGGTTGGTATCCGGCGCTCATCTCGAGGTCTCCCCAGAGAGCATCTCAGAACAATTGACAGAAACGATTAGTCCATTGGGTTTCCTGGTCTGAACTGCTTTTTCTTTCTTGACTGCTATATTTGCTCCGTCAAATCTCTCTGCCGTGCCGTTCTTTTGGAGAACGTCGCACCCAAAGATTTTATGCTTGTCGTCGTCACTGATTCCAGTTTCTGACCACAGAAGAATGTCTGGGTCCTGCTCTTTGTAAATGTTGCACAGCTGGTGTTTTTGCAATAGCCAACCCTGCACGTTATGTGCTAGAATAGTGAGACTATTTCTAGCTACCATCTTATTTATTGGTAGTGCTCGAGGGTTTTGGGCTGTATGGTTTACCCAAGCGAAGCTTCTTGTAGAGGGATGGCTCGTAGAGCTTGAAGCTGTCGTCGTACAGCTTTATCTTTTATTCAGTAAAGCTGCCTTGACCGGCTCTTTTCTACAGATGAGTCGTAGCACCACTTGAACTGGCCTCTTTGGACTCCTGTAGCCACCTCCTCGAGGTATATTAATCTCTTTTGGGGGTTCTAAAGTTGAGGAAGATGGTAAGGTTAAGCTCCCTGCCATCAAACTCGTACTCGCCCTGTTGGGGTGGTCACTCAGCACCCTCCTCCTGCTTCTTGAGCTCCTCTTTGGTTTTCTTCTTAAATCTTTGGGGTCTGGGTGAGGCATGCAACGATGCATGGTCAGCTTCAGGCTTCTTTCCGCTCGTTCCTGATTCCTCTTCCTGGGTATTAGCCTCTTTCACTGGTTTGGTTGGTTCTTTGGTGCACGTTACCTAAAAAACTTTGGCCGAGTGCGGGTTGTCCAGAAACGTGATTGGTTCCACACCGTTTGCAGCTAGCATCTTGTTCATTTCAGCGTTGAATGAACCCAGACAGGACAAGTTATTCATGTGCGAGTGCTAATGCATGCTAGCATATATATATATATATATATATATATATATATATATATATATATATATATATATTGGGGGGTGCGCATCGGTGAGTTGTATTGTAATTTGGGGTTGGGCTGGCTTTGCGTTGGCTTGTGATGCAGTTTTGGCGTCTGCAGCGTACGAGGTGTTCGGCCTCTCAGATGCATCTCTCTTCCTTTTCAGCTGCTCTTTCCTGACTGAGCACTGCACGCTTAGCGTCCCGTGAGGACCCGCGCAGCTGATACACATTTTTTTCTGTCACTGATGCAGTTCATCCAGTCGTGGTCGGTTTGAGCGCACTCGGAGCAAATTTTTGTATCTTTCCTTTCTGGGCTGGCGCTGGTAAGGTGGTGTTCTACCTTGTAACAAGAGAAGCAGTTTAGCAACTGGAAGAATATCTATCTCCCGTGTCGATCTGTTCGGGAGACATTTTCATGTAGAAAAGCTTAAGTCCTGCTTCTTCACCTTCAATGTCATTTCCATTTCGTGGAACACGACTTTGAAGACTTGGGTAAGATTTTTAAAATTAATCACCTCGGCAACCTTTGCCCATTCCTGGTTGTTCTCGATTTTCCGTTTTTGTTCGTTTGTTATCTGTTCCTCAACCTAGGAGTCGACTCGCCTGTACAAAATAGCCTTCCTTGCCGTTAGAGTTGGGGAAGTTTGGGGCTATAGTCCAATGGCGCCCAGTTCCTTGATGCCACTTGTAGAGGTCAGTTTCACTAGATCCGTCTGTGTGTGGCGGATCGCAGTGTAACTCTTGGTTACTCAATCAGCCTTTAGAGACCGATCTCCAGTTACTCGTAGATCCTCTCCAAGATCTTCATTTTTTCGGGCTTATTATTCCCGATGATCCTTAATAGGACCTTAGAGTCCAGAGACTCCCCCGCTATGGTTATTGCTGGGTCGTCCTTTCATTGAGGGGTGGGGGACCTCTCTCCGGTCCTTCCTAATAGCTCTATCATTCCCCGCAGGCAAGATAGAAACAGGAGAAATCTCCAATCAGTCTATCTCAGCCTGTGCAATCCCTGTCAGGATCATCAGAAACACGAGGTATCTCCAATCAGTCCAACAACTTTTTGAGCAGGTCCCACGTGGTAAGGCTGTCGAACCTCCGTGCTCAGTTACTACTTCTCCCCCAAGCCGGGCAGAAACAGCTCACCTTTGCTTGATGATGCCTCTGCTACAAGCGACAGAGACAGGAGGTATCTCCAACCACCCCACTGCTACGCAACAGAGGGTGTGGGTAGGGGCGGCACCAAAGCCTTCCCAGTCTCATTTAGCAAGCCTAGGAATCTGCTGCCGTAGGGAGCTCAAATTTCTTCTTCTTTTTTTTTGGGGGGGGGGGTCGGTTGTTGAGTGACGAAATTAAGTCCTTGTATGGGGTGGGGCAGTGGTGGGAGCTTGGGGCTCGTATGGTGGCGTCTAAAGTGAGCTCTGTTGGCTCCATGGAGCGCTGAGGTGATACGCATAGTCTACTCTTTTCAGTTTTGCGGTGCACTTCAGACTTCCCCTTTGGGGCTATGGACACTGTGCAGGTGCCCTGTGTCCAGATAATACCTTTGGGTATTAATTAGCGATGTGGGATGTTGTTTAGCTGGTTCGCTATTTCTTTAGGGTCTGGAAGGCCTCTTTCAGTTTTCCTTGCTTCCTTTGCCGGGTAGACGTTCCTCTTGAAGACGATCTTCCACTTCTACCTTCACCGATCCGATCTCTACCACTTCACAAGAAATGATGGGACCGCCGGCAGATATTCGCATAGGACTTAACATTACTCAAACCATTTTCTGAGCTCGTCGCTGATTCGTCAGTATATTGATGATTCTATACCAGTGTAGGAGGCAGTTCATAGCCGAGAAGCTGCTTCCCTGCATCTTTTCATGGTAAATGAGGCAAAGGACAGGGCATGGCCGCTCGCTCAGCCACGTTCCGACTTATGTTGAAAAGACCCAATTAGTGTTCAGGCATTTTGATGTGGCCAAGAACGCTGATTCACATGTCTTCCTCCTCCTCCTCCTCCTCCTGCTGGATGCATGTGTGATTGTTCTTGCTTCCTTCCGTTTGTGTGGCGGTCAGGACCTCACAGGTGCTCGGTGAGAGTGTTGCTGAACCGGATATTCTGCCTCTGTTTCCTTACTCTTGTGTCCACGCCCCTGTGTATCTCACCAAATTAAGGTAGGGGCAGTCGCTACAGTTACGTACAAGCGATCCGAGGATTTTCAGTTACCTACAAGCGATCCGAGGATTCCCAAATACGTACAAGTGACCTAAAGATACCCTAGGATTACAAAGTACGTACGCGGGACTCTAGAATTCACAAATACGTGGAAGTGAACTTAGGATTCCTCAGTACATATAAACTATCTTATGATTCATACGTACGTAGACGCGACCTTTGGATTCACAATTACGTAGAAAGGCCATAGGATTGCCGACTACGTACACGCGACCCTACAGGGTAAGGACAGTATTCGTTCGCAATTTTTAAATGTTAATTTTACACATATTTTTTTACCTTCGTTGTCAGTCCTTTTCTTCTTAAAAACAATGAACATATTTGCTTTATTTTGGGGGTCAGAATAATTGACTATGGAAATTTTTAACGCATCAATATGTGGAAGATGCATGGAGTCCTCTTTAGAATCCACGCCGTAAGGACAAATAGGGAGATTTCAGACTTCCTCAACGCCAGCATAAAGATGATAGAAAATGTCAGAAAAAAGCTTAGAATATTTGTAGCGAGCCCAAATCAAAAGGTGAAGTAAGCCCAGCAAAGAACTTCACAAATGCTAACCCTGTTGGACCTATGAAATCCTGAAAGGGGGCATAAGTATTAATCACAGAAATAATATAACATGTAGTAATAATGAACTCATGTAGAATAGAACGAAACACTTATAGTACAAATGTACGTGTGATAAGAAAACATGTGTAGCATTGTTACACATGAGTGTAATAATGGCAAGCGAGGAGTTTTGGCTGTTCTCACGCGAACACACGAACATACACACGCGAGGAAACAGGTGCGAGCAGAAAGCTCTCAATTCGAGATAGCCAGGCAATCGGAACGAAGTTGGGTTTGCCAAGCTCAAATTGATGTGGATCTGTGAATCGACAAAATCAATTGCTGTATCCCTGGCAATGGATGCCATTTTGATAAATCACGATCCGGTGATAAAATACAATACATACGTAACCGTAAGGAACACCATAAGCTCCACCCAGTGTCCAGATTAGGAACAAGGTCTGAAAACCAAAAGTCATGTGCTCTCATTTATTCTAATTTATGTCCTTACGACCTTCAAAACTTTTAATAATTACCGGACTAACCTTGGAATGGCCTTGGCAATTATATCATTCGAAAGAGAATGTAAAACAACGTAAGAGTTTCAAATTCCGTACGGATCGGCCGAATAGTTATGATGTTATTGTTAAAACAATATAATTTACGAGCTAACCTTTAGAGGACCTTGGCAACTATATCATTCGAAAGAAAATGTAAAACAACAATGGAAGGTTTCAAATTTCGTTAGAATTGGCCGAAAAGTTACAATGTTATTACTAAAATAGAAAGCAAAACAGAGAGCGACCTACCGACATAGTGAGATGTAGAGTCGCCCGCGACTAAAAATGAAGCCACACCCCCTTAAGGGGGATGGATATAACATGGGCGGGTTGAAACATTCAAAATTCATTAATAGACACGGAGCCTCAGAATTAGTCATTTATTCAGTCAGTCAGACACAGTCAGAGAGAGTACAGGAACGCCAAACGAGTCGGTGGGGGAAGACGGTGCTGTAGTCAGAAAGTCTAATAAAAATAGTCTTATATGTTAGTAGGCCTACCACAAAATCTGCCACAAATTCCATCAAATTCTTTCTGCTTAAGCCTACCGAATCCTCATCCCAATAAAGAGTTTTGAATCCGCTTTCCGTGAGTACTTATCCTAAGAAGAATCCATTTTATCCTCGTACCCAACTTTCTCCCTAAAATCAAGGCAAGAGAAGTATTTCCCCACAAGTGGAGTCATCCCAAGGCCAGCGCCCGTTATTCGAATATCCCAACAGTGCTGCGTCAAGGTAAAACAACATTGGGGAAGGTAACCGCGGGACGAAGCCACTACAAAATACCTTAACTCCATACATTCAGAATTCGACTAAGAGGCCACAACAGAGAGGAAAAACACATGGTCAACGATCTTAAGTATTCAAAACGTTGGAACTCGTCACTGAAATCCGGGAGGTCATCCACAATGATCCTAGAAAGGCGATGCGTTCCATGGAAATGGAGAAAGATGTGGATTAAAAGCTCATCAAGCTGGTGGTGCATAAGAACATTCGCTACTTTCCATACAATATAAGAAAAAGACAATTTCTGTCCAAGGTAACGCAGAAAAAAGCGACTCAATCACACCAAGAAGCTGATCAACAAGTTGAAACACTCGTTATAACCAGACATTCTGTAGTTCTTCGTCGACGAGAAGAATTTCTGCTAAGAACAGAAAATGAACTCCCAGAACAACAAGTGGCCCGATATCACACTCAAGGAAAGTGCCCAGAGTCATACAAATGAAATTTCCAGCGACAATCGCCGATAGCAGTGAATGTGATGTCATACCACCACACTTCTTTCCTGACGACCTCAAGGTGAACACCAAGGGCTACATCCGTGTACTGAGGGAGGTGATTAAGCCCTGGATCGACTCGGTAGCTTCAAGGAAGCATTACGTGTGCCAGCAAAAATATGCGCCCTGCCAGACCAATTGGAAGACACAGGCCTAGCTGTCAGATAATTTCTTCTATGATACAGCACCTGATATTTGGCCTTCCAAATCACCTGAAGGCAACTCTTTGGCTTATTTGGGCGTGGCGCGGAGGAGCAGTGGAACGAGAGACCAACAAATCGAGCTGCAACACAAAGGACGAGCTGAGGGCCAGGATTTCCAGTGCCTTGAGGGGCCTAAAACGGGAGATAGTGACGAAGGACTGTGGCAGATTTCGAGATCACCTGGAGGCTTTCATTAAAGCTACAGCCAGGTTTATCGAGTGAGATCGACATAAGGTCATGAAGGCAAACTAACCCAAATCTGACGAAAAACTCAAAAAATAAAAACAGTTTTATTTCTTCCTGAGAGAATCACCATATGAATGAATACGTCCCAGCCTGTAATATTATCAAATACGAAGAAACAACGTTAGTATTCTCAAGGACATAGAAGATACCTTGTCGGGAATAGAGATTAATGCTGCCATGTGGCCGAGAAGCCATGAGGCCAAGCACGAGGTCGAGCAACGCAGAGCATAGTCGTGGGAACCGTGAGAGAATCGAGCCGCTTCCGCTGATAAGGCAGGAGCAAGCATTCCAAGCTCGCGGGCGCAAGAAAATGCTGCCTGCCTCTCCGGGCGATATCAAGAAACCCCACTGAATTCCATCCCTATTTCCCAGTGGAGTGTTTGATTAAGGAGATGTTCATCCTTGGCCTGAGGCAATATCGCTTCCGGCCGGCCCATATATAATGCTAGACACAGCCGGGAAAAAGCAGTATAGGACCGCCTTTCTGCACGAGACACGTCGTTTTCTCGATTAAGCTCCGTTTCCCCTTCTCGAGCTCGAAGGCAAGAATTCTCAACGAATGAATTTAGCCCTAGTCATTGGCTATCCTTGGATTTGGTTTTAACCTCGTCTGGCGCAAGTACTCCTTCTAAATCACTCCTCGAGGTTAAACTCTATCGATTACGATTTACTCGTTCAATCATCCATCCCCCGCGTCGTCTCATAAAGCCTCAACCCCGAAGCTAGGCTCCAGCGACTAAATTGTGTTTTTTCTAGCAGTCGACCCGTAAAGTGTATGTTCGTATATTGGCTCAACTGCAGCCGCTTGTGAGCTCACGTTTAAGCTTATCTTAACGCTCCCGGTAATTCTTTAATCTGATCCCTGTAAACATTAAGTATCAGTTTGCAATCTTTTCCATTTTTATATATCGTATATCTATTGTAATTATTAAAGATTATTTTTGGTAACCTCTTTTGTGTGTTGACTGGAACAGGAGCTTCCAAGTGTAGGCCATGAATGGTCTTTTGCAGTCTCCTTCTTTCTTATGTTCTTATGTTCATAGCCTCAGAGTCCCGCAGCCTTCTTTATTATACTAACAGCCAATTACACTCGGTTCTGTAAATAAATCCTTCCACGCACTCGATTGGTAACCCCGTTTCCTTATCATCATCCTCGTCTGCCGCTGCTGAGAGACGAACGAAGGTCACTCAATTGACCTTGACCGCCTATTCCGTCTAAATATAATATACATATATGTGCTGATCATTCTACGACATACTTTAATATGACTTCTCTCCAAACTCAAACACTCGTAAATCTTGAAAAAATCTGGCGCTTATGTATTTTTTTAATTTTTGTTGTTTATTATTGAAAATGAAGCTAATATAACTATCGATGGTGCCCTTATTCGGAGGGAAAAATTGAAAGTAAAATAAAAATTCAACAAAAAAACTAGAATAGGGAAAAGGTCAGGGACGGTGAAGGATTCCCCAACCATCATGGCTAATCGGTGCCGCGTTGGACTTCCAGCGCCGAGGCGCGGTTCGAACTCATGCGTCAGGAGCTGGCCGCTCTTTGCGCGAATACGCTGGTGCACACGCCCGCCCGGATATTTAGACCCACAGGCATCATCACGCATATAGCAAATCACAAGACCGCTATCTTTCTCTTCTCGTCTTCGGGCCGCAACATACCCAATCCATCTTCTGTTCTGGCCCCCTGCCGATGCAGTACCAGTGTCTCCTACAGCCCACATATACCTACATACCTCTGACGCGGAACCACGAAGGGCTCCCTGACCGCTATAAAACGCAGTAGTACCGATCTTTCTGAGTACACACACGCAACGAGGACTGAACCCTGGTGCCTTAGGGTGTGCCAACTAGTGTTATTATGATCTTTATGCGCTTTTCATCATCCCATCAAGGGCTTTCGCCCAAGATGAAAGGGACGGAAAACGAAACTTACTGCTCAAAAAAGGAGGGGGAGGGGAGACCTCGGTCGCTTCTCGGACAGGGGTGTGTGAATATAGATACCCCCTTCAGCCCCACCCTCTGGGTCGCCTTTTACGACAGGCGCCAAAGGACGCCGTGGTTCTATCGGCCCATAACGACGCCGTTGCCAGGATGAACACGGAATAGAACATTGAGATCTATTCTCTTTTTTACAAGATTGACCCCTATAAAAAGAATCCACAATCCCTTTTCAAGCGTACAAGCGGAATCTCGTAATGTCAAGCACCCCGCTCACGTAGCATAACGCTAAGCGCTCCGGTAATGTCACATGACGTCCAAGCGGCTTGGTAACGTCTTATAACGACAAGCGCCCGGATTGAGTTTCATGGCGTCATTCGGTAACTCCGTCTCTTTTCCAGGGTTGGAATGACGTTGGTTTCCACGGGTCGCTCCAAATCCCAACCCCAAATCTAGATGCTTTGGCCACCGCCGGGGTCATCCTCAACAACTACTACGTCCAACCCATCTGCACACCCTCGCGGAGTGCCCTCCTCACGGGGCTGCACCCCATCCATACAGGTAAGAGGGGATCATTTAAGGAATGGTATAAATAAGTGTTGGAGGGGGAGGGGGCAGACGCAGAAACAAAAGGTCTTGTTAATTGATTTTTTCTACTCCATAACGTATGCACAAAATAATAAAGGACTCAAAGTTACGAATTAAAAAAAAAAATCAAGGTGTTTAGATAACCAGACCTCTGAGGTATGAGTCCTTGCCGAGGCGTCGACGTAGTGAGGCCATCTCAAACTACTAAAAGTGAAGCGTTCATCATGAGTCTAAGGGGAATAGCCTGATCCCTTAATCACTTAATTAGGCTTAAGATAAGATTAAGTAAACAGAACCGTGCCCTATGACAGGCTTCGGAGAGTGCGGGCGTCTGTCGTCTCCCCCAAATTATAATTAATCTTTGTTAACCTCACTCTTTCCGCCCAACTTTCATTGTACCCACATTTATTATTATTATTATTATTATTATTATTATTACTCATCTTTATTTTTTGTATTTATAATCATCTCATTTATTTATCGTTCCATTTTCCCAGTTCATCCACCCATTTCTAGCACCAATCCCTCTACCCGCTTTATTGCATTAAATTAATCTTAAGTATTTTATATATATATATATATATATATATATATATATATATATATATATATATATATTCATATAGTAACCAACGAGGAACTTCTCTCGACTCTTATTCTAAGCAAGAAAATGAAGACGTACGCGATGGTCCAGACGTTTCGGAACAAACCCCCTTTTACCCTTCAGTGGCTACAGACAAGAAATAAAATATTAAACAAGGGTATCAGACACATTTAACAACTTATCAGCCGGAAAAAAAGAACTCAAATTAGGATAGCAAATAACTCAAAGTAAAATAATATGACTAAAAGTGAATAATAAATTAGGAATTCTACCATTGCGTACGTCTTTATTTTCCTGTTCAGTATATATATATATATATATATATATATATATATATATATATATATATATATATATATATATATATATATATATATATATGCAAAAAGTTCCACAGGAAAATGAAAGCCAGATTACAAGTAATTTCGAACTTGTTTAGTTTATTCTCAAGGAATAACGAATTACTTATATATATATATATATATATATATATATATATATATATATATATATATATATATATATATATATATATATATATATATATATATTACATGAGATGGTATATATAAGAGACAACAGAGTGGTAACCCGCCCATGTACAGAGAAATGACATAGAATGGAGCAATATTATCAAAGACGTGATTAAATACCGGATACGAAGGGTATACATATAGGTAAGTTCTAGTTCCGGAAGTTCCAATCGTGCGAAAAGAATATAGACATTTACGTCACAAAGATATAAGTGCATACATATACATGCAATTATAAATACATTGAAATATACAAAAGAAACATAACTAATTTAGTAAATCAAAGAGCTAAGATTTTAAATAGACAATTTCGTTACAAATACGCCTTTTAATTCTTTTCTCACAGTTGGAACTTCCGGTCCTTGATATGGTAGCTCTCGAAAAACTAATTCGAGCTCCAACAATTTGCCCTTTTTCGAACTCAGTGAGGTCACGCTTCTTAGCATCTGAAAAAGAAATACAAATGATCCTAAAAGTTCATAAATAAAATTATGTATCTACAGTAAAACCCAACACTCACAATGAAATTTGGATGGATATTCGTAATATAATGGCTCATTGGAATGATGGTGTTAAATTTCTACTGATCCAATTATTTTGTCCAACCCTTGTATGTTGAAACTGCAAGGTGGACGCATCCTTTCTCTGTACGACCGGAAACTATCGGCCAGTTCTGGATGGTATGCCAACTAGTAAGCATCTACCACGTTCAGGCTTATGCTACCTGATAAAGGAAATGTGTGCCAAAGGTTACATAGTTTATTTAGGGAAAGTTATGTTGCTGTCGTGGTATGACATTATATTATATCAATACCATATTATATCTATGGGGAAGGGACCAATAACTTAAAGGCGAACCGACAAAGGGACGGCACGCCACGAGTTTCGACGGGCTGAATAGCGAGAAAGGGTACAACGAGGTCAGGTAAAATTTGGGCAATGGCAAAGCTCAAGGTTATTTAAAGAGGCCTGTACAAAAATATAATTTTATTTACATAAAAGTGAGAGGATTGATGGGCAAAATTACATCAGAGGATTAATGGGCAAAATTACATCAGAGAATTAATGGGCAAAATTACATCGGTAAACGAGGGGGG
Organism: Ceratothoa steindachneri; assembly: GCA_963969495.1. NCBI lineage: Eukaryota > Metazoa > Arthropoda > Malacostraca > Isopoda > Cymothoidae > Ceratothoa > Ceratothoa steindachneri. Next base: position 189,865,966 of record OZ018320.1, read on the forward strand.
AATTGTAGTTATACATCAGACTATGAAGTTAAAATTTAATGTATTACAGGAGGAGACTATTCAAATGGGGGGAATTAACTCAAATGGGTTACTGAAGGGGGAGAGGGGTTGGCTTACGGAGTATTCCGGGTGAGACGTCGGGGTAAGGCTTCACGGATGTCTTCTGCACGTGAGGTGAGGGCGCTCAGAGCTTCTGAGCGGCAAGGTAAAGTCATGACGGTTCTCCAAAAAGGACGGGGGTCGGTAACGTCCGGTCCAGGGAAGAGTATTTCGGCCACCCGAAAACGAGGGGCGAACGAGAAGGGCTTCGACAGGAGTTGATGAGTGAAGTCGGAAAAATCACTCGGTAGCGATCATTAAATGGAATTACCTCACTGGCTGGGGCTAATTCCGACACACAAATAGTTCAGCCGTCACTTTGCTTCGTTGTTAGCACCTGACTTGGAACTAGGGGAATCTTCTTGGGTCCGGGCGAGACTTCTCAACTCTGTGTCTGCCTCATGGGAAACGAGCACTATATATGTCTGAGGCTCTCCCCACGGGGGTGAGTGGGAAACAGCTCTACTCTCGAATGGCTTCGAATCTTCTTGCCGAGGCGATTCTGACCCGTGTAAAGGTGGACCGTGGTGGACGCGGTTCGAGGCTACCGCTTGTAGAAGGGGTAAGGGGTGGTAGGCTTACCAATTTAAGCATAACAGAACCTTCTCCAGCACATGGAACTTCCGTGCTGGAAAAGAAATTCTACGTGGAATTCCCCCACAGTTGCTATCCGTGTTGTTCCCTTTTGCTCAGCGGTAGAGCACTGATCTAGAAAAACAGAGGTCTGAGGTTTGAGTCCTTGACTTGGCGAAGTGTTTTTTTCTCGTGGCTTTTCTCAAGATCATTTTCTGTAAGACCTCTATTCTCATGTTTCTGTGTAACCTTTGGCACACATTTCTTTTATCAGACAGCATAAGCCTGAACGTGGTAGACGCCTGCTATTTTGCACATCAACCACAATTGGCTGATAGATTTCTGTCGCAAAAAGAAGGGATGCGTTCAACTAGAAGTTTATATATATATATATATATATATATATATATATATATATATATATATATATATATATATATATATATATCGTATATGAACTGGAAATCATAATGCACACGTGACAGGGTAAATGCTCAAAAGCCCATACTAATAAGGAAAGAAGGATTCACAAGTGCTGTGTGTCTTTTTATAAGATCAAACAAGAATCAAACAGATTAAGAAAGAAGGAATAGAGAGATAGGAAACGAAAATAACATAAATTTGTTTACCCATTATTAAAAGTGATAAATATCATCGAGTGCTCTTAGCTTTTCAGGACACCGCTCTAACCGGTAAGCTGAAGTGGTTTGGTATCAGTTCGAATCTCACCCATTTTTAACTTTTTTTTTAACGGGTAAAAGGCTTTATATTATTTTATTCCTTTTGTTATATCTCTCTTACTTCTTTCTTAATTTATGTTTGATCCCTCCTTGGTCTTATAAGATGGCGAAAGCGCTTTTAAATTATTCTTTCCTTATTATGTATATGGTTGGCCAGAAGAAAGTCCTGGCTCACTTAGGAAGCGGAGGCTTATTTACAGTTTTTTATTCAAAGCCGACTGGGATCTGGGACAGATTCGGATGCTGGCTGATCTCTGGAAGAAGAAGACCGTAGAGAATGATGGACTTTATTTGGAAGAATAAATGTTGGCTTTGCTCCATAAAATTTTGTTGTTTTCTTTCCGCTTCGTAAGTGAGTCAGGACTTTCTGAGCATATAGAATTATTGAGATCGGTTTAGCTCGAGGAACCAGTTATACTTAACAGGAAAATGGAGACCGATGAGCAGGTGGAGCGTGACAATTATTTTCAAAAAGGGGATGCTCACAACACTTTATCTGCCTTGAGGGCCGCCATTGTGGATTTAAGATCATCCATTGACAGGGACTCCCTAAACAGGGCTTGCAGATAGTTCATTCCCGCTTGGAGAAGGTCGTGAAGGCAGATGTTGACCATTTCTAATGATTCTACAACTATATATATCGCTCTATTTGTGTATAAATTCCCATGAGAATGCATTGCTTCTTTTGGTACACAACTGGTTTTCTTTCCCGTATACATATTTAATCGATTTACATCACCCCCATATATATATATATATATATATATATATATATATATATATATATATATATATATATATATATATATATATATATATATATATATCAGTATTATCTGCATGAAAAATGTTTGCTTCTCCATTTAGGGTTTTAGCTAAATAGAACATTTAAAGAAAACCATCCCCAAACTTGAACGTGATATTGAGGAAACGTTATCACAACTTGAAGAGTACGAAATTCTACATGCAAAACGAGACTCTATCACAAAAGCTCTCTCCAACAGCGCTTTACATACGGAAAACTCCGAAAAAAGCATTAAGACCAAAAAGCTTAATAAACTGTACAAAGGACGTATAACACTGCCAGAATCAACAACATCATTCATCAATCTCTCCCGCCATACGCTCTCCACTAGTGAAATAGAAGCTCTTAACCTCAGTTTGAACTGCCACCTACAAGCCAAATTCGATCCAATTTCAAGAAAAGTTGAAATAGAATCCCTGTTCCAATCCCTGTTGAAGCTACAAGATCAAGCCATCATTAAAATTAGCTCCAACCTAAAAGACCAACTACGCACAGAAGCCACCAAACGAAGATGCTTTACTGGCAGCAAACTTATAACACCAGAGATACGTAAGGCCATCAGCTCTCTAAAAGACAACAAAGAAATAGTCATAAGAAAGCTGACAAATCCAACATATACGTCATTCTAAACAAAGAAGAATATAACAACAAATTGAATAAAAGCATCCTAAGTGACATCACTAAATTTAAACGCATGAAAAAGATCCAACAGAAGACTTAAAAAAGAAAATAAATGGACAAATAACTAAAGCTAATGCACTCATCGGAGGACTTCACCTCCAAAAGATCATCGGTGATTACACATCAGGATATCTGTATGGCAATGTAGAAATTCATAAGCCGCACAACCCATTGAGGCCTATCATCTCTCAAGTCACGACACCTACGTACAATTTAGCTAAAACTCTAAATGCATTAATAAAACCGTACATCCCTTCGAAATATAGCATAAAATCCACGGAGGAATTCATTGATATACTCCACTCTACAAGACCGGCAGGACTAATATCATCCCTTGACGTAGAAAGCCAGTTTGCGAACGTGCCTATCGCTCAGACCATCGGCATTATTATAAAATACGTGTACCACCATCCTACAATCTCTCTTCCAAATCTTGACCCAAACATCTTAAGGAGCATGTTACGTTCATGCACATCAGAGGCGCCGTTCAGGACACCGGACGGTAATCTATACACGCAGGTGGATGGAGTGGCCATGGGGTCCCCCTTAGGGCCGATTTTTGCTAACTATTATATGGATCAACCCAAAGAGAGATTATTGGACATCATGGAAAATAAGCCACACACATATTGCTGATACGTAGACGACATCTACATCAACGTCCAAAACGAAGAACATCTGATAAACATCAAACAGCAATTTGAAGAGAACTCCGTGTTAAAATTCACTTATGAATTGAGCACGGGCAATAAACTCCCTTCCTTGGACGTTGAAGTTCAAAACATCAATGGCAGCTACGTCACTAAAGTACATAGAAAAAGTACGGAAATTGGAAGATGCTTCAATGCGGAGAGTGAATTCCCTGAAAGGTATAAAATAAGCGTAATCGGCTCATACATCCGCCGAGCTTATAAATGCTGCTCTACCTGGGAACTTTTCCACCAAGGAAGAGCACGAGTAAAACAAACACTCGTGAATAATGGTTTCTCAAACAGCATGATTGACAAACAACTCCAATCATTTTTAAATAATCATTGCAAAGATACGGATAAAACTGAAAGTAATCAGGGAGAAGTCAACAACATCCAAGTGTATTACAGAAATGAGATGTCCACGGCCTATAAAATAGATGAAAAAAACATCAAGGAGATTATTAACCGTAACATCAAGGTTAAAAATCAAACGGATAAAATTCAGCTCATCTAAACCAGCAATCTCATGATGAAAAACAACACCTGCCTAAACTCCTCGAATCTGAAGTCAACCAACATAGTTTACGAGTTCATCTGCCCCGATAAAGACTGTAAGCTTTATAACAACTCAAAATATATAGGCATGACAACTACTACACTTTCAAGACGTTCGTACAACGAACAATAATACTACGACGGCTTGACCCCTACTTCACGGAGAACTCCTGTGAGTAAATCAAGGCCGAGCTGCCCGACAAACAAAAATGGGCCAATATAATAAAAATAGAAAAATTCGGCAAGGCCAACAGCATAGTTAAGATCGTATTCTCGAACATTGAGATGGCGCGCCGAGCGAAAAACGATAGATTGTTAGGGTTCTACCTCAGGGTAGGCCCCGAACAAATCAAAACGGAGGAATATATCCTCATCGAGAGCTGCTTCAAGTGCTACGCGGTCGAGCAGCACCAAACCAAAGAATGCCCAGCGAAGGAGATGGTGTGTTACAACTGCGCCGGACTCGGACACGGCTGGAAAGAATGTAGAGCCGAAAGAACAAAATGTATCAATTGTGGTGGCGAACACAAAGCCATGGCTATGAAATGCCCCATCCGGAAACAAGCAACCCAAGAAAAGAAAGAGAAACAGAAAAAGGAAAAGGAGGCAAAGTCAAAGTCATACCTGGATGCAGCCACAACAAGGAACACCACAGAAACCGCGACAAAACTGGTCATGCCAAAGGAAGGGACTGAAATTATAGCAATGATAATGTTGGCCCACCTGGTAAACCTGGCTCGCCCCGGCACGTTTGCAGACGAGCTAAATCAGCTTCTGCAAATGAACGGAGTGAAAAAGAAGCTATGGTTCCCGCCGAACCCCGCCTCCAACGAGATTCTTAAAATACAGCTCACAGAAGAAAAGAAAAAGGAAACGAAAGAAAAGAGGAATCGGCAGAAGGAGAAGAAAGACCAAAAAATGAAAACCCAAAGAAGTCCCGAAAGAAGTAAAAACAGAGGAAAAAGAAGAAAAGGAAACCGAAGAAAGTGAAAACCCAACGACAGAAGAAGAGGACGAGGACGAAGAAATATTAAAATACCCAGGAGTTCCCCTCACAGAAAAGAAGGAAATAGTGGAGATGGGGTACTTCTCTAAGGCAGAAGAAGTGTCCCTTAAGGTCTTCGGATCACCAATCAACAGACCGCCGAAAGGGAAAATTGAGGAACTCACAGAAGGCCTAAGAATGGGCACATTCAAATGGACTCACGAGGGACCCGACTCACCCAAGGAAATAGCAGGACTGCTGGAGGAAGGCACATTCTACATTCCGGACTCCTGCAGCCATACAGTGAACCTGAACGTTTTCAATGTAATTAAGAACGGACAAAAGACCTCACAAGTAGCCAAATAAGTGAATGATAAAAAAGTGAATAATAAACAAAAAGTGTAAATATCAAACGAAGGGAATAAATCAAAGTGAGAATACGATAAATGACTAAATTACAGTGAAAATAAATTACCAGTGAAATAATATAAATAGAATATATAATAAAAATTAAATGTAAAAATTTCGGTTTTAATGAAAAATAATTATAAGTAGAATGTGTTAAAATAAAGTGTAAATAATAACAGTACTAATATGAAAAAATATAAATTAAAAGTGTTAAACGTTAAAATTGTGAAATACTAGAAAATGTAGAAATAAATCAAAAAGAGATGAATAGATTAATAAATGAACGTAAATTAGGTATGAAAATAAAGTGAATAAATAAAGTGAAATACGAGGGGCGGTCAATAAGTTTGGCGAATCGGTAGGGCAAAACAGAGGAAGGGGGATGGCTGTTTGTGGGGGTGTTAGGACAAGTCAGGACCTGCAGCCGCACGCTCCTGACTTGTCTATTTAAGAAGCAGTAGCTGATCGCAGATCATCAGTCACAAATTTTTCAACAATGGAGAAGGTTGAGCACCGCGCACTGATCAAACATTTGACCAAGGAAGGCAAGAATCCATGAACGCATGGTTTTTGTGTACACCGACACCGCCCCTTCCTATGCAACCATTGCTCGCTGAAATAGGAAGTTCCGCCATGGTCGTGAGTCCCTTGAGGATGACCCTCGTCCAGGACGCCCGTCAGACGTAACCAACGAGGACAATGTGGCCCGTTTGGAGAGGATGATCCTCGAAAATCGACGGGTGATTTTCACTCCACTCATTACATCGGTAAAGGAGTCAAAAACATATCAAAACGCTCCGAAGATGATCGAATAAGATCGAAAGCTTGGAAATTTAGTTTGGTTTTTACCAAATACATTCATTTAAAAAAGAGATAAATATTGGACAAGTGATCCACCATCTACAAGATGAAATAAAAAAGATAGTTAGAAGAAGAGAAAGTTGCCAAAGGAAATTAATTAAGGCAAAATACACAATGGTCTTCAACAAAATTTGCATATATATATATATATATATATATATGAAAATTTTGTTAAAGACCATGGTATATTTTGCTTTGATTAATTTCCTTTGGCAACTCTATTTTTCTTACTGTCTTCTTTAGTCCATCTTGTAGATGGTAGATAACTTCTTCTATGTTCATATCTCTTTTTTTTTAAATAAATGCGTTTGGTAAAAACAAACTTAAATTGCTAAGCTTTCGATCTATTCGATCATCTTCGGAGCGTCTTTAGGTATTCTTTCCTCCTTTACTGATGAAGTATGGTGAAGTCTGAATCAGGTTGAATAAAAAAGAAACGGTTTTATGGGGATATTTTTCCCTCTTCGCTAAAACATAATGTCAAGGAAAACGGGCCAATCTGGCGAGTAGAATTTTAAAAACAATTCTAATGTTCGATTCCAGCTCGTAGCCTGGGTGTTGATGGCCGGCTTTTCTTCGTTTATTAAGATGGCTTCTAAGATGTTCAGCCTAGCTTTATTTCCTCTCTTTTCTTTTAATTGTGGTGTTTTCAAGCAAAATATCTCTAGTTAAGTTGATGTTATGTGCAGTCTCCATATGATTTGGGGGGGCCTCCGTTTTGCAGGTGCCTGGTTAAACGCCTCGATGCACAACATTATAAAGAACCTATTCTGAACACTCTCAAAGGCATTGGATTGGATCTTGCTCTGTGCAGAGGTCAAACTTATGACAATGCAGCCACAAGGAGTTGTCATCTGTCTGGCCTGCAGAAACTCCTCTTAAATATCAATCCAAAGGCAACATTTCGAATTGTGATAACCACTCTCTCAACCTGGCCCCTCTTCATTCTGCTGACCTGGATCCTGCCATTGTCACCTTATTTGGAACTGTGCATGAATTATTCAACTTTTTTTCCAGTTCACCTCAGAGATGGGCTAAATTCCAAGAATCTGGGACAGGAAGCCTAAAGAAAGAGTAGTACAGGGTGGTCCGCGAGAGAAAAAGCTGCGACAGCAATTTTATTGCATCTAGAGGAGATTATTCAGCTGTTGGAGAAACTTACTGAATTTAAAACTGAAAGAGTGGACACTAGAAGCAGTGCGCAGTCTCTTCTTTATGCAGTGGAAAAGTATGACATTTTCGCTTACTTGGAATTTAATCTGCAGCAAGATGATAGCGCTGCACAACAAGTACGACGTGAACCGATATAAATTTTAAATGTAATATCTCGATTTCACATTTTGTAGTTTATTTCTTGTGATCATACATAATTATGCTGTATTAAAGGGTATTAATAATTACTTTTATCGTTACTGTATCATAATGTATCAATATGAATTTTGACTGGTATATTTGTTCAATATGAAATATCTCGGTTTCACATTTTGTAATTTATTTTTTTAACCATAGATAAGAAGTATTCCCTATTAAAGTGTCCTACTTATTTCTATTGTTTTATTTGACACTATCAGACATACCAGATATTCATGTCATTCATGATATCAAACATTCGTATGTTGGGGACTCCCAAAGGAGATAAAGCCCCCGGTCTCCCAAATTCCTAGCTACGCTACTGACTCCAATGTAAATTTATTTTTTTCTCCAATAAACCTAAAAAATACCAAACTTCCGCAATCTCAATGTCCAAAGCTCTACGTACATTGTTTATTCATTGAGGCCGAGAGTGTTGGTCTTCACCTTTATAGATCATATTGAATAGACTGTTTTTCAGGCCTGCTCATTTAATAGGGATCAGATGTCTTGTTCTATTTTAATTTACGCTAAATAAAAGTTTTACCGTATCAGGATTCAAAGTAATTAAAAAGTTTGTTTTTTCTTGTTGTCCAGGTTTAAACCATGATGTTATTTATGCTCCAGAGGCATATGGTATTCCGCTTTACCTTACTCTTCTACCTGAATACTTGAAAGCTCTAGGCTACAACCGGCGAGCTGTTGGAAAATGGCACTTGGGTATGGCTGTGAAAGAATACACGCCATTGTACAGAGGCTTCCTTTCACATTACGGTTACTGGACTGGGCACGAGGACTATTACAGCCATATGAGTATGGTATCGGTATGATTAGAATACATTCTTTTGACTGTGAATGGAGAAATATTGAGTTTGTTAGTTTATACTTTCGTTCGTACTTTGTTGTTCATAAAAGTTAAAACTGATTATTTTCTATGTTGTCCATTGTCAAAACCAAAAAATTCAAAATTTAGCAAGTCATTTCTCATCATGATGATTTGCCCTAAATCTCTACATAAAATGGGCCCTACAATTTAAAAAAAGGTCATCCAAATAAAAAGAAGGAATAAATAGGATTTTTTTTACACTCAATAGAAAGGACAATGGCACACATACATATGTTTGTTCTATACTCGGTCGAAACCTCGAGTCAGAAACAGAAAATGAGATAGAAATGATAGATAACCTATCAATAGCGATCACCTTGACCGGAAGCCTTTTCCGAGATTGTCTGGAGCGCAGGCCTCTATTTTTAAATGGAATTAAAGAATATACAATTCTTCTTCTATAAATGCCGCTTCTATTTCTTGGGTAAAAAATTTAAATTAACGCTTGCTAACATCGATAATTTAGAATGTTCAGAAAAATAGAGTGGACTTAGAGTGAAAATGCTGTTCTCGAACTTAACGTAGCTTTCATGAAAGTGTAAATGGAATATAAGAAAGCAGCAAGGTGAGGCCTTGCCTCACCATCCATTATTTTAGTCATACATTCATCTGGATTTTTCCTCCGTTCAAAATGTCCAATTCAGGAACCCAGTCCCATTCAAGCACGCCTTAAACAAATATAGACATCATGACTGAATGTTAAGCTTGTTTCCAATGAGTTCCATATATATATATATATATATATATATATATATATATATATATATATATATATATATATATATATATATATATATATGCAAATTTTGTTGAAGAGAGATTATTAGACAACAGTGAAAATAAGCCACACACATATTGCTGATACGTAGACGACATCTACATCAACGTCCAAAACGAGGAACATCTGATAAACATCAAATATCAATTTGAAGAGAACTCCGTGTAAAAATTCACTTATGAGTGGAGCACGGGCAATAAACTCCCTTTCTTGGACGTTGAGGTTCAAAATATCAATGGTAGCTATATCAAAAAAGTATATAGAAAATTACAGGCATGAGAAGATGCCTCAATGCGGATAGCGAATGCGCTGAAATATATAAAATAAGTGTAATCGGCTCATACATCCGCCGAGCATATAAATGCTGCTTTGCGTGGGAACTTTTCCACTAAGAGATAGCACGAGTAAAACAAACACTAGTGAATAACGGTTTCCCGAACAGCATGATTGACAAACAACTCCAATCAATTTTAAATAATCGCTTCAAAGATACGGATACAACGGAAAGTAATCAGGGCGCAGTAAACAACATCAAACTGTAATACAGAAATGAGATGTCCACGGCCTATAAAATAGATGAAAAAAACATCAAGGAGATTATTAACCGTAACATCAAGGTTAAGAATCAAATGAATAAAATTCAACTGATTATTTACTATAAAATAACAAAAGCCAACAATCTCCTGATGAAAAGCTAATTTTGGCAAACACAGTCTTCCCCAAAGCCCTCGGAAAGATCTCTTCTCACATACACGAGAAGGTAACACTTAAAATAAGCGTTCTCTCAGATAACCTAAAAACCAGCTTTCGATTGGCCTTTTCAAGTGTCACCCCTGCTTGTCGAAGAGAATGGAAAATTTATTATTCCCCATTTCGCCATGCCTTATAAATTAAGATTAAGATATATATATATATATATATATATATATATATATATATATATATATATATATATATATTAGTTTTATGTTTTGTTACTTCATGTGGTTACACTTTGTAACAAAATTTCCCTTTTACTTGTTCCTTGATTAAAAATGTTATTTCCCTGTCGTTTTTAGTTAAAGTAAATGAAGTAATTTTGTATTTAGGGCCCTGAATTTCTAAATTTGCCCATTTGGAAAATATTGCTAAGGTATTATTAATTTTGAAAAAGAAATGAGAATATATAAAAGGCTTTATTTTTTTTCAAAGTACGGTATAAAATTGTAAATCTTATTTTAAAAAAAGACGTTGGAATATTGTAGAATAAAATTTATTTTTAGGAAACCTTCAAAAACATTTTAGATTTAATGTGAAATTTCTTGAATTTAGTAGAATTTTATGAAGCTTCAAAATTGTTCCAGAACTTGCCAGAACACACTTTTGGAAACTTCTAGAACCTTTTGGAATATTACTTCAAAAATATTTATATCGGAGTTCACAGATCTGATATAATTTCAGCTCTGTCTACCGTAGTGAACACATAAGAAGATAAATGGCACCAAAAGGCTAAAATCAATCTCCAGATCCATCCCTTTATATCTGTCGACAGTTCATCAAAACAAGAGCGAAAAAAATCGGTGTGACGGTATCTATGAGAATGTGTGAAGCTTACAAAGCATACTTTTGCATGCCAGTTGGGGACAAAGACAATCCCTGGACACCTCATTTTGCTTGAGAACACAGCAAGAAAACGTTGGAAAATAAGAAAATTGTTTGTTGTAAAGATTAATAATATGAAATGTCGCATGCATTTAAGCTATTATGTTTGTTTGTAAGCCAAAATAGTGATAAAATATATACTTTTACTTTTACAGGATGGTATAGAGGGGAAAGACGGGCCATGGAGTTTGCCATTCCCAGGATTTGGCGTGAACCCACTAACCACTCAAGCAACAATTAATTGTGCATAGTGAACCCTTCCAAATGTCGAAGTGGCAAAAATACACCTGTTATTTCCTATCCCGATCTTCCATCCTCTATTGCAACACTACCGCACAGGGCTCATCTTCCAGTACCTACCCCTCCCGAAAGGAATAAGCTATCCTTTGAAGAAAGCAACAATTCAAAAGCTGAAAATATCAGTGAAGATGTAGATTGCAATTTCAGAGATATGGCTGTTGAGAGGAATCAATACTATCAACACAATCTTTTCATGTCAAAGTCAAATGATGAGGTTTTGATTTCCAGGCTCAAAGAGTGGGATTTGCTGGATGAAAGTGTGCCTTTGACAAGCCAAATGAAACATCATAAACATTTCTCAAGATTCTTCACTTCTCAGCTGGGCTATTCTACTGCAATGACGTATCTGGTCTGTTTGATGCAATGGAATCACATGTGATCCAGATAGTGGAGGCTCTTCAATGACAGCTCCTCAAGAAGTAATAGAGCTGCACTTCTTCTATTTGCAATAAATATCCACCCCTTCTCTTGGCTCATTCAGTATATTTTAAGAAGTACTACAAGTGCCAAGTTCCTGCTACAAGCTTCGAATTATAAGGAGTATGGCTGAGAAGTGATTGCAAACTTCACAATGGTAGCATTTTTTATGGGTCTACATGAAGGTTTTACTAAGTTCCCAGGATATCTCTGTTTTGGAGACAGTATAGATACCACAGCATATTACCGCACAAAGTACTGGCCACAAAGGACTGAATTCTCTGTTGGGAGGAATATTGTCAAGAGGTGTTGTTCCATCCATTGCATTTAAAACTAGGTCTCATGGATCAGTTTGTTAGAGCTATTAACAAAGAGTCTGCATACTTCAAGTACCTTCGAAATTTTAGTTCCCAAACTCTCTGAGGCAAGAGTGAAAGCTAGTATCTTTGTTGGACCACAAATCAGGAAAATTATAGGGTGTTCAGAATTCCGTGAAAAGCTTACTAAAGACGAAAAAAAACGAGAACAGTTTTGTTTCGGTGTTTAAAGGCTTTGGGGCAACCACAGAGCTGATAATTATGTGGAACTGGTTGAGAACATAGTGAAAAGATATGGCCAAATGGGCTACAGGATGTCCAGGACGCTTTAATCAAGATATGCTGAACTTTGAACATAGATACCATGGAATATACAATAAAAACCTAATGGGCGACTACATTTGGGGTGTTGTACGGGAAAGTGATTTACATTACCAACGGGAATTGAGGAAAACTTCACTTCGAAACATTTTTTTCACTTGTTTTTATAGTTTTTGTAGAACTTTCAATAAAATTATATAATTTTAACTCTGTTTTTTTGTTGTTTATAACTATACAATGAAAAAACAACAAAATTTGCCTTATTTTTAGTAAATATTTCATCATACAAGCTAAAAAAGCAAAGTTTAAAACAAATAATGGTTATTTTCTATTGGTTTGCAATTAAAGGAGTTGTAAAATAACTCTTACGGACCAGAAACAAAAATTGTATTACATAGTGTTATTTATATTGTAGGGCTGCAACATGGTACGATCGGGGCTTCTCACCCGTACGGACTACCTCTAAAATTAAATCTGTTGCCACAATATCTCAAGGACTTGAGATACACACGTAGACATGTCGGAAAATGGCATCTAGGATATTATCGGAAGAGCTACACACCGACCCACAGAGGATTTCAGTCGCATAGAGGATATTGGAGTGGACGTGTCGACTACTTTAGCCACACGGCATATGAAGGAGTACGTGTTATATTTAAAGATGACGTTCTGTTGTGTTTGACTCTTTTTGAATGCCTACCAGTAGCAGCTTTACTTTAACGTTGGTGAGTTGGGTGGAAAAGATGATCCAGATAATTAGGCTAAGTGAAGGGAAACAGAATTTGCTAAAACAAACACACTAGAATGCATGCTTAAATGTGGCGTCTTTGTATTACTGTCGCTGCATTGTGTAAGTTTTGTAGCAAACTCAAACACGAGGAGAGGAGCGCAGCCGAAGCCATCATCGGTCATCTTTAGTCTTTCCTATAGCTTTTGGAGACAGGAGTGGAGGGAAGTGGAGATTCTAGCTTCCCCATACCCATATTTATAAACAAAATGGGTCAGATAGCGATTAAGATCTACTCGTACAAATAAAGGATTCAGGATCTTTGTGGTTAGGGATACAACATTAGTGAAATTCCATTGCCTACAAAAACCATGAGGAGCATTAATCTTTAATTTTTCTAGTATCCTAGTGTTATTATAGTGATATAGAAATGTAGCCTATATACATTTATTCTTTTAAATATGCCTCTAAAGAGCCCTTTAGAGGTGGAAAGATGCGAAGCCATCAAAACTAAACGTTCATTAGATAAACTCAAACCGCACTAGGGCTGGGAGACTGGTTTACCCACCTCTGCCTCTTCCACGAATATTTACGCCACTGCATCCAAGAGATTTTTATTCATGTCTCTTGATAGAGCCTTGATGCGGAAAGATTTTCAAGATGGAATTTCTTCCCACCGATATGAACTGCTGAAAGGTATACGCCTATAAGTAATCTTGCTTTTTTTTTCGTCGTTCCACTAGTAGTTAACTAAGTGAGCACATTAATAGAAAAAAAACTAAGTGGGTTCCGTAGACAATTCTGCTGGAGTACTAGGTCTACAATCAATGTTAGGGTCATAACCACAAGTAGTCTCTGGCTATATCTATAATATCTATCTTTAAACTATCTTCTACCTATTTATTTATCTCTTTATCTATCTAGCCGTATTTCTCTCACATATCTTCCTTAACCTTTGCCATGAAAATCTAAGGCTTACAAAAGTAGTGTACGATAATCTACAGGTATAAACCGCGTATGGGAAAAATTATGCAAATTTAAATGAATTAAACGAAAGTTATCAGCAGATAAGTAATTTACTATGATAATTGAAGTGTCTAAAATGATCTGAACGACAGCGGAAACAAATATCTATTGAAATATGTCGATTAAATTATCAGCGGAAAAGATTTGTACAAGTTAGAAGTACAGGGTGGGCAGAAAGGTTGCCTCGATTTAAAAGGTTAATAAAAAACAAACATGAATATACTCGTACAAGAAAAAACTTCGTATCTCTATGGAGTATATTAAATGCCATTTATTTTCTTTTTCAGGTAGTACCCACAATGGCCTGAAGTGGAGAGCATCGTGCATTTGTTGTGGAAGAGTTTCTTAAGAGCGGTGAATCCGTCGCAACGACGCAACGTTCCTTCCGAAGACACTTTGCGCTTCGTCATCATGATCCTGTCCCGGATGGAATTACAATTCGTCGGTGGGTTTCTAACTTTAGACAAACATCATCGGCTTTAAACAAGAAAAGTCCTGGCCATCCTAGGATCGCTACAGGGCCAGAAAATATTGCAGCTGTGACAGCTTCAATACAGCACTCTCCCAGACGTTCCGCACGATAACACGCATCTGCCCTACACATGTCCGTTCGAAGTGTTCGCAGAATCTTACACAGGTCTCTCCACATGCATCCCTACAAGATGATAGTTGTACAGGAGCTAAGCGAGAGGGATTATGAAACCCGCACAACTTTGTGTCGGGACATTCTCCAAACCATCCTCCCAACAGTTGTTGTGATCTGCAGTGATGAAGCGCACTTCCATTTATCGGGGATGGTTAATAAACAGAACCTTCGATACTGAGCAGCCAATAACCCTCGTGAACTCCACGAACGACCACTCCAAAGTGCGAAGCTTACTGTCTGGTGTGCCATGGGAGATTTCGGCGTGTAGGGTCCTTATTTTTTCGAAGAAGAATGTGTTACATTAACTGTTACATCGGGCCGTTATTGTGAACTCCTCGAAAGGTTTCTCCATCCTAAAGTCGTCCATTTACTCGCCGCTTATAATCCGGATGATGTATGGTTCCAACAAGATGGTGCCACATCGCATACGTCTGGGCGTTCACTCGGAGACCCCGTGACATGTTTCCGGGTCATCTTGTTTCTCTGCGAGGCGATATTGGGTGGCCCCCACGTTCCCAGGATTTAGCCTCTTGTGACTTTTTTTCTATGGGGGAAGGGGGCCTTGAATCACGAGTGTATCAACACTGGCTAGCAACTAGAAAATCTAAAGGCAGCAAAATAACTCAGGAAATCAATGCAATTCCACGGGACAGGGTTCAAAGGGCTATGGTGAACTTTCGAGAGACTTCAAAACGCATCAACATTGGCGGTCGTCACTTAAGTAATACAATTTTGAAAACCACTTAAATCACTATGGCATTAAATTTACTTATTATAAATACAAAGTTTTTTCTCGTATGATCATGTGTTTGTGTTTTATTAACCTTGAAATTGGGGCAACCTTTCTGCCCCACCCTGCATTTAGTTTAGAGTCCTTTATTCTAGAAAATTCTTTGACATCTACCCAAGTGGTCCATTGATACTTCCTTCCTCCGCCAAACTTCACACTTGTGCTGCAAGTGACAAACAATCTTTCGCCTCATATGCGGCGAACAAACCTCCTGCCATCGGATCCGAACAAATTTAACTTAGACTCCTCAATGAAGTGGACTTGATTCTATTGTCATTTGTCCATGCTATGTGGTGGAGTGGCGAATGAAAGACGAGCCTTCTTCTTCTTCGCACATCTGCTTGACCGCGGATGAAACGGTTCATCTTCAAAGTTTCCGTAATGGCTCGGTCTTTCCTTTTTGAGGTCTTCCTTGGCCTACCAGTTGATTTAGGAGCGTTCATAATATATTCTTTTCATATATTGACAGCATATTATGAACTACAATTCTGAAGCGCTTGACAGTCTCTGCTATGCCACCAATTGAAAGAATATCTTTTGGTGAAGGACGTGACACACTTCCGAGGTATTTTACGAGGACGACAGCTGACAAGAGAATGCTTAAGATACTCGAGATTGAACTGAAGTAAGTTGCTATGAAAACAATGCCGATTCTCTCTAAAAGAAACTTAACCGTTCGGATCATTTTATACACTTGAAATTTTATAGTAAATTACTTATCTACCGATAGTTTTCTTTTTATTCATCCAAATTTACATTACATTAAACGCATATGTAATTTATACCTGTAGGTTATCGTTTACTAATTTTGGAAACTGGATTTTCTCTGGCAAAAGTTATGGAAGAAGTTGTGATAGAAATGCAGTCGTTCTGATTTTGGGGGGCATTACTGTATATACAAATTAAATACATATTATAAATGAAAACAATAAATTGATTTTCTTGACTATACAGTCAGGCACAACTCGGCAAGAAAATGCACCTGTGTTTTAGACTTGGGCAATTCCGATACGAGTTTCTCACCCCAATCTATGCATCGTTTAACGAGAAACCACAGCTCAAGATTTTCAAGCGCACTTATTGATATCTCCTTTTTATTTAAATTTTACTAGAGTCCCTTGTGAACAGAAAAGTAACTAATGAAATTGTTGGCAGAAAGGAAAACCTTTCAGCTATTCACTGTACTAATTAAAATTAAGTTAAAATTGTGCATTAAGTTTATTATGAGGAAGAATGATAAAAACAGGTACAGAGTGAAGACCTGTAAAGACCGTATGATACACTTAAAGCCAGAGAAAAGAAGGTAGACAATTCCACGTTTATGACACTCACCTTCGACCAATTTGCAAACCAATATTCTCTTCACCTAAGTTTTTTCCTCTTATTTCGTGCGCTTTACCTTTCACTAAGAGCCTCTTTTGGGTAACGTATCGAAAGCTTTTTCTAATTTTAGGTCAAATAATATCAATTCCTTTGTTTTTTTTCTCGGATACAAATAATCTTTTGAGAAAAAGATATTCAGATAGTTAGATCCGAGTTTCTTGGCCAAATTATTCGTCTCTTTAAATTGATTATTTGACTCGAGATTTCCCCATATGTGCACTAGAAGCAGAGAACAGAATGGGCAATAGAACACGCTTCGTTCAGCTTTCTGCTCTCGTAGTAGTTAGAGACCTCGCTGTGAACCTTCCATTGGTCTAAGCAATAAAAAAAGACGAAAGTGAGCCGAGACACCAGAACTTGTCTTGGAGTGTGAGTGCAAAAGTAATAAGGAAGAATAGAGATATGCGGGTCCACTAAGGAGTAGGATGGGCGGTCACCTATTATTATCATAACCCGGAACTGGGGAAGCCTTGCCTGTCCTACATGTGTTGCAGCAAGGATGTTACAACCGGGTGCACCATCCACCCTCTTGCTTGAAAATAAGAAGAAGCTACTCGTAGGAATGAATGGGCGAATACAGGGTGACCCCCACCCCTCAAAAAAACGGGCCTGCACACACATTTTGTGATATATCCTTCATTCATTCATTTACTAATCGCCCGTACTTTGCAGGATATGACAGAAGCAACGCCTATGAACACAACTAGATCTCAATGAGAGTTCCAGCAAAGATAATACTGCGTCAAACAATACTACAAGACAGGCTCGTTCAAGAAAGTGCAGGTCACTTTCGTGCATCAGTTCAAATGTAAGAAAAAAACTCAAGAACAGAATTCAGGACTGAGTGGACTACTTCGAGGATTATGAGGCAGTGGAAAACCTCAATGCAGCCAGTGACAACCGTCAAAGCCATTCAGGACGCCCCAGGAAGCGTACAGCGGAGCTAGTCGAGAGCGTGAGAGAGTCAGTTCAGAAGAGTCCAAAACGCTCTGTGCGCAAGCGAAGTCAGTTAACACAACTCAGAAAAGGAGCAGAGAAAGGCTATGGCAGTCAAGATACTGGAAAAGATTCAGGAGACCCCAACTTTCCTTAACTTCCTTTGGACCTCAGATGAAGCTCACTTCCATCTTGAAGGAAAGGTAAACTCGAAGACAAATGTCTTCTTGGGGAGCTACAAACCAAATGAAGTAGCCAACAAGCCCCTACACTCCCCTAAGTGCACGATATGGACTGCAATCTTAGCCAGAGGCATCATCGGACCATTCTTCTTCGAGGAATCTAGCACGACAGTGACAGTCACCAGGGAGCGATATGTTGCGGTCCTCAAAACCTTCAAGAGGGAGCTGCAGGCCCTGTTCCCGTCGCTTATGGAAATATTTGGTTCCAGCAAGTTGGAGCAAGCTCTCACACTTCAAACCTGTCCCGAGATTGGCTGAAAGAGAACTTTGGTGGCCGTGTGATCAGTCTCAAGACTGATTTTGAGTGGGTAATTTACAGCCCAGACCATAGCCCCCAGATTTCTTTCTTTGGAGCTACCTTAAAGACAGAGTGTACGCAGGGAGACCCAGGACCATCACGGAACTCAAGGAAGCCATCAGGGAGGACGTCATGGACAACTTTGTGCTGCGCCTCAAGAAATGCACAGAGCTAAATGGAGGTCATCTCGAACATGTGCTCTAGAATAAAGAAGAAAAGTCCAAAGACGCTCATGTTTTGATATGGTGTTTTTAAACGCAATAAACTAGTTATCACCAAAGTTTCATTCAATCCTTGCAGAAAATTAAGAAAAAAGGCCTATCGAAAGTTGGAGCCCGTTTTTTGGGGGGGTCACCCTATATATGTAAAATGGGGAACAGTTGGCGCTAGGCTTATTTCACTCTTCTCTTCCTCAGCCGAAAAATTCCTTCCGTGCAGATCTCATCAGCCGCCCACTTTAGACTCCACACCGCACAGTAATGGAAACATTCTTAACCTCTACATCCAGACGCATATTCATATGTGCATTCGTATCTATTCATACATACATTAGTACATCATACAGGTGTTTATAGATATACGCATTCATGTATACATATAATGCATTAAGTAAATATCTTCCCACACCCCTTTTGCTGTATCCTTTGTGTAGAATATTAATAGTAATAAGAATAATTCCGAGTAGATGAAGAAGAGCAGGAAGTTCTTTATCGCTTTTCCCGCGCGTCAAAAACTTCTAACTTCGTACTTTAGAATCCTTAGACTCCTTCCTACCCATTTCTTTGTATGGGGGTTTAGAAAGAATCATATTCCTTGAGCCTTGACGCTTTTCTTTCTTATCCTGCCTGTTCTCTCTCTCCATCAATGGGCTCCATGGTACCCAGAGCAAGAAGTAGATTACTTCCCATCAAGAGGCTTTATCAGGCTGGGGTGATTTCCATTGTGTTCGCACCTGTGAATCTTCGTGTTATTTTGTACGAACTTAGAGACACTTGAAACATGCTCCTCCGACTTCAATATTCGAGGTTGACAAGGTCGACTTTCCTTATCACTGGATTTTTTCTTCCTATCCCTTTGTTTATTCTTTTTCTATATGTTGTCCCCCAAATGGATTACATATTTTCATTTCTTTTTAATCAAATCAAATTGGTCTGATGGTTTGGGGCTTCCGATTTTCTTAAGAAATTTCAGTCAAAATCTGAACTATCGAGTCGAAGGTAAATTTTAGTTAAATATATTTTCTTTAAATTACTAATTAAGTTTTGTGTTTTTTCTATTTTACAGTTATATATTCGTCTTAATAAATGATAGTTAAATTTTCTTCTTTGGGAAAATGTTGCATTTCAATTAATTAACATTTTGCAACAAATGAGTCGTAAGAATATATATAAAGTTTCAAATAGTTATCAATCAACCGCTGGCAACCCCTTTTTCCAATCGCTGTTAGTCTTGCCTCGCATAGCAGCGAAAATTAAGCCCAAAAATGAGACACTTTTCGACCGCCCGAAGTACTCGTAGCTATAGACAATTTATCTCGCTTTCCGCCTAAAACTCCAATGTAACTTTATTTTCGTCCAATAAACCTAAAAAAACTTCCGCCATCTCAATCGCCAAAGCTCTAAATTGTTTATTCATTGAGGCCGAGAGAGTTGGTCTTCCATTTTATAGAGAATGTTGAATAGACTGTTTTAATAGCATTTCATAGAGATCAGGTGTCTTGCTATATTTCATATCCTTTAAATAAAAGTTTAGAATTTAAAAGGGACATCCTACAGAAAAGAAAGAATAGATCAGAAACCTAAAATGAAACAGAAATAAATAATAGATGAGCTGGCAAAAGTAATCGCCTCGACCTGAGGCATTTTCCGAGATTGTCTGGATGCTCTGATACAAGCACAGTCTTCTATTCGAAAATGGAATTAAAGAATATACAATTATTCTCATATAAACTAGGTTTCTATTTCTTAGATAAAAACTTTTAAAAAATTTATGCTTGCTACCATGGACCATTTTGAATGTTCAGTAAAATCGAGTGGAATTAGAGTGAAAATTCTGGTTTTGAACTTAACCTAACTTCCAAAATAAAGGACAGACACTGAGATGACGAAGATCCATAAGTACTATATTTGCCACGCTTTACCATCCATTTTTTAGACATACATGCATGAGAATTTTCCTTTGTAGATCATTCCAATTCAGGAACTCAGTCCCATTCAAGCACAGTCAAACAAATGACAATAAAAATGCACACCAACTAATATAGACATGACTCAATGTTGAGCTTGTAATATTTGTTTTTCATTGAAATCTCTTTATTTATTAGTTTTATGTGATTTATTACTTCATGTGATTATTTTGTTGTAGGACTGCAGCATGGTACGATCGGGCCTTCTCACCCGTACGGACTACCTCTAAAATTAAATCTGTTGCCACAATATCTCAAGGACCTGGGGTACACCCGCAGACATGTCGGAAAATGGCATCTAGGATATTATCTAAAGAGTTACACACCGACTTACAGAGGATTTCAGTCGCATAAGGGATATTGGACTGGTTGTGTGGACTACTATAGCCACACGACATATGGAAACGTACGTGTTTACATTTTAAGATGACGCTCTCTTATAGGAAAGATGATTCAGATAATGCGGTTAAAAATTGAATTTTTTAAAACTCTCCTTAGACATTTTGTTTACTTCCTTATCGTTGAGACCAATAAAACAACCAGGTTTGAAAACATTCTTAAATGAGGTGTCTTTGCATCTCTGTCATTGGATCGTGCCATTTTGGTAGCTTTGTTTAAACTCTTGAGTGTGGTTCTCAGCCGAATCTACCGCTTATCTTTAATCCACTCTTTGAAGATAAGAGTGTAGGGAAGGAGGGGATTCTAGCTGACCATATCTAAATTTATAAACAAAAAAGGGTCAGCTATCGATGTATGATCTACTCGTATGAAAAATGGATTCCAAACATTGTGGTCAAGGATCCCTCTTAGTAAAATTCCATACTTGCGAAGCAGCCTGTGTCCACTCCACACTCACAGGAGAAGGTCGCAAAACTGCCTCTTGTTGTCATCGTTAGCCAGAAACAGCTTGAAATCACATGGTCTCCGAGTTGCTGGTCCATCCAGAATGATATGTTCTGATCTGCCTCGTCTTAACCTATCCTGGGCTTTAATAGACTGTGGATGATAACTGTCTGTCGAGAACAATAAATGCTTCTTGGCTACCATTTGATCTAGCACCTGCAAACATATCTCAACAAATGTCGGGGGAAGGTTGGTAAGGGTATGAAGCAGTGCCATGCCGTCCTGGATGAACAAGGCTTCCTTGGGGTATGGTAGATTTGTGGTGAAATCTTCCAACAGGTAGCGCAGCATTGTGGTTTTGTTAGTCTTTGAGAAAAAGCCGTCTGGAGTACCGAGGCTGAAGGGCACGGGCATCAGACTGAATGTCATCAGCTTGTCTAGATACAATGGTTCATCTTGATTCTGTGACTTGACCTGAAGTGTGAACGCCAGGCTGCCTTGCGCCTGATACTGGATGTCCTGTGAGAACATAATCATATGGTGTTAATATTGATGTAACGAGGTTATATGTCATAACATGCTTATTTGAAATGAAAATAAGAAATTGTGTTTCACTATTTTCATCCCCAATATAGCATCTTATGTTTGCAATCGCTCTTACCGTTTAGAGAATTTGATTGCTTTGGCTACGTGTTTTGATATTAACTTTGTTGGTTATGGTAAAATGCAGGAAACATATCAAATAACAAGGTATTCTAATGTCAGTTTACCTTTCCCTGTGATGATATGAGGGTGACCTTCTTGTTGCACGCCTCCATAGTCTTTAGCTTTTGCCGCTTGATAGGGTCAAAGAATCTTCCTGCCTCTCCACTTTGCAGGCGGCAGATGGAGTCAGACTTGGCGACTTTGCCAAAAGCTTTTGCCTGGAGGACCTGTGCCTCAACGTCTGGTGAGACTTAGGCTCCAGATGCTAAGGAGTAGAGCTGGTCCTTGTCCAAGATTTTGAACGGATTGGTAAAGTTGTTGGCAGCAGCAATGACTCTCTGAACTGCCTCCTCTCCTTTCTTGATTTCTGCCTTCTCCAGCTCACGATGTCTTCCCCTTTTTGGGGAGTCTAGGTCGTCGATGATGCCCACCATCTCCAGAGTCTTCTCATAGAACTGGCCTCGTGCGGATGTTGTATGAAACCATCTCTGGTATGCCCCGAACTTGCTGTACTGTCCTATGAACCCACCTGCAAACATTGAAAAGATTTCTTGAAATTTGTTAAACCAAAAATTGTATCCCATCATTTTAGTAAAGGGATGCAAGCTAGCTTTGTAAATAATATTGTACCTTATTCAGTTATTGCTACTGTTACATGTTAGCACCGGTGTAAATAGATTATATGTACCTAGCGATTTTGCGAAGCGCATGAACGTCTCTTCCATGGTCTTGTCCACAGCACTGAGTGTTCGAGGAAGCATCGAGCGGGCCACAGCAATTGCACCTTTGGTTAGAAGATCCTTTGCTCCTGGGTGACTCTTTTCCAGGTTTGTTAGGTGTACCTCCAGCCATGTCAGGTATCTGCAAATAGAGTCATGATATTTCATAAAGCACATATGAATTTAAAAAGTATATGATATTGTCATAATGATCAAGGTTGCTGCTTCCTGTTAATCAATATTACTACCTATTTTTATATTTATTTGACTCAATTGCAATCATTAGTGTGAATATGATCTAATTTATGATCGGATTTGACATTTAAATGTACAAACCTTGAGTAGTTGTGCCCATCAAAAGCAAAGAACAGGACTGCCATGTCTTCATTACATTTGTGGAACAGCTGCAGGTTGTTTGTCTTGATAGAAAGAAGCAACATAAAGACGAGATAACAATGATCCACAAAAGACATCCATAAGGTAGCTGTTTTCCCCAGGCGACCCTTGCGCACCTTCTCCTCATAGTTGCAGTACCTCTCCATGAGAGTCAGTATGGAGGGGTCGTCAATAGCTTCTTCCAGATGTTTTCGATCACATGACTATATCAAGTTGAGGAGTGCAGCAGGATCAGCTATAGGTACATTCTCTTCTTCAATGAAATGTTCCATCAGCAGCCTCTCCATTGCCTCTCACACAGTTTTTAGATAAAAGAGGGACTGGGCACACGCTTTCCCACTCAGAACACTTTTCAGTGAGACGCTTGTCACCAGTTGAGCCTCTAACAGGAGTGTACCCAGAGTCACACATTTTGTGATTTGTCATCATCCCTATATAATTGATTGACATGTGAAAGGGCCCAATAGTTACCACATGATTGGCAAACTCGTCTGGCCATCTCCAGATGATGGGCAGGGCTTTCATACATACACCTAAGTCGAATATATTGAGGACCCACTTTTGCTCCACTTGAACTGTGGCTGCTTCAGAGCGCTTCAGTAGCTCATGTGCGACTGCATTGTCAGTGATTGGTTGATGTATGGGAGTGAAGTAATCCACTGTTGATTTCCTGTAAGGAACAGTTCCAATTGCTGAGACAAAGCCTTCCAGTCCTATATTTTCTTTTTGGCATGATGGGGGGTTACCTCATTCGTTCCCGTTTATCTGAAATTGAAAGAAATCACAATTAAATAGTGAAATTGGCATCTACACTGTAAGTATATGATAATAAAACATTTAGACATAGAAACATAGAAAAAATACACTTCATTCCATCAAGAAATCCAATGAATGCAAGCAGAGATATTTTTAGACTCTAATTTAATCCTAATTAAATATTTTGAGATTCTAATTTGATAATAATCTTACAGTGTAATCATAAAAGTCAGTCATTTTTTGGACAAAGCGCCTTCAAAAACCCCTAAGATGATGTGTCACTAGGCAAAATCAGTGATGTTGGAAAATCACTTTCTTGAGGCTATCTCGTCTGGATCCCCAACTATCACACTTTGGCTGCAATTGACAAACAATCTTTTGTCTGCTCTCCGACGAACGAACCTCCTGCGATCGGATCCGAACAAATTTAACTTAGACCCTTCGCACACCTGCTTGACGGCGATGAGCGAGGGAGAAGATTGTCTTCCTCCAGACGACGTGACGGAGTCTGTATTGAGACATTGATAGCCAAAATCTCATTAATCTCCAGATAAATCGCTAGGGAGGTCTTGAAACGGTCCATCTTAACAATTTGGGTAATTGCTCGGTTTCCATTTTGGGGGGTTTTCTTGTCCTACCGGTTGATTTACCAGAGTTACATAAAGCTGTTTTACCATCGGTTGACAGCATATCATGAATTACACTTTTGGAGCGCTTGACAGTCTCTATACTGGATCCATTTCAAAGACCATTTTGGTGTCACAGCTTTACGATTAGCTCGCAGTTAGAGAAAGGCGTGACAGATTTCTTAGACATGTTAACTATTCAAACGTAATCAGAGATCAAGTATGAACGATCAAAATTTTATTTAATTCTCTCGACAGCAAAATTAGACCCACATATCAAAAAATTGTCCCACTCAAAACAAACTAAAAAATCTCATTATAACTTAACTAAACGTGTGATCTATTTTATAATTCATAGTTCATATCAATTTGCATAAATATCGTCAAAAATATTTTGGGTTCATCGTAACTCATTCGTAAAATACAGCCTTGGCCAAAATTATGGGGCAGGTATGAGAAAATAGAGAATACGAATGAAACTCATTCACATAATAATTGAAAACAATATAATAAACAGTCGAATATATCCCATCTATAATTACTATTTTATGTGTGTTCCTTCTGTTTTTATAATCGCTTTAATGCCTTTTTGCATATTCTGCATAAGTGGTTGGTGCAACCTTCTGCCATTAAATTTGTGATACTAACGTTTATTCCTATTTTTTCAGTGATTATCTTATTGTTAACTTACAAGTGGTAATATTTTTGTTAAAAATGTCTCCGAAGAAACAGATTTCTGAATCTCAAAGAGCTCAAATCGTTGCATTGTAAGAAAATTGAAATGTTCGAGACATTGTATCCAATCAACCATTAAAAGGTACAATGAGATCAATTCTTTCAAAATCCGTGATGGTCAAGATCGCGAAAAGGTTTACAACTCAGAGGGAAGAGAGGTTGCTGAAAAAGACATCTTTGGCCTATAGGAAAAAAACTCTTCTAAAGTAGTCGCTGAGTTTCGGACAGCAACAAACAAAGAGATATCAAGACGCACAGTGAGAAGAAGGTTATTTAGAAGCTGGGTTCAAAGAATGTAAGGCTAGAAAGAAACCGTGGCTGTCTAAGGTGAACAAGAAGAAGTGATTGTCTTAGGCAAGAGTACGAAGATTGGACTGATGATGATTGGGCTAAAGTTATTTGGTCAGATGACAGCAACTTTAAGGTAGGTTGTCCACATTAGTTTTCACCAATTTATTACGCTTGTACACATTTTTATTGAATGCCAAAAATGATCAGTAAAATTTGTATTTCTCCTCAGATCTTTGGAACCTCTGGAGCTGTTGATGTTCGTCGAAGAGTTGCGGAAGCTTATAACCCGAGATGTGTTGCCCCAACAGTCAAATTTGGAGGTGTCAGTGTAATTGTTTGGGGCTGTATGTAGTCTTCAGGTCCAGGATTGTTGTTCACTCGTGAGGGCAGAATGAATTACAACACTTACACCAGCATGATAGACCAGGTTTATCCACCTTTCTTAGGTAAAATTTTCAATGCTGACATACCAGATGATGTAATCTTCCAAGAAGACAATGCTCCATGCCACACATCTAGCTAGAGTCTCAAAGGGTTGGTTTGAAAAGAAAGGGGCGGCGTTGCTGGAATGGCTTTCCCCTCAATCTCCAGACCTCGACCCCATTGAACATTCGTGGTCATACTTGGGCACAAGAGTGCGGGTGCACAAATGTTCCTCAAAAAGTGAATTAACAGCCGAAATTCATGAAGAGTGCCAGAAAATTGAGCCAACCACCTGTGCCAACTTAGTCTCATGTATGCACAAACGCATAACAGCGGTTATAAAAGCAAAGGGAGGACGCATCAAATATTAATCATTGGTAGAGTATACGCAAAAATGTTTATTTGTATTATGTCAAGTATGAAAAAAATGCGTTTCAATCATATTCGTCACTTTTTCATACCTGCCCCATAATTCTGGCCAATGCTGTATTTGACGTGTTGTATATAAAACTCCCCCCCCCACCTTCCCCTCCCGGTCTAGGAGGGCAAATTCTTTTCTAATTATTTTCTTTTTCTTGACATTCCGCTTGACCATCCAATGACCACAATATGATGAAGATTTTGCTCAATTTACTTCCGAATCATGGTGGGGGGGGGGGTGCTCTCCACCTTTCTTTTCTTTATTCTCTTTCTTTTTTCTGTTTTTTTTTCTCTTTTCCCGCAGCCATCTTCAAATTCATAAATTGTGAGTTCGTTTCCTTTGTCTACGAACTTGTTTCGTTTGGCCTAAATACGCCCGTTTCCCCATTGATTTAAAATGCCCCCAATCGGATTCCGCAAGCCTGAATGATGGTAGCGTTAAGATGGTTGCCACAGGTACTTGGACTATGTACCTCACACGCATTTTTACTCGCCCCTAGTTTTACCTCTTGTGGTAGGGACGTCTTTCAAAATCTTTCTGGTGTTTATACCTTCGTTGGTTTTCTTTTTTGTAGTATCCTACAAAAATACGGCCGGCATCCTTATGCAGGTCTTCAACACGGGACTATCAATGCTCCGAACCCGTACGGCCTTCCCCGTTCGCGCTAGGATACACAAGCGCACACGTGGGGAAGTGCTACCTGGGGCTCTCCGCCAAGCACTACACTCGCAATTAATGGGGATTCGAATCCCCTTACGGTTACTGGTCCGGGCGATAAAGCCGTGTCAGTTGCCTGAATGGGTAGTGGTCGGAATTTTTTGTTAACTTTGTTCCAAAGATTAATCAACGGAACAATCAAAGTATCCATTAGGTACTTCTGACAAGTAATCCGAGCTTACTCATCTCCAACATTTCAGATGAAGAAGATGCACCACTCATGAATGCACAATAAACAAGGAAACCATAAGTTGAAGATGGTTGTTGAGAACCCCAGGGCTGATTTGAAGGAACAAAGAGAAGATAGTTGAGTGGGGATGAAATTCACAATAAATTGAGAAAATGGACATGGAAACGAATTAGTAACATTTTCCTAAGGAGCAAATCTATTTATTATGGATTCTTTTTTCCCAAAGTGACAAATCATAACATAGTCATAGCTGGGATCAACAGGAAAAAAATATCATTAACGACATCAATTGTCAGGCCTTTAACGCAGATAAAGAGAGAATATTTTCCAAATTACACTAACAAACATGTTTAACGAACTAATGATCAAGTGAAAAAATCCTCATTAGAAAAATGCAACATAAATATAATGGAAACTACATATATTACAAGTGAAGCTACTAAAATACTTCTAGGTGAGTGGCGAAACATGAGATAAGATGAGATAATTAGATAAAGAATTGAATATATTGAACTCAGCAAGTTTACTAAGAAATGACTCAAGGAAGATCATAGAGCAAATCACAGAGCAATTAATATAAATCTTGTGATAAATAAGCTCACCAGGCAAGCCATCAATCACGTGGAGTGTTTAAAATAGGGGTCTGTAGTTAGCATTGAACGAGCAGAATCGGGAGGTTACTTGCTGGGAAGTGTGTGAAAGATTCAAATATTTCGCAAAGGTAGTTCAGGGCAGTGTGACTGTCGTACGTTGTGTAAAATGGGGGCGCGAACCAGATTTCTTCCCGGATGAAAGAACTGTGACTAACTGGCATGATGAACATTCAGAAGCAATCACACATCTAGATTGGTTCGCAAAATCACCGGATCTGAACCCCATCGAAAATCTATGGGACTACCTCGAACAACGTGTTAAACGTCAGGGATGGCATCCATACAATCCGGCCGAATTGCACAATTCTTTGATGCAAGAGTGGCTAAACAGTTTTTCACTCACGTTGAGGTATTACACGCTGTTAGGTATGCTCCTGTTCCAGGTGACTATTATTTTGTTCGCTGAGCTTAGGATCGAAAACAAAAATGATTACACAATTTAACGCCGCACAATTGGCAGCCAACAGGTTACAAAACTAAAGTATAGGTAGAATAAAATCACAAAAAGAACAAAATTATCAAGGGTCGAAAAATCTTATCAGGACCTCTAATGGACACCAGACACCGGATATCACCTTTTCAATAAATTGCGAAATTTTGTATCCATTTAAGAACATAAAAAATGGTAAAACAACTGCAGGAAATGTGTAACTTAACCTCGTAAACCCTAGGGGGAGAACATCTTGCCGACCTAATTTCAATTTCGTTTACCAACTATTTAAAGAAAAATAAGTTATCATTGACATGGTCAAACTCTTCAGCTGTACTTCTTTTACAAAAGTAAAAGGGAATCATTACCAAACTGCGAGCGAGTCCTTCTCTGACTAGCAATATACAGATATTGAAAAAGTCATAACCATCAAAATAACAGAAAACAAAACCCAGCTGCAATCCACCCCGAGAACAGGCAGGTTTCTGAATTATTTATAGTAAATATATATGATCGCCAGGCATTTGTAAGCCACGAATAAAAGAACTCAATAGTTTTGTTAAAGAAAGCTAGAGGGGACATCGTCGGTCATAAAAACTAATTCGACCAGTGGCAGGAGTAATGTAGCTAACTCTAACCCTGGACTATGATCAGTGGAAACTTTGGGCAAGACCTTTCCCCAACAGTGGGTTAAGATAGGTTAATGATGATGCGGATTTTTAAAAACTTTTTCCACCCACTGTTTACTTATATCAATTTAATCTTGCCACCATGATTACATTGTTAAACTCCCTGCTCTTTCTGTTTCGCTCAGTGTTCACTTTCCCGTTTTATCATTCATGTTGTCATTTTGCTTTGCTTACATTCGGCTCTACTGGTTTACCTTGTTGTAAACTTTGCTTACGAGTATAGCTTTCTTATTCGCCAATTACATTTACCATATGTGTACCTTACATAGTTATCACATACGGGATATGCAAACTCGATGATCCATGGGAAACAAACAATTATACCCTTAGTGCTCGTAGGCCTAGCAGAGGCCTACAAAGCCTCTCTGAGCTAAAAGATTTGGCATATTACTAACTCCGTTAATACATTTTTAACGAATAAAATCCTTTTATATTAAATTTAAAGCATGTCATGTGTTTCTGGCTCACCTTGTACGACAATGTAAATCAGTGTTTTAAATTGAAGTTACACTATAATTTGTGTGTTAGGAAGAAAAAATGACCAAAGGAAGGCTACTGGGATAATTGGCTGATCGGAAGAGTTAGCTGAAGGAAAATCATCGAGGAGACCAAGTAATCTCGCGTACACCCAAAAGCAGAAACCTTCATTGCGAATTAGTTGAAGGAGGGAGGGTAGGGGTCTCCAAGCTAGAGTTATTTACATTCTGCATTTATTCACTTCCTTAAATTCACCATTTTTTAAGGAACCTCTTCGAAATCTTACTGCCAAATATAGCCTTATTGTTTTTTGTCTTTTTAATAAATAATATCTAATAAATAAAATCTAAACTAACAAATTGGAGTGTTTGTCTCTGCCACACATCCTGATTGATTCAACTCTCATATTTGAGGTATGTATTTTCTTAACAATTAGCCATTGTCTGTCCAGTTCGCTTATGCTCTCATTGTTTGGAAAAGTTTGGGAAACAATTGAGAAACCATCATTACCGTTGTGTGTCTCATAGGTGTGTTTTTGTGCCCGACATCGTTGGTTGTCCTCTGAACTTATATACTCGTACCTGTATTAGTGAATGCGTTCTTCAATGCAATTTTCAAGCTCAATGATTCAGGAGTAACATATGTTAGTTTTATTGTTTTCTCCACATTGTTCCTTTCCCATGAGTAGAGATATTTGAAGCGCTTAGAACCATAACGTATCAATCGTCGTTGTACCCGGGAACATTCGCAACATTTTCACCTATTGCACCTTCATTGAGACTCCTGTAGAGGCTTTTCGATTTATGCGTCCTGCTGAAGTACGTAGTCTACCGCAAGTCCCATGAGCCTTGCGGCTTCTCACAGGGTGTCGCTAGTTATGGTTCTGATCGCCTCATTTATGGTTAGGAAACGTGTTGAAAAATATTAAAGTTAACTGAATGCTTATAAAATGTAAAGAAAATAGTACGTTTCAAAAATGTGTCGTTTTTTTTAATGCATAGTTGTCGATAAATGGCTATTTTTTTCAGCCTGGATGGTGGGGCTACGATTTTCGACGAAATATGGAAGTAGACCGGGAAGCTTACGGTAAGCCTAATTTACTTGGTAAATTACAAATCATTTAGAATTATAGGGAGACCAGGCAATGGCTTCGCTACTAAGATTAAAATTTAAAATCTAAAAAAAGCAGCCATGGTTAAATTTTTAGAAATTTTCTAAACTTCGCCAATTATAATCCTTAACTGTATAATTTAACTTGGTGAATTTTTGAAATTTTTGAAAATGTTTTTTTTGCTTAGTGGACAAGTAACCTTTCATGTTTTTGAGTTTAGGTTTATTTGAAACTTTTATTCGCAGGGCTGTTTTTTGTATGTTTCGAGCTTTTATCAAAGTTCTTTCTAAGAGTTCAGAACAAAATAAATATCGAATGATTTGGAATGAAAAAACATACAAATCGTGAAGTTAAAAAAATGTATTAAATTTAGGGCTTTGTGCTTTTTTACTATCATTTCGTATATAAAACAAATTTAGATGTAAAAGGTTTTCTATATATCAAACCGGGTTAAATAACTTTTAAAAAAGGTTTCAGGGTGTCTATGTTGAAAAAAGTGTTTGGAAAATTCTCAACTATATATAAATCTTCAAGAGATAAAGACAATAAAATAAAGGGTGAAATAACTAAAAAAAATGTTTCAGGGGATCTATGTTGAAAAAGGTGTTCAGGGTGATAAATAAAGAGTCTATAAAGGGGATTAAAAAAAGCGGTTTGGAATAGGCCGTAGGCCTATTTGGTAAACTAAAATTCCCACCTTTCAAAATATCACGTTGCTAAAATATAGAAGAAGAAGAAGAAGAAGAAGAAGAAGAAGAAGAAGAAGAAGAAGAAGAAGAAGAAGAAGAAGAAGATATATAAAAATATATTTTCTGAACTTAAAAAATTCACAAAATTTCGATACTTATATTTATTTCTGAACTTTATTTTGTTTTTTGATATTATAAAAGAATTATTAGAAATAACTTTGATAAAAAACATAAGTCATAACTAAACTAAGATGAAATTATTATTCAAATACTCGAAAAATCCCCTTCTTACATTATAAAATAATGTTATTGCATGGTAACACATCTAGAATAAATTAAAATGTCAATCATGTTAAATGTTTGAATTAAATTACATGGCTGCTATAAATGTAGCAATTTAATGTTTATTTAATGAAATAAAAATAAACTACAACAAAAACTGGATCATGTCAAGAATAGCAAACCAAAAATTACTCATAACAAGAATATCGAATCCAATGAAAATATCATAGAAATGGAAGAGTTAACTTAACCGAAAATCTCACTTGTCGATTGCGTTCTTGACTTGACGTCGGAAGCATAAAACTGTCGATTTTGAGATGCCAAAGAAAGGCTTGCAAGAACGTTCTAAACTATTACTGACTAGTCCAAATTTATAAATAGAAATAGATCACAATTTAAAGTTTATAACTTAACATGGTTGTGAAAATGATATCGTATGCACACTTTTTTGGTTGCTAATTTTCGTAAAAAGTGTTGTTATTACTCCTTCATTTGTTTATCAATCTTGTTGAAGTTTGTGGGGGAGTCTATAAATGCATTCCTCTCAATGACCCCAAATTTCGTAACCTTTCAATAAGCTCTTCAGGAACTAAAGCCCCAAAATTGCGGTAATGGGTCTGGGTATAAATAATATATGGAGTAAGTATAACATTTTAATATTTCTAAATTTGGAGATGCGGGAAATCACAGAATGTGTATCAACAAATCAAAACAAAATATTCTGTGAATACAATCATTCTTATTTAATACTATCGCAATGTTTCTCTTATTTCGATAGTAGCAGACGCGTCCTAGTTTTTCAAGGGGCCTAGCCATACATTTTTGTTTCTAGTGACCTCAGATGCACCCCTCCCACTTTGCGAGGGCAATAAATAGGGCGGCGGAACCTACCTGCCAAATTTCATCTTAATCGAGCCAGAAAATGGGCCTTGAGACTCGACATTTTTCCCCACCCCACCCTGGGGAGGCAATGCAGGGGATAGGGGAATCTAACCTAGATCAATCAGTTCATACATGTGACTGCCTATAAAGAACACACATACAGGCACAAAATTTTATTAAGCGTATAGATAATTAATACATGGAATAGGTGAAAGCTTTATAAAATGGGTCAGATGAGACTAGATTTTGCAGCTCTTTAAGGATTTCAACACGGCACTTAAAGGAATACATTTCTTAATCATCTAACCAGGTAATGGCTTTGCCACTCTCCCCAACGGGGGGAGCTTGCGCTTCGCTACAAAGATTAAAATTTAAAATTTAAAAAAATCAGCCATGGTTAAATTTTTATAAATTTTCTGAACTTCGCCAATTATAATAATTTTAAAAAGGAACTCTAAACTAAATTTACCCCCTTTCAAAATATCACTTTGCTAAAAGAGTTATAGAAGAAGATATATAAAAATAAATTTTCTGAACTTCACCATTTGTAATTCTTTGGGTTTAAAAAAATTCACAAAATTTCGATACTTATATTTATTTCTGAACTTCACTATTTTGTTTTTTGATATTATAAAAGAATTGTTAGAGATAACTTTGATAAAAAACATAAGTCATAACCAAACTAAGATGAAATTTTTATTGAAATACTCAAAAAATCCCCTTCTTAAATTATATAGTTAGGTGATGATGATTATTGTTATTATTATTATTATTATTATTCTTAATCCTATATCTCTGAGGGAAGGGGGGTGAAGAATACTACCGTCGTCGTCATATGCACGTCGTAGAAGGTGGAAACATGTTGTGAACTTGTTTTACTCAATGGATGCGTCAAATGCCCCTGAATTGTTGATGTGGATTCGTCGGCCCAGACCTGTAAAAGGCTAATTATTATTATTTTTCCATCTCTCTTTTTCACTCTTATGTCATTGGCAAACGCAATCGCGCAGTCATTGATCCATGTGCGTCACAGAACCTACAAGTACGTACAAAACCTACTCACAGGGTTTTAAGAAAATAGGAACGTTGCAGTGAGTAGAAGTGATTCGAGGCACTTTCGTCTTCCCCTGGTTCTTAGGTCAATACACGACGGACTTGTTGACGGCTGAGAGCGTCAGGATCATTACCAGACACAACGCGTCCCAACCCCTCTTCCTCTATCTGGCCCATCTGGCCGTCCACTCCGGCAACCCCTATGCCCCGCTCCAAGCGCCCGCGTCGATCGTCCGCAAATTTTCTTACATCAAAAACGTCAACAGAAAGAAGTTCGCAGGTAACGAGCGCTCGGGTGGTTACTTAAAGCTAAAAAGTGAAAACGAACGAGGACTACGCCAATAATTAACTATGGAGAGGTTCGTAAAAAAAATGATGAAGGTGGAGAAGGCGAAAATAAGTGGACGATATATAGCGGCAGATCCACCTGCAGTTGTTGAGGCCCGGATGGCACGCAATCCTACAGATGTCAGCTGCAGCATGGTTTCCTATGCTAAAGCTTATTCCCCCTTTCCGGGGGAAGGGGGTAATCGAATAATGTTGTTAAAGTATTTTTTGTCGTTGAATTAAGCCATAGTAGATGTAATGATATCTATTAAGTGCCGTCTACGCCCATTTGAGCTCAATGGATGAACTCTGGTGGACCCAGGTGGACCCAGGTGGAGCCTGGTCATCTACCATTATGTCCTCGATGGTTGTAGGTGTTGAAAGGTGACCACGACAGCATTTGCTTTTATCCCTTTGTTTTCGCTTCTTTGTTTTAAGTCAATAATA
Source organism: Ceratothoa steindachneri (assembly GCA_963969495.1). Taxonomy (NCBI): domain Eukaryota; kingdom Metazoa; phylum Arthropoda; class Malacostraca; order Isopoda; family Cymothoidae; genus Ceratothoa; species Ceratothoa steindachneri. The sequence goes on from OZ018320.1 coordinate 189,900,470, forward strand.
ATAATTCTCCTTATCAATCGTAGACAAGGTGCTAGTAGTCTAGCGACATTTACTAATTAGAGTACCCATATCTCAGCCAATCTAGTAATAACCATTTGTAATTTAAAATAAACAATGTGGCATAGACAGCAACGCTTTTTTTAATAAGAGGTTCGTAAGGAAGGTGGTGAAGATAGGAAAAGTGAAAGTGATGTATGGATTATACAGAGGCCAAGTTTTGACGAGGGGGGATCATCTCGTCTGAATCCTCTCGGCCAAAACAGGTCTTCTTGCAGGGATCATTTGCGTTCTTTTTCCGCATAAAAAAAATATATATATATATATATAATGTCGGTGCACTGAAGTGATGTATGTTACGCAGCCATGTTGTGGAAGCTGGATGAAGGGGTTGGCGAAGTAGTGAGCGCTTTGAAGAAGAATGGAATGCTGGAAAATTCTATCATCGTCTTTACAACCGACAATGGCGGGGCAGCAGCGGGATTCAACCAAAATGCGGGATCAAATTGGCCGCTAAGAGGCGTGAGTAAAGCGATTTACTTCCTCCAAAGTCCTTTCCCCCCGCAAGAGCGAGGGGGTTTCTGGCCTTCTCCAGCCCCCCGTCCTGCAACTTGATTAACATTCCCCCAACGAGAAGGGGGGGGCTGTCAGGCATTCATGTCTTCATACATCTGAAGGTTTCGTCTAAGATGTAAAAGGGTGGGACATATTGCGATTATGCTTTGGACTTTGGTTTATAATAGTAACGTGCAAAGATTATCTATATCCACATACCTCTGACGCGTAACAGGTCCCCTGACCTGGGGCGACGAAGGTTCCTGTCAGTTCTTCCCCTAAGAGGACCGGCCCTTGTGTCCTCGGAGTCACCAGCAATTGTTATACTGATTTTTATATTTTTTTTCATTATCCGGTCGGGATCCGCTATGGCCCAGGCAGGATGGCGAAATACTACTACTACTTCTTACCTTCTTGGGGCTACCGTTGCGACCTCTGTCTGCACTTGCGCACACCATCTTTATTATATTAACCCTATGACTTGTGTAACAAACTCAGCCGACGCCGCCGCAGTATGCATTAACTCGAAATGCACATCGTTTGGATCGTCAAAACATATATTAGTAGTACTGATTCCAAAGGAAAACGTAACATAGTATCAATTAGTCAAGAAATAGTGTCTTTTAGTATCATTGTGTTTACTGAGGAAACTGTATATTGGACATTCGTCGTCGAGTATGCAGTAGCTGCTTGGGAAAAAGACAGAGGGACCACAAATTGAAGCAATCAAGGTTCTAGCATCTCACTTCCTTCATATTTATCTTAGTAAAAATGTGGTATTTAGTCAGTTATGATTTTTTTAATAATACTTCAAATTGACTATAGTCGCCAGTGTATATTCTTGCATGAGAAAACAAGACTGTGTCCTTAGAATGACAATTTACAATATCTGATACCATGGAAGTTAAGGATTGAAGATGCTTATGGAATGCTAAAAAATATTTGAAAGAATTACTTATTACCTTTGGCCCTACGAAGTTTCCCGCATTATTGAACGGACGCCAACATTTAAGTTGGGAATAGAAAAAGATGTATTAGTTGACAGACGGGAATTTGTGCGAGGCTACATCCCAATTCCCCTCGGATTAATCCCGTTTCTCAAGACAATGACCAAAGCTGTTGTAACAAATCCGATCAACCTTAGTGCCAAGTTTTTGTTTCCTTTTCCTCTCTAAGGTCAAGGCTGGTATGTGGGAAGGAGGCATTCGAGGGGCAGGTTTTGTGTGGTCCCCGCTGATCAAAAACCCAGGTCGAGTATCTCAGGACATGATGCAGATAGTAGACTGGCTTCCAACTTTGTACAGCGCTGCAGGTAATAATTTTCTTATCCCTTCTCTGGGCCTTATTTTATTAAAGAAACCAATTTCCATCTAGAAACTAAGAAATTACCATGTAAGAAATTATTATGTAATTAACGATATTTCGTGTAACTTAGATTAACAATCCACCACGATGGATTAATTAGTATTCACCAATTTCTTATGATGTTCACCAAGGTGGAAATGTTAGCACATTACCGACGATGGATGGACTGAATGTATGGCCGACCATTGCAAATGAAGAGCCATCGCCTCGAGTTGAAATGTTGCACAACATTGACCCCGTCTTCAATGGGGCGAGTCTGCGATCAGGCGAATGGAAGCTTATTTTCAGTAAGTTTTCTCGGATCTTTTGACTTAATAAACGTTTTTATTCTCAATGAAATTGACAAAAGATTACTAAGTTTATGACATTAAAATTTATTGCTTACATTGTGCTAGTGCCAATGGGAATCAACAAACGTACCGAATCATCTCAGGAAAGTTTCTAAGAGAGATGAATCTTTTGATGTGTCTTGCCCGGCTAAGCTATCCATTTTGAATCGGTAACTCCACACATGAGTTTATGCGGCCAAATTCGTTGTTAAGTAATTAGAGAAAAGGAGGAGTAATAATCCGCCAAAGGCAACCCCACCTCAACCATCCCAAACCTGTCATAACTTCAGCGAGATTAACAAAACTCAGGAGATGACTCTAATTATCTTTCTTCCATCGGATTATAGAAGACCCAAGCCAATTCGAGGCACTACTTGTTACGTGGATAGCAAGTGACATTCGGCGGCTCATGTGCCTTCCCGGCTCCAACACCCACAGTTCGCTCCCCCGAACCCACTGCCTACAGGAAGATCTGCGTCTATATCTTCCACACATTTTCACTACCTCCATCTTCACCACTTTCATTACAGACATCTCTTTACAGACTTTTTTTCGATGGAAATAAACGACCTTTGCGTTGAGCAAAGTTCAACGACCTTGGGGTATGGTCGTTCGCCTGGTGGAGTCCCGATTCGAGTGAAATTGTCTCTCGTAGTGACCCATGTTCAAATCCCAACACTAAGACAGGTTTTTAATGAAATGGTGACGACTACTCAAATTAGTGGCAAAAGCCATAAGGAAACCACGAATATTATCGCCCATCACTTTATAAAACCTTAACAAAAGCAAAACTTTTATCGCCCGTCGCTACTTTCTCTGTTTTTTCGTAGCTTTTAGATCGGATCCGAGGATCGGCTGTTGTCCGCAGGTCCCGAGAGAAAGTGGAGTGGTTTGCGTTGTGGTGGTGCGTGTGTAAGGGGGCGGGTGGGGTTATTATGCCTATAGCATTGTCAATCTTGGTAAAGAAAACTATGCCCAATATAATTTCAGAGGGGTTTTTATACACGTATATATGTGTTGATGTTAAATATGTGTATGGTATATTAATTACTCTCAACGGTAAACCAGTTTCTTGACACTCGGATATTTGTGTGTTCGTCGTGGGGTAAAAGTTTAGCCTCCCTTAGCATAGAACCAACTCTTTGTTCCAACCCAACTATAACCCGTTACTCACAATTCTATGGTTGATTTCTCGTTCTTAAGATCCCTCCGATCATGGGCCCAAATGGGATGGCTGGTTTGGTCCGTCCGGAAGGCCTCAGGAAGACCCGGGCTTAAGCAGGACCAAAATTGAGAAGCTTACGCGAAAATCACCCGCCTGGCGAGCAATCAAAAGACTGATGCCAAAAGTCTATAAAAACTGGACCGCATTAAAGAAAGATGCCGAGGTATTCGGACTTTTGTTTTTTATCTTAAAAAATAATTGCTATTTGAAATTTCTTGGTGAAAGGCCAATTAAGAACCTGTAAAGCAAGAAGGTATTTATAGCTGGAGTCTCAGTCCCAGTCTACATTAAAGATATACACTAACAAACAAGCTAGTTTAATAGGAACAAAATTATATCTAAAATTTACTAATAATTTCCACAGTAGATCGCATCACAGTTGCACGCTTTCCGTTCTCGAACCACCATAAATACTCGGGCTATATATATTTCCATTAATTTACCATTCATTCCATTAATTTCCACTATACACTTCCATTAATTTACCATTCATTCCATTAATTTCCACTATACACTTCCATTAATTTACCATTCATTTCCACTATACACTTACATTAATTTACCATTCATTCCATTAATTTCCACTATATACTTCCATTAATTTACCATTCATTCTATTAATTTCCACTATACACTTACATTAATTTACCATTCATTCCATTAATTTCGACTATATACTTCCATTAATTTACAATTCATTCCATTAATTTCGACTATACACTTACATTAATTTACCATTCATTCCATTAATTTCCACTATACACTTCCCTTAATTTACCATTTATTCCATTAATTTCCACTATACACTTACATTAATTTACCATTCATTCCATTAATTTCCACTATATACTTCCATTAATTTACCATTCATTCCATTAATTTCGACTATACACTTACATTAATTTACCATTCATTCCATTAATTTCGACCATACACTTCCCTTAATTTACCATTCATTCCATTAATTTCCACTATACACTTCCCTTAATTTACCATTCATTCCATTAATTCCGACTCTACAATTCTATTAATTTACCATTCATTCCATTAATTTCCACTATACACTTCCCTTAATTTACCATTCATTCCATTAATTTCCACTATACACTTCCATTAATTTACCATTCATTCCATTAATTTCCACTATACACTTACATTAATTTACCATTCATTCCATTAATTTCCACTATACACTTCCCTTAATTTACCATTCATACCATTAATTTCCACTATACACTTACATTAATTTACCATTCATTCCATTAATTTCCAACTATATACTTCCATTAATTTACAATTCATTCCATTAATTTCGACTATACACTTCCCTTAATTTACCATTCATTCCATTAATTTCCACTATACACTTCCATTAATTTACCATTCATTCCATTAATTTCAACTATTTACTTCCCTTAATTTACCATTCATTCCATTAATTTCCACTATACACTTTCATTAATTTACCATTCATTCCATTAATTTCCACTATACACTTCCATTAATTTACCATTCATTCCATTAATTTCCACTATACACTTCCATTAATTTACCATTCATTCCATTAATTTCCACTATACACTTCCCTTAATTTACCATTTATTCCATTAATTTCGACTATACACTTACATTAATTTGCTATTCATTCCATTAATTTCCACTATACACTTCCATTAATTTACCATTCATTCCATTAATTTCGACTATACACTTACATTAATTTACCATTCATTCCATTAATTTCCACTATATACTTCCCTTAATTTACCATTCATTCCATTAATTTCGATCATACACTTCCCTTAATTTACCATTCATTCCATTAATTTCCACTATACACTTCCCTTAATTTACCATTCATTCCATTAATTTCCACTATACACTTCCATTAATTTACCATTCATTCCATTAATTTCCACTATATACTTCCATTAATTTACCATTTATTCCATTAATTTCGACTATACACTTACATTAATTTACCATTCATTCCATTAATTTCCACTATACACTTCCCTTAATTTACCATTCATTCCATTAATTTCGACTATACACTTCCCTTAATTTACCATTCATTCCATTAATTTCCACTATACACTTCCATTAATTTACCATTCATTCCATTAATTTCCACTATACACTTCCATTAATTTACCATTCATTCCATTAATTTCGACCATACACTTCCCTTAATTTACCATTCATTCCATTAATTTCCACTATACACTTCCCTTAATTTACCATTCATTCCATTAATTTCCACTATACACTTCCATTAATTTACCATTCATTCCATTAATTTCCACTATACACTTACATTAATTTACCATTCACTTCAGAAAACCTTATTCTACAGAGTCTGTCATTATTTTTCGCTTTATTTGTACTAATAAAACATTAGCTTTTATATAAATGGGTGGGCAGAATAATGAAAACACATTGTTAAATGCAAGTTGTATTATTTAAAATTACGTTGGTCCTCCTTCGGCACCACTAATCGCTTTACCATCTCAATAAATTGAATCGTGCAGTTTTCGATGCTGCTCCAATTGTGGACGACAATCCATGCGTTGCCCTTCACTACAATGCTTCCTGTGCCAGTCTTTAACAATTCTAGCGTTGTGGATCGATTCAGTAGCATCTTGATTGGGAGCAATGTTTATACTGTAGGATTGACCCGGTCACCTAAAACTGATAATTTCCTGTTCCAACCCTATGTATACCACTGCACCACGATCAAGGCAATTGCGTATATGATTCCCCAAAACATCAGGTAATCAGGATTGAGAGCGTATTTTGGTTGCCTCCATACCTAAACATGGAAAATGAGGAAGCACCATTCGTCAGACTAAATGAAATTCTCTCCTTGTTTAATTGTATCTGTACCATGGCGTCCAGTTGAATGGACTCTCGATAAACTATTGTGGTCGACACTGCATTGAAAAGTGTTGATTTAGCTCAGCACTCCTTGATTTTGGTAGGCCAACGTTACTTCTGACACAGTTCCTCTCAAATTATAGAACAATTCGGCAATTTTCGTGACCGAGGCTCCGACCATCGGCTCTCCAATAAAGTGCTCTTTGAACATCTAAACGATCTCTCATTTTGCGTTGTATTAATATATAAATGAGGAAAATAGCATCACTTAAGTTTAAAAACATCAGGTATGAGGTGTTTGCAATGAATGGAAAGAAAATGTTTGATAATTGAAGTTTTTATTACAGTATAATCGCTGATAAAAATATGAATTAGGAACAGCTGGTGTTTTGATCATTTTGTTCACGACCTGTACGTGACGCGTAATTATTGTGTATTGCATAGTCTTAATTTGAGTGGAATTCCGTCTAAATAAATGTGTTTGACAGTTCTTTGAAAATATTTGTCAACGAATGATTGATTGGTACGGTATTCTGATATCGGTATTTAGTCTTTTTGGTTCAGGTGACTTTTATGTCTCGTCGCCTATTGTGATTTTTTAGGTGTTTGTATGTTAATTAATTTAGCCTAGGGTGGTGTAGATGACTACGCACACGGAAGTACTACCACGTGATATTTAAGATGAGTCTAGGAGATCCTGTCTCTGAAATCTATCTCTATCTCAATACTAGTCTTCTGGCGAGAATAGTGGTTAGCGTGCTTGCCCGGCAATCGCTGGGTCGGCAGTTCGAATCTCCGTCCAGATTCTTTTTAAGCTGACACTATTTAATAGGGAGGTTACATATCACCCACATCTCATTCATACTTCAATCTCCCTAGTCTCTAAAATTTATCCTTAATACTTTTACTCTTCTTCATCTTTGATTACCTACTATCAGCACTATTTTCCTCTTGTCATACTAAACATGAAAGTCCACAAGCGTAACCTACCCTAAACTAAATAAAGTAAAGAATACAAACACTTAAAAATTCAAATAGGCGACCAGAGATAAAGAGCCTAACCTAGCCTAAACTAATTAAAGGGAAAAATACAAAGACCTCAAAATACCAATAGACGACCAGAGATAAAAGGTCTAAACTAATTAGCATGGGTAAAAAATACAATCACATAAAAATCACAATAGGCGACCAAATGTAAAAAAAGCTTAACTGAGAATAAACTAAATAACGTGTAAATATATAAACAACTAAAAATCACAAATGGCGACCAGAGATAAAAAGCTTAACCTAGCCTAAACTAATTAACATGTAAAAATACAAACCTAAAAAACACATTAGGCAACAGATAAGAATCCTAGCGTTTAAAAATATCGACACCGCGTCATTTTCGGAACAGGCAGGCACGGCAGCGAATTAGGCGTTCGAGACTATCACAATAGGCGAGGTTGAAGTTAGGCTAAGGTTAGGTTAGGTTAGATAAAATATGTTTAGGAAAAGTCAAAAAACCACAAAAACTTTAAAAATTTATTTATTTAGAGAGCTTGTGTGGACCTTTGACTTTTCGAGCTATGTCGGCGGGGTACCTCTTCTGGGTACCCCTGGCAGGGCTTTCCTTGTCGATTTGGTCGGAAACGAGGTTCCAGACTAAGAGCGTCATTCTTTCCCCTTTTCTACTCTATCCTTCTCTCTTTTTTTTTACTTTTATCCTATTTCCCACTAATACAAAAAGAAAAAAAAACAAAAAAAGGCATACTCCTATCATGTTACTCTTTCCCTTTTTTCCCTCTATCTACATATAAGGACCTGGCAGCTACCTCACGCGTCAGAAGAGAGGCTTTGGAACCTCTATAAACAACGCCAATCGACGCTCAATGGTTGCGAGAGACTAGGACTAGAGGTGTCCTAGGCGTTGGGGTACGATGAATAGGATGAGGGTAGTGCCCCGTTAACCCCTTCCCTGGCGGGTAATTATTGACCGTTCCCAGTGCCCGTTAACGGGTGCTTCTGGTAGCATTGGTCCGAGGTGACGGCCCTTTGTTCCCATGTTGGTTGCCAGGCCAATAAAAAGCCTTGGGTCGAGTTCCTTGGTGTGGCGGGATATCCATTGAACGCTACTCCGAGATCCTGGCCGTTGTGAAGGGAACTAGTAGGAGTTTAGTAAGGGGCGTGCTTCGTTGTTGTTCACCTGGTGACAAATCGATGGCCCCTTCGGGGACCGTCTGTGCTGCTTGGTTGGGAGCCACGGCACGCCGAGGCTTGACGACTCGGTCGGACGAACAGCAGCACATGGAGCGTGCCTTCTGGAAGACTCCGAAACGACTCCGATAAATAGGCGGGAGCGACTCACGCGGGGAGAACTAACCAACCCCTTTTTATATATTGATTGGTCACAAGCTTAAGAAATAGAGTGTTCAAAATGGCAGGCAAGAAAGGTCCAGCAGCGCTAAATTTCACGTGTGCCACATGTAAGAAGGACAAGTGGTGCGTTGACTTCCCGGAAGGCTGCTATGCGAAATGCCACCCAGGCAGTGTATGCACCACTTGCATTTTAAAGAAGGAAGTGGAGGAAGTAGTCGCCTACTACAGGGAAAGAACTACAGACCTCGAACAGAAAATCGAGAGGCTCAAGGAAGAGCACTCCCACCAGATCCGCAGGCTCGAAGAGAAGCTAAACGAGCTTTCGAGTCCTGTGGCAAACACCACCTCTGCAGAGAGCCCGGGCCCGAATGTGGCAGAGACGCCAAAAGGAACAAAGAAAAAAAGACGAAACAGGGAAAGAAGAAAGAGGAAGAGAGAGAAATAGAAGAAGAAAAGGTAGAAGAATTTAATGAAAAGGATGAGAAGGGGGAAAAGATGATAGAGAAGAAGAAGAAGAATAAAGGAAGAAGAAAAAAGAAAAGCTTGAAAAGACCATGACGGGGAAGAGAGGGGAATCGGAGAGCTTGCCTCCGAAAATAAAGAATCCGAGCTCAGCAGGCAAATGTGCCAGGGTCATCCTTGTGGGTGATTCCCAGGCACGGGACCTGCAACACATGCTAGCGGCCCGCCTTCGCACAAGCGTTAAGGTAAGCTGCCTGCCAGGATGTGGTAACCACCACATCAGAGTAGAGGCTGAGAAATCACAGATTTCTGAGAGCTCAGTCGTTGCTCTGATGGTCAGTGGAAACGACCTCTACCTGAGAGGAGGTAGGGTAGGCTCTACAGATAAAATCCTCCACACGGTCATGGGTGCCGTGGACGACTGTGGGCTGAAAACGCGCAAGCGCGTGGTAGTCGGGATGCTCCCGAGGAGAGGTCCAACACAGACCGCTCACTCGATGAATGTCTCTTTAAACCGGCGCCTGGCAGATTTGTGTACGGCAGAGGGGGTCTCTTTTGTGGACCCGTACCGCACCTTTTATGGTAGAAATGATCTCTACCGAGGGGATGGGGTACATCTTTTCTTTAAAGGAAAGGCCTTTCTGTCAAACATGATCCATGATGTCGTAGAGAGGACTGAAAGGAGTATCCGGCCCAGAGTGAGGGCGGACGTACGCCCAGTACGCCCGTGTCACTCCAGGAACGACCTTCTCAAAGGGTCGCAAAAAAGGGTGCCTCGCCAACAAACAAGCCGGGAAACGGAAGAGCGTAGGGAGTCCTACACTCGGAGACTCCCTGAAAGTTCTTCTGTTTAATGCGAGGTCAATCAGGAACAAGTTTCCTGAGCTCCGTGGCCTCGTAGCGACGGAAGAACCCGAAATGGTAGCCATAACAGAATCGTGGATAAAAACGTCAAACCGAGACTTTAAAGGCGAATTCACGGTTCCTGGCTACCAACTCTTCCACAAAGATAGGCCAGACAGAGAGGGTGGCGATGTAATGTTGTACGTCAAGGATACAATCAAATCTACGAACTCCAACATTATATCCGATCACGAGCTCCTAGGCGTTGACTTAGAGATAGGTCATGTCAGATACAGGACCCTGGTGCTTTACAGACCCCCTTCCCAACCCGTTGAGAAGGACAGGGAACTGTACCAGCTGCTGGGTGAGCTTGTTTAAGGCAGAGTGTGCATCGTTATAGGTGACTTCAACAGACAAGTTGACTGGGAAACCAGAGCAGCCTGTGGCGAGAGCGCGCTACTCCTGGAGTTCGCTAAAAACGAGTTCCTCACTCAATGGGTCAGAGAACCAACGAGAGGAGACAATATCCTCCACTTGGTCTTCACCTCTAAGGATGATATCGTTGAGGATGTCTCTGTAGGCGAAGAGCTTGGTGGCAGTGATCGCCAGCTAGTTAGATTTACCGTCAAGATCCCGAAGGTAAGGTCTGTTGCCAGTCAATCAAGGAAACTTGACTTGAGAAGAGCAGACTTTGCAAGCCTTCGTGCTGGGCTGACTGATGTAAGGCTAGCGGTATGCGAAGAGGTTGAGGATTCGTGGAACAATTTCAAAAATAAGTTCATAAGTCTTCAATCTAGTTGCATCCCTCTGAAATGCCTCCGTCGGTCTTCTGTTCAACCAAAGTGGTTTAATCGAGAAATCGGCCAACTGCTTAGGGAGAAGAGAAATGCGTACCGGCGATCGAAGATCTCGGGTGCCTTTGACGAGTACCGAAGGCTAGCCAGGAGAGTGAAGTCCAGCATAAGGGCGGCTAAGCGTACTGAGGAACTCCGAGTGGCGAGACTCTGCATGGAGAATCCCAAGGAGTTCTTCGGCTATGTAAATAGCCGTAAACCAATCCATCGTAGGATTGGGCCCTTAGTGGACGAGGAGGGTGCATTAACTCACTCAGATGCAGAAAATGCTAACCTTCTCAATGACTACTTCTCCTCAGTGTTTACTAAAGAGTGTGGTCCCATCCCCCAGCCCACGTATTCCTACTCGGGGGAAAAGCTGGAGGCAATGGACTTCACCGAAGGAGAAATAAAGAAAAAGATCGCTGACCTAAAGACGAATAAGTCCCCTGGACCGGACCGGTTCCTACCCAAGGTGTTGAAGGAAGTGTGCGATGAAGTATCACGACATCTATGCGCTATCTTTAACATGTCAATCCGGACCGGATGCGTTCCTAGAGACTGGCGTGAGGCGGAGGTGACTCCGATCTTCAAGAAAGGAGACCCCAGCCATCCGTCAAACTACCGACCCATCAGTCTGACTTCGATAGTCGGTAAACTCATGGAAAGCATGATGGTGGACAAAATGACGTCGTATTTAGAGTCAAACCTGCTACTGAGGAGTTCCTAGCACGGCTTCCGAAGGCAACGGTCATGCCTGACGAACCTTGTGGAATTCTTCCACTTCGTTTTCAGTGTGCACGATCAGGACAAGGCGGTGGATGTGGTTTACTTAGACTTTCAGAAAGCCTTTGATAAGGTACCACACCGCCGCCTTCTCCGGAAAGTGCGAGCGCTGGGCATAGACGGAAAAGTAGCCGGCTGGATCGAGAACTGGCTAGGTGGCAGACGGCAACGGGTGGTGGTAAATGGACAGGCTTCTGAGTGGGTGCCCGTTACTAGCGGGGTGCCTCACAGTTCTGTCCTGGGACCACTACTATTCATCATCTACGTCAACGACATGGACGGTGACATGGTTGCTAAGATTTCTAAATTTGCCGACAATACCAAGCTTGGTATGAAAGTTGCAAAGGATGGAATTACTGCCCGCCTGCAAGAAGATCTTGGAAAGATTCGGGAGTGGTCGGATACGTGGCAAATGCCTTTTAACGTGAAAAAATGCAAAGTGATGCCTATCGGCCACCGAAACCCCCAATCTCATTATATGCTTAAGGGCACTGCTCTTGAATCGAGTGACACTGAGAAGGACTTGGGTGTTACTATCACTAGCGACCTCAAGTTCTCGAAACAGTGCATCGAGGCAGAGAAGAAAGCCCAAAGGATGTTAGGCTACATAAAGCGCCAGTTTGGATACCGTAACAAGGAGATAGTACTTTGTCTGTACAACTCCCTCGTTCGGCCGCACCTGGAGTATTCCGTACAATTTTGGAGTCCATCTTTTCGAAAGGACATCGCAAGGTTGGAACGCGTACAGGCTAGGGCAACCAAACTGATTCCCTCTATCCGACATAAAAGTTATGAGGATAGACTAGGGAAATTAGATCTGTTCTCGCTAGAAACCCGTAGACTGCGTGGTCAGCTCATCGAAGTTTTCAAAATACTTCGAGGGTTCGACAATGTTGACTACCCGGATATTTTCACACTGAGTGAGAACAGAACGCGCAATCACGGTTTCAAACTTCAACTGAAGCGTTACAACCGCAATATGTGTGGAAATGTTTTCCCCTACAGTATCTGCGGTAAGTGGAACGCACTTCCAGTTGAAGTTGTCAACAGTGAATCTGTTGACCAGTTCAAGTCAAGACTAGACAAAGTCTTGAAAAGTGGCCGTTTAGGGACGCAAAACAATTGAGCAGTCATGTGCCTGCTCGATTGATAGTCCAAAGGTACCCTCTTTGAATGGACCGTAAGGTCTCCTAGGGTACTTACTTTCCTTGTTACTCCTCCACCATAGAAATTGGCACGGAAAAAAGAGAGTGGGTTAGACCTTGCGGTTTTTGCTCAATTTTTGTTTCTAATCTTTGCGATAGCCCACTGATTCTATTTTGTTTGTATGTTACTTTGTTAATGGATCCTTACTATTACAGTTTTACAATTATCGGCTATCTATCGACGTGAATTAATAAGCGACTAACAACCTCGAACGCCATAGCCTAACGCCTAGCTTCGAACGCATAATTCAATGCCGAACCGGTTCTGAAAAACACCACCAACACCTAAAAATCACAATAGGCGACAAGTGAAAAAAACCTAACTTAGCCTAAAAATAACAAAACATAAAAATCACAATAGGCGACAGAAGTAAAAATCCTAACCTAGCCTAAACTAATTAAGGTATGAAATAACCAAAACAAAAAAAATCACAATAGGCGACCAGAGGTAAAAGGCGTAACCTAGCCGAAACTAATTAACGGGCAAAAATACTAAAACATATAAATCACAATAGGCGACCAGAGGAAAAAAGTCTAACTTAGCATAAACTAATTAACGTGTAAAAATAACAAAACACAAAAATCACAATAGACGACCAGAGGTAAAAAGACCTATCCTAAACTAATTAATGCGTAAACTACCCAAACATAAAAATCACATTAGGCGACCAGAGGTAAAAATCCTAACCTAGCCTAAGCTACTAACGTGTAAAAATACCAAAACATAAAAATCGCATGAAAGTCGAAAGTCTACTGATTTGTATTTTTCCGTTCACCACAATGAGATGCCAACTTAAAATTTCCTTTCAAGGTTTTGTGTGGCCCAGTTCCTCCCAATGCCACAAAGAGCTGTAGTGCTCCACACAATCCGTGTTTATTCCACATCCCCTCTGACCCGTGCGAATATTACGACGTTTCCTTCCAACACCCAGAAGAGGTCAAATACCTCATGGTATGTATAACCTAAGATTTTCCAGATATTCTTAAATTTGTAATTCATCCTAATTTCATTAATTCGAAATTATTTCAGGTGACCTTTTGATTGCTAATGACTTTTTGTCACTGCATTTTACAGGTCACTTAGGAATGAATCATAAGTCATTAATCTAAGGAACAAATATAGTGTTAAATGGATTTCTCTGTGAACATCATCATCCTCCTCCTCATCATCATCATCATTATCATCATCACTAACTCTATAATTTAAGAACGGGATTTTTTTGAGTATTTGAATAATAATTTCATCTTAGTTTGGTTATGACTTAAGTATATTTTAAATTTTTATCAAGATAGTTTCTATGAATTTCCTTAGAGTTTAATAAAACAAAGTAGTTTAGTTCAGAAAAAATAAATATGATTATCCAATGATTTTAATGTTTTAAAAGAAAATACATTACAATTGGTGAAGTTCATAAAATTTATTAATATTTAAGTAAGGCTGCTTTTTTATTTTATCTATAACTATATTTTAGCAACGTCACTTTGAAAGGGGGAGAAATAGTTTAGAGTTCCTTTTTAAAATTATTATATTTGGCGAAGTTCAAAAAATGTATAAAAATTTAACCATGGGTGCTTTTTTTTAGATTTTAATCTTAGTAGCGAAGCGCAAGCTCTCCTGTAGGGGGGGGGGGGGAGTGGCGAAGCCATTGCCTGTTCTATTTATAATTTTCAAAACAAAATGTATCCGAAGGTTTTCAGTCGGATACAAAATAACACAAACCGCTCCTTAAATGGATAAATTAACAGCCAATGGAGAAAACTTCATTTTCTTCATCTAAATCCAACCAAATTCCAAGTTGCTTGGAATTAACAAACAAATTCCAAGTTGCGTGGAATTAACAACCTAATTCCAAGTTGCGTGGAATTAACAACTCTTCCAAATCGCTCACACAATCATCTGACATCTCAACTCTTTGGGGACATATAATTAATTTTTCCGTTTCTGAGAATTCATTTAAGATAATTGCGAATTTCCAAAACTGGATGTCCTTCACTTGTCCAAGTTTAGAAGTTGCTGAACTGACATTTAAAAATAATAGACTCGAAACGCATAAATTTTGAAATAAAAATTCAACCATATCATACAATTATATGATGCTTTATTGCAGAAGTTGTTAGCAGATTACAATAACACCGCTCTAGCACCCGCTAATCAGCCATGGGACCCCAAAGCTAACCCCGTATACTGGGGGTACACTTGGACAAATTGGAAAGACTACAGCCTCCCCCAATCATTTACGGAAGGCTCTGGCCCCGCCAACTAGAATAAACGTTCTTAGACCACATCTGGCTCTAAAGCATTAATTATTAGTATTACTTTATTATTATTATTATTATTATTATTATTATTATACTATACATAAATCATACGAAGATTTCAATTTTTTAGTACATAATTGTGAAATTAAATTAAATTAAACTGTAAAGTAGAATTTAATTAAAAAGATATGCATGTTTATGTTTGGATTTTAGTATGATCTCATTATACCCATTTATATTGTTTATTTTAATGGTGGTATAAGGTATTCTTGGACCCCACAGATTCGCCTCATCTATTAATTGAATGTATTTAATCAATTTAAAAGAGTAGAGAAAATTAATGATGTCAAATACATATAAATTCACGATTTTTTTTTAACCCTAGCCCTTTGAGGCGATTGGAAGCTGGTTTAGGAGAGCTGTGCATGTACCCATATAGTTGCCATAGGTTGCCCCCATCCCCTTTCACCTGATTTCACCATTCTCGATACGAAACTTGTCATCTTAAAATTATGGCGGAGATGCTCACGTTCGTTTTTGCTGACTATTTAGTAAATTTAAACAGATCCTAAACCAACACCTCAAACCGAAATTAAATGTAATCTGTAATTAATAATAATAAAATTAATGATAGTAAGCTACTTCCCTGTTATGGTAGGACCTGATCGACACAGGGAAAGAGAAAAAATATCTTCTGTTAGGTTTGGTTAGGTGGTTGATACTTTCCTAGGTGGGACCTAAGTTAACCTAAATAAATATTTTCAGTTCTATTAGTGCTTTGATTCTGGTCCACCATAACATGAAAGTAGCAATAATAATAAAATTTATCATAATATTAATGAATTTAATTGTTATATTGCGTAGTTGTTTCAATAATAAGTGAAAAAAGCAATATACTTAAAAAGTTTAAGTGAATCGGATGAAAGCATTGCCACCATAACATTTTCGAAAAGAGGGTGACAAAAGAAACGAATGAAGGGAACAGAAAATGAGTGGAGGTACATAGCCCAACTACTGAGGGTAGTGAAGAACCCGGAAAATCACGCAACTCTCTTGAAATTGACCCATTATGCGGAAAGCGTGCATTGCAAACTATATGCCCATATGATACAAGAAAAAAAAGTGTTCTGGAATGGGAACAGGAGACAAGAAATTAAGGAGAGCAAAAAAAAAAACAGCTCAGTGAAGGCAATTCATACTGAAAAATTTAATATCTTAGCCGGGAGTCGAATCCAGGTCTTCCGATTGTGGGTCAGTTTCTTTACCGCTAACCACCAGGCACAGCAAATTAAGTCTATGCAAAGTGTTTCCCTATCGAACCCAACATTTCCCTATTCACAATGTAAAGACTCACTGTCCATACCACATGGGGAAAGCCTTGTAGTGAGCCTTAATCGAACTTCCTCCTTCTCCACACAGGTCGAGAGAAATAAATTCTTCATAACAACACTTTAATAAAAATAATAAATATGACCAATTTATAAATAATTTAACATTATCGACCTGACGATTCCAATCAAGGCAGGAGGGTATTAGAGGGGTGTCGCCAAGTTTATAGGTGGCCTGTTTATACGCGAATGGGGATCGGCTTATGGATGATGAAAAGGGATGGTAAAAGGTATAGTTTATCTAATAGGAAAGTGGAGGTAAAAGTTACCCGGTTAGTGGGAGCTTGATCGTTAGTCACAATGGCGAGTAGATTGAAGAGTCCTCGTTGCTATTGCCCACGACGGGTGGTGAGGACCTTTGACAACTGGGCCTACTTTATACCTCCGTCGAATTGTTTCTGAATCCTTAATAATTCTCCACGAGGGTTATGATTTAGGCTGGACTTACCGAAGGTTTCTCGGTAATCGGGGTAAAGAACGACTTCGAAAAGGACGTAGCAAAAAAAAAAAATTTTATTCTTCTGCTGGCCTATTAAAGGGGCAAGCGGCACGTCACGCGTACTTTGCGGTCAATAACTAGGCTTTCTCTTCTACGCGAAATATTAGGATCAAAGGCGACAGAACTTAGGCAAATTAAACGGATTCCGCAACGGTACCGAGGGAGTAAACAGTGTTAACGAATAATTATTCTCTTTCTCTGACTCTCCTTGTGCTTCTGACTGTCTATCTTTTGACATAAAAAATGTCTGACTATATATATATGTTCATTTCCTAAGTGGCGTGACCTAGACTTGTCCGTGGGGGCGGACCCCAGTGGTCTGGTTCGTTAATTTCTACCCCCTAAGGCGGAGCTACCGAACAGGTGTGTGTGCAAGATATACCTACATATTTCCAATAGTTATATCTTTATTATATGATTCGCTTGTTACAAATCTGTGTTAAAATTTCTCTTGGTCAAAAGTCAGTATATGCTCAGCTGCTTTGTAGCCTCCCGTTTTCTGATCAATCTTTTCCAAGATGCGAATGTTTGTATATGCGTGATCTCGTATTGACTCAGGTGTTCGACCTGATATCTGCTTTCCGCGTTCGTATTTTGTGTGTTCCCGCGCGCGACTCTACCGACTGCTTGCCTTATCTCTTTTTATACAAATTAACATATGTATTTTCATTTCCTTATTCTCTATACAAATTAATCTATACAAATTAACATACTGTATATATTTTCATCTCCTTATTCTCATATTAGACATATTATTTCCGTTATTTACATGTAAGGCAATTTGTTAGGATTTGATAAATCCACCGAGCGTCCATTTGTGGAGTTTCTCGCTGGGCCTATTAATCCTGCAATTTTGTGCCAGCAGCCTACCTATTATATAACACCACAGTATGAAGTCTTGATGGAAGTTGAGCTTGGGGCCTGAATGAAAAATCTTGTGGTAATCTGTCGATAATTTAATGACTACACGCGTGTATAGTCAGACGCTGTAATGATGAACAGGTAGTAATGAATGATTATCAAGGTGTAAAGTATCTACAGAGCTAACTTCTGTTATATATATATATATATATATATATATATATATATATATATATATATATATATATATATATATATATATATAGTAGGAATCTGAAGACATATGCGATGGTCACGAACATTTAATTTTCCGGACGTTTCACTCATTAACGATGACCATCATTGGTGAATTCTAAATACAAAGAATTATTTTTATAAGAATAACTAAACACAGCAATAAAAACAAAAAAAAAAAACAAACAAAACAGGACAGGAATCGAAAATGATAACCGAAAGCAAGAAGTTAAAATGAAATATATAATCCTAAACCGTTGAAAGCAAATTGGTGAATATATATATAGTGTAGCATTTTGTAAATAATTACATTTCTGTTCATTTCTTGTCCCTTTTGGGGCATCTCAAAGGAAATGTTTATGACGTTGTATTAAGCACGCTTTGTCCAAAAGTTGAGTGTCAGATAGTGCGAGTCGTTCTACATATATAACGCAATGTATATAGAATTTAGGTTAGCAGATTTTCAACACTTTTATTTTATTTTACAAAATTTGTATCCTTGTTCAATTTTACATGGATATATAAATTTTCTTACTGCCCACACAGAAGCTCAATTTAGCCAGTAGTGGGAGATATCACCCAGAATGAAAACCACAGATTTCGGTGAAACTTTGAAAAAAATGCTCCAGACGCACTTGACGTACACCTCTTTGGTAATCCAAAGTGTCCACGTATGGTACATGAAAAAAAATGTAACAATTTGTAAAGATTTTATTCGATTGAAAATAGAGTACCGTCCAAAAGTAGATAACAAAATACCAAATCTATATTTTCTTGAAAATACTCGTTTAATTTCCATGAACATTGCAAAGAATTGTACAGATAATTGCAAAATGTAACTTGCTAATGTCCAAGTTCCATTTTAAACAACATCAGATTAAACAGATTATGAGGAGAGAGTAATGTGTATTTGAAGAAATGATTTGTCCATAACTAAAGAAAGCTAACTTATGACTTTGTTTACACGTCACAATTCGTAACATATGTATGGTAACACTATTCCAGGTGTATTGTAAAAGTCTACAATGCATGTGGACGCATCCTTTCTTCAAAAACACATTACTCTCCTCAACATTTGTCTTATCCGTTGTTCTATGAAATGAAACTTGGGCATTATCAAAGGCAAATTTCAAAGAATATTCTGTGCAATCTCACGGAAATTAAACGAGTATTTTCAAGAACATTTAGATTTTGTATTTTGTTATCCATTTTTGGCCGTATCATTTAGAAAGAACAAAATTTAAGTTTAATATAATTTTTTGCGGCATGTTTTTGTTCTAAATTTTTGCGATCTAAGTATGAAAGATTATTTCCATAATAGAGTTTGGAAGAGTTTATTGGGCAGGGATTAGAATACTGATGTTAAAGAAGTTTGAGAGGCTGCAAGTGAGAAAAAGAGGATAAAAACACGTGACAGAGTGGTTATGCAATTTTGACTGGTTTCATCCTGGCGAATGAAGAATAATAATAAAGAGAATTAGCGCCGAGGATGGCGTCAAATGGGGTCCGTGACACGCCCATTAACAGTTTGGTCGAACAAATGCATAGAGTTTATTGCCAGATAAATTTTAAGATGAAATAAATGAAGGAAACTTAAATATGGAAGAAGATCACTTAATTTTTGTCGTTAGTTAATAGATAGCAAGTTTGTAAATATAGCAAAAAGAGATTTCCTTATAATTAGGTTAGCTTTCACGCGAGTACCAACCAACACAGAGCGTTTGGTATCTGCATCCCACTTGACACAAAAGAATCGCGTAAAAGATTTTACTCTTTTATTTCTCGTTTTTTTATTGTTTAGCTTTTGTAAAAACTATTTATTTGAATTTTCGAACTATTCCACTCACCAGGTCTAACATATAACGCCCTCCCGGCCTCAGTGCCCACAGTTGTGTAGGGTGGGGTGAGGGAACAGCGACCGTCGTGGTGTGACATTATATTATATCAATACCATATTATATCTATGGGGAAGGGACTAGTAACTTAAAGGCGAACATACAAAGGGGCGGAACGCCACGAGTTTCGACGCGCGGAGCAGCGAGAATAGAGTGCAAAACGAGGTCAGGAAAAATTTGGGCAATAGCACAGCTCAAGGTTATTTAAAGAGGCATGTACAAAAATATAATTTTATTTACATCAAATAAGAGAATCAATGGGCAAAATTATATTGGTATATGAGGGAAGGAATTGCAGACTCTGAAGTTGGAAATTAATGCGTTACAGAAGGAGACTTCCAATAGGGAGGGGGGTGGCTTACGGAGGATTCCGGATGAGACGTCAGGGTAAGGTTTCACAGATGTCTTCTGCAGGCAATAAACGTGAGGGCGAGGGCACTCGGACTTCTGAGCGGGAAGTTGACATCCGGTCATGGGGAGAGTATTTTGGCCACCCGAAGACGAGGAGGGAGCGAGGAGGGCTTCTACAGGAGCTATTGATTGGAGTCGGAAAAATCGCTCGGTGGCGATCGTCAAATGGAAATACCTCACTGGCTGAGATAATTCCAATGACACGAAAAGTTCAGCCATCACTTTGCTTCGTTGTTAAGCACCTGACTTGGAACTAGGGGAATGCTTCTTGGATCCTGGCGGGACTCCTCAACTCTGTATCTACAACCTGGAAGACGAGCCTTATATATCCGAGGCTTTCCCCGCAAGGGTGGAGGAAACATGGGGTGTTTGGCCAGCGCTACTTTCGAATGGCCTCGAACCTTCACGCCCAGGCGATTCTAACCCGCAAAAAGGTGGTCCGGGATGGACGCGGTTCGAGACTACCACTTGTGGATGGGGCAGAAGGAGGCTTACCAATTTAAGCCTAACCAAATTCTAGAATTTTCTTTAACGCAAGGACGTCACTTCCGTGCTGGAAAAGAAATTCCACGTGGAATTCCCTCTCACCGACCTATTAGTAGAAGAACCTGCATAAAAATTCCATTTTGTACCTGAGCGAGTGCAAACTGTGCCCAAAACAAATTTCACAACATGGCCCACCTCTGTTATACTCATAAATCCTCAACTCAGAAAATAAGTGTCATTTTTGGCACTTCAAAATTTAGGGGGACCTCGGTCGGTGTTTCCCTACCGCAGGGGAACACCGATTGGGGTGTGGGGGAACATCGACCCTTATTTTTGAAGCTCATAAAACAAAAAAAATTGCTTTTTTTGCCTGAAATCAACATATATGATAACCCTAGCCCCCCCCCCTCCCTCCCCCCATCATTATTAAGTGACGAAATGAAAGATAAGCACATAAAAAATTTACATTTATTTGATAAAACAAAATTAACTCTGGCAGACAAAAATCATCTTTTGAGTTTTTATGAAATTTTATGAATTATTAACAACTATTTGAACCAGAGAGGGAAGTTAAGACACTTTAAAGGATATTTGAGCAACTTATAGCCTAATTACATACAAATAGAGGGAATTCAAGACATAAAACTATATACAAATAAATACCTTAGACTGTAGGCTACTACATGCCCAGAAGTACATGTTGAAGGCAATCAGAGGGTTGTACACCTTAACCAGGTTGACCTGCCTATTAGTGGCACCCTTACACTGTATTGGCTCGACAGACGCTTCGTCCAAGATGGTAGGGAAGGTAAAGGTGTCCTTGGAGAAAGCCGAAACATGCGGAGGAAAGAAAGATTAAAATTCCCATCCTCCATGATGGCCAAGACCTGGGCAAAATAGCACACCAAAGTGGCCACGTTCCTTCCCTCTTCCAGCTTCAGCTCAACAAGAACAAAGTCCCCCACCTGAAAGGGAAGTGAAAACTGAGATAAAACAAAACAAGAAATAAATATATATGCCAGATTAGGCTAGTTCTGATAATTCATTATGATAATTGATCAATTTTGGCTACACAAATATAAAGTCCCTCACCTCTGGTGCCTTCTCCGCAAAAGGGTATGACAATTCTGTCCAATTGTCCTCGTCCTTCACCTCATCTGAGTACTCTGATGAGTCATCGAGTTGCATAAGAATGTAGGGGTGCGAAGATGTATAGGAGAAAAACTTCCTTCCTGGATGGCAGGGTCAGTAGTGCTAAGGCCTGTGGTGACAGCTGGTGCGTTTCCCAGAATTTGTGTGACCCAAAAATGGTCCGACAGATACTGCGGGAACCGCCTTTCTATGTGACCGCGTTTGCGCGTGTAAGTGTATATGCGTGTGAGTGTGTAAGTGTGTGAGCGCGTATGCGTGTGAGAGACTCTTGAAGTCGTTTTGCCTTTAGCCCTTTGCTTGACCGACTGTTACATTTTCTTATTTACATGAAAAAATATTATATATTATTATTTACATGAAAAATGTTATATATTTTTAGATTACTTGTATGTGCCTACTTATGTACGTGCCCATTTCAAGCCTTCATAGGATTTATATTATACTCATCTGTGAGCCTTCATTGTTAATCCTATTTCACCTTGTAATGTGGCACTACAAGCTAACTATGCTCTTCATCAAACCCTCGGAAGGAGCTCTTCTCACAATCACAAGAGGATACAGTATAAGCAAGCCTTTCTAAAGCAAACAAAAGTTTGCGTATTAATCAGCTATTTTAATAGCTATCCCTGCCTTCATAGAGAATGGAAAATTCACTTTATCCATTTTTGCTCGACCTTATAAATCGAGAATTATTTGCAATGGCGCAATTATAATTATGCGGTTAAAAAAAAAGCAATGTTGTAGCTAACTAAGCTCTTCATCAAGCCATCGGAAGGCTCTCTTCTTACAGTCACGAGAGGATATCGCATAAGCTTGCCTTTCAAACGCAAACAAAAGTTCGCGTCTAGAGATTATTAATATGATCGCCATTCAAGAAAAGACGAGAGAAAGAATTATCTGAAGACAATTATTACGTCATCACTCTGTAAAAATAAACTACGAAAAATCGAAGACCTGAAGTAATAATTAACCCTACAACGCTTGGTCCAGGCCTTTTCCCAGACGAGCCAGATTGAAGCATCCTGCTATTCTACGAAGATCAAATTGGGTGAGATCAATCTGCTAGTGGTGTCATCTTAACTGTGTCCACCACATCTCAGTGTAAACATCACTTCGAATTTACCTCGAAGAAAGCAGCCAATTGTGCATAGTATTGCAACTACAGTACCAGATAATTCTGCCTTCGATCCATCAATGTATGGCCTTACCACAGTTGGGCACGATGCTCACAACCTCAACAACTTAGGAACAACAATCGACTTGCAACTAGACGAGAAGAGTTAGACCAACAAAACATTCTCGTTCGGCTCTCGACTTCCAACTGTCCACGTCGTCAGATAAAGTAACCGGCATCATGTCCAACGCCACTACAAATATTTCGATCATAAATGTTTCTACTATAAATTTACTCTCTGGAATTACTCTTTCTAACATAAATGACTTCACTAAAAAATGATGCTTAGGAATTTTGGCACCTAAGAATGAGTATATAGGTGGTAGTCAGAGGGTAACTGAATTAAGCCTCTTCGAGAGTGGTGCGATTACCAAGGGGTGATTTGTCACCGAATTTTGGTACCACTCTTGGGGCAGCCAAATGGGTTTCTTGATTCGGCTGGGCGGTTGCTTAGTTGCTTCCTCAATGAATGCCTAGGAATTCCAAAGTAGTAAGCTCTCTTCTTGCTTAATAGGCTGGGTAAATCAATGATCGGAGACTTCCGCAAAAGGTAAAAGGAATCTTAGAGTTGGATTCAATATTCTTTATTCGGCGGGAGCTTAGACTCGTCTTCAAATGGTAGTTTCTTCATAAAAGAATTCATCTATAGACGCAGTCCACTTCCCTTTTTACATAACAGCTCGAATACATAGATACGGTCAGTTTAAGAACCATTTATAATGTATTTATATAATTAATCGGTTACCATAACATAAAATTGGTTCTCTCAACGAACATTAACATATTTTATCAATTCTTACATAACTATTAAATCTTATAATTGCTACATAATAATAATAATGATAATAATAATGAACAAGGAATTAATAAAATGTTTTCTTTACTTCCAGACAAAAGAATGACTAGCCTCTCGTAGGCCTTGTATTGTTGCAAGATGTAACCAATAAATGCCATTTGTTTTCATCAATCAAACCCTATTTATATTATACCGGGTGTCCCAGAAAAAGTTAACCGTACTTTGAATTAGTATAACTCAAACACTATTGGTGATTTTTGAGTCCTGCAAAAAGTGTTTTATTTAACAACTATTTATCTCTCGATTCTGGAAATTTCATTAAATTCCCTATTCTGATGTTGATACACTAATTGGTTTAGTGGAGGCTATCAAAAATATGTTTGCGCAAGGAGGTAAAATAATGAAACGAAGCCTAAGAATGCTAGGCCACCATGTACTTTCAAGAGAAGCGTAGGGAGCCTAGGTAGCCTAGGTCACTGTGCCATTCTTCAAGCAAAGCCTAGGCCATTTTACAGTGCTTTTTCAGCCACGCTGTTGTATGGTCTTGTCATTATTGCTTACTAAGCAAATCAAAGCGTTTCTGGGTAAAAGCTTACTTTCGTAGAACCTTTTTAATCATGCAGTTAACAAAAAGATCAACGCGTATTTGTAGTCACAAACTTTATTAAGACTGTCAGGATTAAACAAGTACAAGATTCATTTGAACAACGTTTTCCAGGTAGGCACGCACCAAGCAAGCCTACAATTTGGAAAAATGTTCGCAAATACCAACATGAAGGAACATGTTTAAATTTAAATAAAGGTTGTTCGGGTCGTATGGAACCATAAGAACAACAAAAAATATCGAAAATGTTCAGATGACGCTTCTTCAAAATCGACATGTATTAGTCAGAAATAATGGGTTACAATTGTTAAAGTCATCATTTAACCACATTAATAATAAAAAACTTAAAATGGCATCCCTATAAGATGCATGCAAGAACCAGCTTCTTGAAACTGATGTTCCTCGTCGTAGACAATTTGTAGAATGGGTTTTCCATAAACCTGCTCGTTTCTTGAAAACATTGTGATTGATGACGAGGCAGCCTCTTTATGAATGGAAAGGTAATTGGCCATAATATTCGGCAATATGCACCGTTGCCCCCTTTCCCTCCCCCCCCCCCCCCCAGCATTCAACTTTGACGCACGTATTTGGCAGCAGAAAGTGTCTCTGTGGATCGGAATATGCGGGAATGGCTATCTTGTCCGCCTATTGTTTTACGATAATAACTTGAATGGTGCTGCCTACCTGAGCATGATCAACGAAAAGATCTTCCGGGAACTCCGCCAGATTTATGTCAATTAATTCAATAGACTTTGGTAGATTCAGGAGGGCGCACGAGCTTATAGACAGCTTGCTGTAAGAACAAAACTAAGAGAAACGTTTGAAAACCGCATTGGCGTGCTAAATCATGCAACTGAATGGCCCCCAAGATCCCCTGACTTAACACCGTGCGATTATTTCTTATGGCGATATCTAAAAAATAAAGTGTATTTTACTCCACCACAAAACATCAACCAGTTAACAGATAGTATCACACGTGGAGTCAATAGACTTAAGGAAAATCAAAAGTTAACCTAAAAGTTGTTCAATCAATGCCATCAAAGGCGCAAGTGTGCTCGGAAAGAAATGGAGGACATGTGGAAGGAAACGGTGCTTAGAAAATTCAAAAATGAATTTGTATTACTCATATGAAGAGGTTTTTTTTGTTAAAAATGGATTTAAATATAATTGTTTATTTTAAACTTCGAAGTTTCCTTATTTTACTTCTTTGCACAAACATAATTTTGATCGCCCCCACTAAACCCATTAGTGTATCAATATCGTAAAAGGGAATTTAATGAAATTTCCAGAATCAACAGATAAATAGTTGGTAAATTTGTTTTATTTTGCAAGACTCAAAAATCTCTAATAGATTTTGAGTTTTACAAATTCAAAGTACGGTTAACTTTTTTTCTGGGACACCTTGTATATATTGAAAATATAAAATGGAAAGTACTATCTATAGACTTCTACATGAATTTTATATTTATTTACCAAAATTTACTTTATTCCACTCTTTCGTTTCTTTTTATAAATTCGTTTGTTTCTTCATATACCGGTAATGGAAATAAAAATTATTTAGTTAGTGGTAAAGTAAGCAAGTGATTAAGAGAATGGCGACAATTTGGAGAAATATAACTAAGCTGTTTAATTTTAATTTAAATGTAAAACAAGAAATATTTACAATGTGAAAAACAGTGCTCCCTTAGCCACACTTATCATTTGTATTTCAAATCTGGACGAAAGAATTATACCCTTTAGAGCTCTCGAAATAACAAAAGTTTATATATGGTCGCTTAATACATTAACTAACACGTCTCAATTTATTTAATTTAATTTTTTTACAAGATTCTACATATGTATTCAATCTTTCAATTGCTGGATCGGTGGACCGTAAGTAATTTAAAGATTTATTTAATATTTTCCTCTTCTAGGATTGGGTTCAATTTTAGAGTATTTTAAAATATAAGTTTTTTACAGATTAATTTACAGTACATTGTTTTGATTTAACCACAGATGTGGAACACCTGCCTCGAACTCGAGGCGGGTGTTTAACAAGGCAGCTGCCTGAGTCCGTTGCTGTGCCTCGTGTACAAAATAGACCTCCCTGCTCCAGTGCGGGACGATACGATGTATATGCAGTTCATAACATAACATACATAATTTCACGGATGACATCTGTCAAAACCCACCCACAAAATGCATCCATAGGATTGTGTCAGATCATGCATGTACAATATACAATTTAAACAATCCATAGGATTGTGACCGATCATGCATCTACAATATACAATTCGAACCATACACAGGAATGTGTCAAAAACAAAAAGCATCATCATCAAGACTCGTCAAAATCCAAATCAATCTTAATATACAATAATAAAAAAACTGCATCTACAGGAATGAGTCTAGAATACCCCTCAAAGTTGACCCTCCCTCCCAATATAATCATCTAAGCTGAGTTTCAATACATTCAAGTTTGGACTGTCCACCGTCTCAGATGGCAAACTATTCCAGTAATCTTCCACTCTATTGGTGAAAAAAATATTTTCTAACATCCAACTTGCACCTCTGTTTTGGGGTGTTTTTTTTTAGGTAGTACCCCTAGTCCTATTACTACCTTCCAACTCAAATAAGTTGCTAAAATCCAACTTATCCATCCCAGAACAGATATTGAAAAGCTCAATCATATCTCCCCTCACACATCTTTTCTCAACTGAGAAGATATTTAGTACCCTCAGTTTATCTTCATATTCAAGATGCTTCAAGGAAGGTAGTATTTTGGTTGCCCTCCGTTGTACTCACTCTAGCAGGTTGATGTCATGCCTAAAATGTGATGACCATGCTTGTATACAGTATTTTAAATGTGGCTTAATATACGAGTTGTAGAGTTTAATGATAATCTCTTTACTCTTGTAGCTAAGATTCCTGTTAATGTATCTTAGCACCCTATTTGCTCTATTTTTAGCCTCAATACACTGCTTTGAAAACTTCAGTGACCTATCTACTACTAGGCCTAAGTCCTTCTCATCCTCAACTGAATTCAGCCAATGCTCATCCATTTCATAGCTAAATTCCCGCAGATGACAACACTTAAATCCTCCCAAGTCTCATTAGGAACCCTGGAGTTCAAGCCAGGGCGAAACCTGCCGAGATCGAAAATATCAATAGATTTGAAAAAATGTAGAAAATTAAGACGAACCGCCAGAAACTCCAGGTAATTCCAATGAGCCGCCGGAAAGTAGACAACACTACCCGTACTTTAAGGAGGAAAAAGTCCAGGGCTTACACTTACAAATCCAGGATATAAAACTCACATTAACATCAGAGTCTTCCTATTCAAAAGAGCATTGAAGAAACTTTACAGATACCAAGGCCTTAATGTGCCTAACAAAAAGAGAAAGAAAGAAACTTTACACTGCCTTCGTTTTTCACCAAATACTGCTCTATATATAGTTATTATACATAAACATAAGCTATACAAATTTTAGCCGATCAAGATTAAGCAGATTTTACTAACAAATTTATGTTTAATTTATTCTATCAGCTTTAAGACAAATTTTATGTTTTACACACAGAAAAAGAGAAACACCAGATCCGCAGCAAAGCAAGTAGAAGAAGAAAGGCCTGTACAAACAGACGGAGAATACTCGGAAGGAGACCAAACATACCCCGCAGTACCTCTAACCGAAAAAATCGAAGTCCTGGAAAAGGACGCTTTTTCTACGGAGAGAATTGAAGTTAAAAGTTATGGGGAATACTGGATGTAGACCTGAAAAAAGCAACCAAGCAAAATTAGTTTTAGGTATCAGAAACGGTGAGTACAAGTGGACCTTTGAGGGACCGTGGTCTCCAAAGGAAATGGAAAGCCTTCTGTGCAGCGGCACGATATATATCCCTGACTCTAGTTTACACACAGTAAACGGGACTACATATAAAAACATAAAGTGCGGGATGAAGGCCTCAGAGATTAACTAACAGTAAAAAGTGATAAACAATAAAACGAAAATCAAATATCCAACAGTATACAAACACGTCAAGTAAGTAAATTTATAACGTGTAAATAGTTAATTACGAAAGTTCTAGTGTATTGTAAATATAGGAAATAATAAAATTAAAAAGATTCAAATAGTGTAAAAGTTTCAAGAATGAAGTGAGCTGTAACTTAAAACTTAGCAAAACATCGTGTGTACAGTGTACTAAATATCATAAAAGTAAAAGTTATTAAATAAAATCATTTAATAAAATTTAAACTGGAGTATATACAGCAATATTAGTAATAATAAGTAATAGAGTAATGGTTAAACTGACAGGGAAAACTAAGTGACAGAATTAGA
Source organism: Ceratothoa steindachneri (assembly GCA_963969495.1). NCBI lineage: Eukaryota > Metazoa > Arthropoda > Malacostraca > Isopoda > Cymothoidae > Ceratothoa > Ceratothoa steindachneri. The sequence continues at coordinate 189,929,380 of OZ018320.1, forward strand.
TTAAAATAATTAAAGCTAACAAGTAAAATTTAAACAAGTGCGAATTCGTAAATCATAAATCAAAAGACGAGTTTTAATGTAAATATAAAAACCTACTAGTGGGTACAAACTAAATGTAAAAACGTTGTAAATTAACAAAAATCTGAGCTCTTGCGTAATCATATTCCAGGAGGAGCTATTTTGTGTATCTTTGCCTTTGACTAAATCTTTTCCCTTCTCAGCTATAATTTTAAATTTCAACACTTTTACCTATAATATTTTAATTTTTGTATTGTATGAATTGCTTTATATAAATGTAAAGGTGAAAAACTTCTTGTATTCCTTCCTCCAATAAATATCTTATTTATTTTACACATAAGTGCTGCAAAAATTGACCAAACAGCGTCAAAATAGATTTTAAGGAACAATTTACGTTCATTGATTTTCAAATTTAAGCGTTTCTGAAATTCGATCAAGATTTTTTTATTTTGAATTCTTGGACTAAATACATTTGCTATTTACATGTCGTCACTGGGTAAAGGAATAGCGGTTTATGCAGGTCCGGAAAATGCCTTCGATCACAAAACAACTGTGTAGAGGGATCCACTAAAATAGTAGTATTTCCCACCTCCTAAGATATTACTTTGGGAGAGAAAGCGAGCCGTTACTCCGCCCCCTCCGACTTCACCCTTTTGGACTTGCTACCAGGTCACCGAGAAATTCACACTGATGCATGACGCTGAAATTAAAGGTTACCTCCTCGCCGTCTTAATCCCCCCCCCCCCAGGGTCAGGGATTACTCATCTATTTCGTAGGTTTGCCTCGAACAACTTTTATGGATCCAGCCACGGGTCGTTTTGTCTGACCCGCTGATCCCGACCTCTTACACTTCCCTGTAAGGACACGCTCGGTTGTCCCGGCAGATAATGAGGGTTCGAGAAGGCCCCTCTCTCTTTCCCTGTTTTAGAGAAATCTGGGTATATATGCACCCTCCCAAGGATTACCCACAGATTCGGTTAGACGACGCTTCCCCGAAAGGAGCTCGATCCAACGACGCTCTCTCCCGCGAAGTGTTTAGTGACGGTCGCAGGCCACGGAAGAGCCGGACATCACACTCGTATCTTCGGGTCAGGGAGAAGAGTCTCTTGAGGCAACGTCAACCTTTCTTAACCGCCTCCGGATCAAGGATTAGATAGGCCGTCCTCCGAAGTTCTTCTGGTGACCTCTTGAGGACAAGAGGCCCGATATCTCACTCGATCCGAGTTCCTTGATCACGCAGCTGCAGCTAACTATTTAAATCGCACTCTTAGAACAATGACAGTTGTTGCCCTGCTTAGCCTACATTAGAGCCTGTGTGCGTATATTCCCGTACACTTGGCCATACTTTGACAAACTGTGAGGACCGATTTACTGTGAACCAATTATAGAACTTTATAAGACTTCAAAATGCTCAACTTTGAGGTATTTTGAGTGAAATGCGATTCTATAATGTGGTTCCAGCAACACAAATTCACTATTACTAAATTTCAGTGCTTCGTTAATTTTTAGAGTTCATTTTAAAAGTTACATTGTGTTAATTGAAAAACATTATTTAGTTACTCATGCAAAACATAACTTTTTAAGTAAATTAAGAAACACTTGAAATATTTAAACTGGCGTTTAAACTATAAAACATTAAGAAATATTTAAGTTTTTCTTTGACGTGGTTTCAACACCACAAGTAAATAGAAACTGCAACACCAGACTAAACAAAAAACAACAACAACAACAACAAAACGTGCAACCTAAAAGGTGAGTATATATAAGCACTGATGACAAAGAAAGCTGAGCTACTTTCATCAGATCAGATAAGGGACTCCTTCTCCATTTAATCATTTAACTCCAAACAAATCATACTTAGTTTAATTCATCGTCCTCTCACACTTATTCTCTGCAAACTGCCATACGATAGTAGGTCCTAATTCTGGTTGCTTTGTAGAGAGCTTAGAGTAGGAAAAGGGCGCAAAGAAAAATAAATAAAGAAAAGTAACGAGAGTACTAAACCACTTGGCCATCCTGAGTCCCTAAAAAGATTCGTTTAAGCGAAGCATCTAAGCCGCTCGCCTGAACTTCTCGCACGCTACACAAGCCCCCTCCTAGAAGTGGAGCAAATTTTGAGGATTAAGGAGAACGGCGTCTAGAAATGTTATTCGCGGACTAAAGTTCTTCCTCCCCGGCTTCATGGGTCTTCAGCACCATTGTAGATAGGTTAGTGAAGGAAAGGGGCGCAAAAAAATAAAGAAAGAAAATTAGCGAAACGAGTTTCAAACGCGCTTCCCGCGTCGTGGGACAGCCGTTAGCGAGAGTCCTAAACCACTCAGCCATCCTGAGTCTCCCCAAAGACTCATTCAAGCAAAGCATTTAAGCCACACGCCTGAACTTCTTATACGCTACAGCTTCTTTCATTGCAGATCCCAATTCACAGTCCATCATAGTTACCCCGATACCATTAACTTAGTTACCTTGATATAATTACATTAGTTACCATGTTACTTATTTACCATTACCTTGTTACCTACTTACCATTACCTATCTATCTTACACCAAGTTTAGTCACGATGAAAATTAAGTATTAAACTCATGTTTATTTTGTAAAATTAAATTTAAATTTAACCAATATAATTTCAAATATATATTTTGTTCTTTCCTCGCTGTATTTCATCAATTCCTTAACGATTTCGTGTCCAACCATTAAACCTAACTTCGCCATAAGCTTAACCGCTCGAGGCTTTTTACGATTCAATAAATATCCTCAAAAACTTATAGATATAGGTTTGTTGTGAAGTATCTATCTAGGTTCATACCACGATCGCCCTATATCTATGTCAGTAGTTTATTCAAATTTGTCATTATTATTAGTTAAGGGTAACATTTATATTCTTATTTGGTTTGGGTACTAAAAAAACCTGAAAATATATAAAATATCTGTGTTTAGTCTGTTTTGCATTACTCAGATGTGTCTTTAGGGATATATTTGTTACCGTCGCTTAATTAAACATGTGAAAACACAATCGGTAATTTTGATAGTACAAACTCAATTGTTTCCTACGGTTGTAGCGCTCGATTACAAGATGAGGAAGAGCCAACAATTAACCTCACAAATTGAGCAACCCGTTTGCCCAATGGAATCTTGAAATGGGCACACAAACCAAAGACTAAAATAATATGCAATTTGTTAATAATTAATTAATGCAAAGCAACCTGTATACTTGTAAATAATGCTACACCGCCAGTAAATAATTAATGTATGAATGCAAAGCAAACTGTAAATTTGTAAATGATGGAGAACTGCAAGGCAATGGAATCGTTGTACTCTCACTCTAACACACAAACATTCGCACACTTTAGAAGACAGGTGCAAGCCGGCGGCTTTGACCGCGGTGATAACGAAGGCAATTGAAACAGCTATTCATACAAATAATGAGTCCTTCAGATAGGAAAGTCGGACCTACCAGCTTTGAAATACAAAATCTTATTTTGCTACAGATATCGGCTTGATAAAGATCAGCCAGACTTCCAAATTCCAACACTCTCTTGGTGCACACGCACCAACGAAGGCAATTGAAACAGCTACCCATACAAATAATGAGTCCTTCAGATAGGAAAGTCGGACCCACCAGCTTTGAAATACAAAATCTTATTTTGCTACAGATATCGGCTTGATAAAGATCAGCCAGACTTCCAAATTCCAACACTCGCTTGGTGCACACGCACACACCCTCAGGTCAAGTTGGCTCCGCCCAGTTCTTAGATTGGAGAAATGGAGACACGCCCCTTATCTTCCGTTATAATTAAAACACTTGTAAAACACAAAGAAGGTCAGACAAAGAGAGAAATACAAGAAACACTGAGTCGATTAACACTTGTAGTCAGTTACAATGACGTGAGCACACTACGAACCAGGAACTCAGTGATTTCACTTGCAGCAATTGAGTTGATTATAATTTCTTTTAATTTTATTACCTCTGCCAAGTAATAAGCCGATTACCGTTAACGCAGCCTACAAGTGGATAACGAGCACCCATCTGGAACTTTCAATTGGAGTCAGGTTGAATTTCTACGGTATAACCAATAAGTTACCGATATGCTCCAGGCAAAATCATACAATTCATTACACCTACCTATAAACTGGTGGCCCTTACTTATACGGTATTAAACTTGGTTACTTTCCACTTTTTTTAAATGGGCTACTTGGGAATTTTATTTTGATGAGTGACGAAGAAGATTTCCTGGCTAAAATTCCTCTAGTTAATAATATTTCCCGTAATTGCTGATTCAGAATATACTCGAATTGCCTATTTCATGTTTAAAATTTTAATTCTAAAGTCTTCTGTATTATTAAACAATACTGAAATATCAAAGATTGGTAGCATTTTACCTAGGTGGAGCCTTATAACATAACATAATTTCACGGATGATAAAAGCCACAAGGGCCTATCAAAGGTCATCCGCATCCGTCAAAACCCACCCACAAAAAGCACCATCGCCAGGGGAAGACAAAATCAAAGCCCCCCACAATATAATATAACAGATGATACTTTAATATTGCCGGTAGATACTTTAGTTTCGGTCAGTTACTAGGTCAAAGGACCACCACCTATTCTCCGAATAATGAAAATTCTGATGAATCTGGGGAAATATTATTTTTCTTTGGCTAATATAGATACACAAAGCAAAAAATTATACTTTAACCTCAAAAGAAACTAAATTAAATATTGGAGTGGTTATGTTTAAGTTACCTCTTACATTTACCCCTCGCTGCATTGCTACTATAAGATTGACTTGCGAACACACCTGAAAATCAGAGTTTATATGCTTGGGAGCGTTTGATGACATCATTAACAACAACAACTGAGAAATGTTCAAACCGAACCTCGGAATTAGACATTTATCGATTGAGACCTTTTATCAGTTGTACAGGAATTTTAGTAATTTTTAAAAACTGAAATTATGCGAGCTGTTCCTGCTTGGGTGGACAAAGTTCATGATCGAGATAAAGTCGAGCAATGGTGAGCCAAATATTTTTAATGGTATTCTAATTAGTATGATGCGCATTTATTCTCATGACATTTATTACCCACGACAAGTCTCAGATTGTTGTTGGCTACCCCATTCGTGTCTTGATCTTGATCCACAGGCGGGCTTACCACCAAGCAACAATCCCACTGGCCTTTGTATCTGCACTACCTGTGAGGACAGGGATAGTTAGTACGAGGGGCAGTCAATAAGTTTTGTGAATCGGTAGGGCAAAACAGAGGAAGGAAGAAGGCTCGGTAAATATGTAGATTATCGGCGCGAACGATTGGACGTACTATTTCGTCTGTGTTCCAAAATGTTTCGCATTTTAGAAGTAAATTTAAGGGACGGCTCGGGTGAGGGTAAAAACAAGGGGGGACCACACTACGATGATCCTGAGTTTCATTAAATTGGGGGGGGGCTATTTTGGGCTACTTTCCGGTGTTACTTTTTTAGAGATGAAATCGAAGAATTTTATGGCTATTTTCATTTTTATAAAGGGGGCTGTGCCCCCCAGACCCCCCCCAAAGGATTGAAACTCAGGGTCATCGCAGGGTTATCCCTGCGGCGAGCCGTACCCAACAACGAGCCAACGCTCGAAATAATAGTTAATACTTACGCCAGACGGGTGGGTAGAGTTTACCGGCAGCAAGCCAGAATTCGGTAAGATCTTCGTATCCTTCAGATGACAAATTTGAATAGGCTGTCTATCTGTCAGATACGACTGTCGTGCCCGGCAAAATCCACTTTTTTATCGCTGCGAGGAGGGTTTCTCGATTTTGATTTGCCACCGAAACAATGAAAATTCTCTTTGTTTCACATTCAAACCCTCCAAAAACCCACTGCCCTTCCACTACATGGCCCATGGGCTTCATGAAACGCAACATATTTCTCATTGTTGGTTAAAATAGCACAGAAACGTTGAATAGGTAACGAACAAACTTCACCTGAAAATGAAATTTTGACAAATGAGCGGGAAGCGGCGTGGGTGGTCGTTTAAATATGAGGCGCGCAGACGGAAAAGTACTTCATTGTTCACGGAAAATTTGTGACTTTTTTTTTTTTTTACTGAAATTGACCATTTGTGTTTCTTGAACTACACTATATAGTAATAAAAACACTAATACTGAACGCATCTATTTGGAACAATAATCAAAATGAAGGTCGTAAAAAACCTGTTAAAAAAATCAGAAGAGAAATAAATACGGAACAGAAAAAATGAAAAAGTACTGTTTTCGTCAGAATTAAGACGTGAGACTTCATTAACAACACCAAAATATGGTTTTATCGAGCATTAAACAATGCAAAATTAAGTAACAAGTAAATAAAAAGACTAAATAATGTCAGGCATAGGGTAGGTAGGATATATAGAAAAGAAATAAGGGGGAAAAACATCTAAAATATAAGAAAAACCAAGTTTTGATCAATATAAAAAGCACAAAAAGCCTTGAAACAAATACAGCTTTCTGATTGGTCATTTATGAAACTGAATCCAGATCTGTGATTGGCCAGTGCGATAGCAGAAAAACAATGAAAAGTAGCCCAAAAAATAAACTAGAGTCGCATCTGCCCATAGTCTTCACAATTACCACAAAAATTGCGCCAGCTATAATTCAAAAAGGACTCAAACGAGCATGAATATTCCGACAAGGGTGAATGATAATATTTATGCCCCCCAATTTTTGGGGGCCGGGCCGCTAATCTACATATTTACCGAAGGCTCTTTGTGGGGGTGTTAGTACAAGTTATGACCAGTCAGGACCTGCAGCCGCACGCTCTTGCCTCGTCTATTTAAGAAGCAGTAGCTGATCACATATCATCAGTCACAAATTTTTCGGTGAACATGTAGACGAGTGGCCTGGCCTGGGAAAAATTATTTTGTGTAAATATTATCATTTACCCGTGTCATTTCTGACGTCATACTCCACCCCCAACCCCTATTATAATTTGCAAAACGATTAAAGACGCTGACATGATATAGTTAAAGCATTCACCTCTGTAAACGTCAGAACATTATAAAAATTAGGATTATATACTGGGGGGCTGTGCCCCCCCAACCCCCCCAAATTTAATGAAACTCAGGATCATCATAGTGCAGTCCACACATCGTGTTTAACTCCCCACGAGCCATCCCCTATAAATGTACTCCAAAAACGTGAAACATTTTGGAACACAGACGAAATAGTACATCTTAGCGGCCGGCCGGCTCGTCTACATATTTACCAATTTTTCAACAATGGAGAAGGTTGATTACCACGCAGTGATCAAATTTTTGACCAAGGAAGGCAAAAATGCAAAGGAGATCCATGAACGTATGGTTGCAGTGTATACCGCCACACCCCTTCCTATGCAACCATTGCTCGCTGGAATAGGGAGTTCCACCATGGTCTTGAAGATGACCCCCCCCATCCAGGACACCCATCAGATGTGACCAACAGGGGCAATGTGGACTGTGTGGAGAGGATGATCCTCGAAAATCGACGGGTAAAGGTCAAAGAAATCGAGTGAGAACTTGGAATATCACATGGAAGTGTTATCAACATCATCCATGAAATTTGGCCATGGCCAAGGTCTCTGCCTGTTGGGTCCCTAGAAACCTCATGCCCCATGATTGACTTCAACGTGGTCAAAGTCCACAAGGCCAGAGTTGCATGAGCTGCCCTGCGCAAGTGTGGATTCAAGGAGCTCAACCCTCCCCCCTATGGTCCAGATCTGGCCCCTAGCGACTACTGGAATAGGGAGTTCCACCATGGTCATGAGTTCCTTGAAGATGACCTCCCCCATCCAGGACACCCATCAGATGTGACCAACGAGGGCAATGTGGACTGTGTGGAGAGTCCGGTTCGGAAACCGGATTGTGATCTATAGCGACTCAGAAAGCGCCCTGAGTGCTCTCGTGGCATTGGAATCTCCGCATCCCCTGGTTCGCGATATCCGTGATGCCACGGTTTTGGCGAGCCAGGCGGATGTCGAGATTATCGTCTGGACATGTAGGAATTGCGGGGAATGAGGGCGCCAAAGAGTCCATGAGGACTCTGCGACCGGACCAGCGTTTCGCTCTTCCTCACACTGACTACATGGCAGGAATACGAGCAGCTCTTTGGACTGCTTGGCAAAGAAGATGGGAGACAGTCGAAGGGAACTTAAATTTGCATGCCATTGCACCGCAACTGTTCCCATGGACCTATCCCCCAATGCCGCGACTGCTTCAGGTCGCTTTCTGTCATCTCCGAATCGGACATACTCGTGTGATGCATCGCTATTTGATGGAGCGCTCGCCTGCGCCCTATTGTGATGACTGCGTCGTCTCCCAGACTGTTGGGTACATTCTTGTTGATTGTCCCAGTCTGGGTAATCTTCGCGCACATTCCCTGTCCCGGTACCGGGATGGGCAGGGTTGCTACCACCTGTCCCTTGTACTTGGGATGAGTGCGTGCACATTGACTGGTGGACTTGTTGACTTTTGGGGGGAGGCCGTCCTTCTCCCTATTATTTAACCAGGTTTTTTGTTTTGTTGTTTTTTTCCCTTATAGGTTGCACGCTCCTGTGCCGGAGGGACCTCCCCCTGATGTAGGAGCCTGCTTACTACTCTTTTCCTTTTCCCTTTTTTTAATTTTGTTGTTGTTTGGGTTGTTTTTTTTGTGTTTCTGTTATTGCATTAGATTTTAAAGTAGCCTAGTACTAGGTAGTTTTTAATACGGCGACTAATGCCCAAGTAGGCAGTCGCCACATGAGCTCTTTAAAAAAAATTCTTCCACAGTGCCAGGTGTATTGTGTTTGACCTTTTGGTACCACAATTCGTCTCATGTAGGATCCGTGCTGATGTATATTGATGGCTCCAAGTCCCAGTCCTGGGTTGGTTGTATCCTCTCTGTTTGAAGTCAGCATGGTTCTACCAGGCACTGATCTGTTTCCACACCCAAGGTTGGTTGAAATTCTCTGCTCAGGATGGGAGATAACAAGTTGTACCTGTTTCAGGGACCAGATTGTGATATAGAGCGACTTACAAAGTGACTTGTTTGTCACAAGCCAGGTGGAATTTGAGATTATCTCCAGCTTGGTTCCCGGACATGTGGGAATTGTGGAGAATTAGGGCACTGCCAAGGCTGGTATGATGATATCTCAAAATGCTCTGTAACGTTTTGGTGTTGCCAGCTAAGACTGGGAGTCTTGTCTGCTCCACTTGCATCAAAGGTTGAAGGTTGATGAGTTGTTATTGGGGAAGATGTGTTGCTTGAAGTTTCGGATGAAGATGCAAGCTCAACCATTGCTTCAGTAGCAGCTGCCTGAGCTGCATCATGCTCTCGCCAGTCTTCTTTTTGACTTGATGAGATTCTTTTGCTGTGTCATATCAACTTGTCCAATGGTGCTGAGCCAAAAGAAAGGCTTTGTCCTCCTCCAAAGTAATCATTGAGAGTGCATCTGCATGTGCAATGTCAAAGAGATTGGTCCCACTCTCAATGAAATCTGATTGCCGATTGCCAACCGCAGCAATCAGCCTGTATAATGGGCAAGGACCTTCTCTTTGATGTGGTCTTTCCCCACTCGCGGAATAAATGCCTTTTCCCAGATTATCAGCACCTCCTCACGCTCTTCAGTTGCAATGACACATAATGTTTTCTATGAGTCAACAAAGTAGATATTGTTCATCCGGCTACCATGAATGGTATCCTTGGGCCTCACCAAATAAAATTGTTCGATATTTTCAATACTCTGAAAAAAAAAGAGGTAAAATTACTGATCAGTGCTCTATAGTCAACATTGTATCGGTTGGAGCCATATAGTCCTTATAAGGTCATAATTTAATGTGCAACTGCTAAATATTAAGCAAATTGAATACAATTTTACACAGTGGTTTTGTGCCTAATGGGGTCCGTCGGACCATCCCTTTGCCCCACAACTAGTGACATTTGGGACTAGCATGCCTGCCCCCCAAATTTTCTTGGTGTCCAAAAGATGGTCCCTCTTGAGATGACCATATCCCCAGGGTGCCCTGCCCCAGGTAACAGTGTCTTCCTCAGGAGAGAATCATAACTTGGTGCAAACTAACCCTGTGGGAGGTTCTGGCAGGTGACCAGCCAAAGAAGTGATGTCCAGCCTTGTTATGCCCTCAGAAAAAGAAGGCAAGAATCAAACTGCTAAAAAAAAAATATGGGTGGAGCTTCAGAATTACAGAAGCCTCACCTGTAGGCATGCTGTCCAGAGGACACATACATGTCATCAACATCGGGCATTAGCCATGGTTCTCATTAGAGTACCAAAGCTTGCCTGTTTCTCTGATGTGAGCCTTATAGTGAATGTGGTTCACCCTGTCCAATCCACCATTCCGAGTGCTCTTGGGATGCTCAATAGCTCCCTTGTACAGGTGACTTATTCCCTAAAAGAAATCACAGAAAAGCTCCATAATGGAGTTCTGCCAGTGTACATGGATGACTCCAAATCTAGAGTGGTTGGCTTCTTCACCTTCTCCCCCTTATTTGAAGCTGGTGGGACTCTTCCATGTTATGCACAGCTGAGTTGGTTGCAATACAGTACTCAGCTGGAGAGGTTACCTGTCATGCCTAGTTCAGAGACCAAATAGTGATCTTTAGCGACTCACTGAATGCCCTTGCAGCATTGGAATCTTTGTTCTTCCCTACTCTGACTACCTGGCAGGAATTAGGTCAGCCTTTCAGGTTGCTTGGCAAAGAAGATGGGAGACAGCCAACAGGTATCTAAAGTTAGGTGCCTTTTCCTCATAGACCCACCACCCCATGCCTCAATGACTTCAGGTTGTTTTTTCTTGCCACTGACTCATGCACACTTGCAGGATGCAGATCCATTTGATAGAACACCTCTGAATCTTTTGTGATAGTTGTTTCGTCCCTCTCTGTATTTAGGTGTTGGGTTCATGCTTGGGCCCCTGGGGGAGGGGCATCTCTATGGCACCTGACAGTGCATGTACTTTAAAAAAAAAAATTTGAATGTTTTTTTTCTGTAATAATTTTTAATTTATTTAGCTTATTCATCGGTTGAAAATAAATAAAAAATAATTTTAATTTCTTTTGCTGGTCATTACCATTAGAAAACTTGAAAAAAATTGCTGCACCCAATGTTTGGAGTGTTTCATACTCTCCCAACCCCGATGACCACATGGATATCTGTGTCTCAGTTACCTTGCATGCATCTTTGCCTTCTTCAACTTAATTTTCTTTACTGCTTCTTAAAGTAAATGATAATTTGTTTTTATCTTTGGCCATATTAATTGTAATATTAGGCTAAATATACTATATACAGTAGTAGGTTCCATTAGTAATTTTCCATAACAATATGAGTTAAGAAAATATTTCTTTATTATTTCAGCATTTATGCACTTTGCTTTAATCCTGATGGTACACAACTGATTGTAGGAGCTGGAAATCGTGTACTTGTTTATGATACTACTGATGGGGCATTAATTCAACCACTGAAAGGTATTGTACCCCAAATTTTGCTTTATTTTGATGCATTGCCTATGAAATGGGCCATATGTAGTACACATAGTTTACAATAATTTATTTTTTTTGTGGTTACACAATAATAATTTACTTTTAGCCTCTTGTGAGGAATGGCGATAATGTGTTAATTATGATCTAGTTAAATCTTCTGGTTCACTACATTTGGGCTTTGACCACAACATCTGCCTCTAAAATATAAAAATAAGACAATAATTTAAATTTAATATCTTTCTGAACACCCTCTTGATTTCTATTTATCTATGTATATATATATATATATAAATATATGAGGAATTAAACCACATTCTCCGAAGACAATTTAATTCATCTTTTCTTGCGATATTGCATTAATTTTCATCATATATATATATATATATATACAATAAACCCTGACTATAATGCTCAATTTGGGGGCTGATTTAGTTATAAAAGCCAAAAGATCTCTATATCTTTGGTCATAATTTAAAGGTATTTTACTGACCACCAGTCGCTATAATAGTCAATCAATATTGTTGTCAAACCTAAATTGCTCCCCCTCCACAATCCTTTATGCTCTAGTTTATTATTTCACTCTCTCCTATTTACCAAACATTACAGCCCCTAACAAGTAGTATTGCAAAGAGATTAATCTTAACATCCAGACATTAGACACATTGTCCATGGCTCCCTATTGCCCCTCCCCCTTTCCTGGAAGATACTACCAGCCATCACCTTGATGCAACTATGCCATTTCTATAGCAAAGCATCATTGCAAGGGCTGCAGGAAGCAGGTTTGATGCCTAACCCACTGTAGTTACCAGCATTTGAGGCTCCCAGATAAGAGGCTAGTTGTAACCCTTGGAAAGAACAAAGTCTCACTAAGGATAATCAAAGGACAGAAATTGCAGTTGGAGGAACTGATAATGCTACTCAATGGGCAACTAAATATAGCACTCATAAGAGACTAATAGAGGGGCCCATCAGATATGTGGCAATGTGTCATACAAATATCAGGGAGAGCTTGAATAGCAATTAACAAGGCAGCATGGAAAGTGTTAAGTAAGCTAGATCTAGAGCCCATAAATGCCAGCAGTAGTAGCCCACAGATCAGTGATTTGCTGCCAGTTGAATTCAATGGTTTGTGATCACTCACCTGAAGACAAAAGGGTAGGTGGAGAATAAGGAAGTCTGGTTCAAGGTAAGTGAAGTAATCAAATTAGGCACAGTAGCGTAGCTAAGGGAGGAGGGAGGCACAAATTTAAAAGTTACCCTGGGCCCCCATTGGAGGGGTGAGCACCAAACAAGTGTCCTATCTCTATTTTGAATGACAACAAACAATTAATAAACAATTAAATATAGAGGCCCATAAAAATATAGACATATTAGCTCAATCATAAGTGAAGCAAAGTATAAGAAGTTACTTAAAGTGAAATCAGGAGTTTTCAATATAATTTTTGATTGGTATATTTGATAAATATAATATCTCGGTTTCATATTTTGTATTTTATTTCTTATCATCATACATAAGTATTATGTATTAAAGCATCTTAATAATTACTTTAATTGTTGCTGTATCAGACTGATGGAATGTATCAATATGAATTTTGATTGGTATATTTGTTCAATATGTAATATCTCGGTTTCACATTTTGTAGTTTATATTTTTTAACAATACATAAGTATTCCCTATTAAAGTGTCATACTTATTTTTATTGTTTTATTTGACACTATCAGACATACCAGAGTGCACAAAGATATGGCAAGAGTAGTTGTTTTCATTTCATTCATGATATCAAACATTTGTATGTTGGGGGCCCCCAAATCCCTAGCTACGCCACTGGTCCCACATCATAAAAATAGTGTTTATGGAGGTAGAAATGGCAAGGAAATAGAGGAACAGGGCTTGCTTGCCATTAATCTGAGGATTACTTTGGCCCAAATACAGAGTGAAGAATTTGTTCGCATCAACACTGAACCAAATGCTATTTCCTGGAAGGCCATCTGACCAGGGACTTCAAAGTGATTGAGAAAAGATGTTTAAACTGTCCAACAATGGGACACCTGTGATACAAATATACAAGCCCTGAGAATAAGTATCTCAACTGCTTAGGCCCCCATTGTACAATTTCATTGGGGTGCTTAATAAAGGTAAGGGCAATAAAGAAGGAAAAAAAAATAGGAAAAACTGTCAGGAAGGAGCAGTGGCAAGACAAATAGAGAGGCACAGAGCTGAGCAGGCTGCTAGTGAAGAACATGATAAAGAAACTGGAGTTTCCTTCAAACCCAGACTTGGATGTTATAAAAATAAGTGTAACAAGCATTGAATATATGTTAAATAAAGCGGGTTAAAACATTACAGAAGAAAAATATAAATTCTTATATAATTCTATGCACATACAAGGAAATAGAATCAGCACTAATGCTGGACAGATATCAATCCCCACAGAGAAATAGCACACCATGAAATCATGCATTCAGAGGCCCTCTGCCCCTGGCCACTCCAGAACTATGAGCACAGTGGCTTCCATTTGAGAACTCTTATGTGATTTCTACTCCACCATCATGCACTTGCCTGTTAGAGCTGGTGACTCAAAGGGTTCACAGCCTTCCTTCGCTAATATGAGGGCTCCCTCCTCTCCTCCTCTGTAATCGTTTCCCCTTAAGGTGAAAAGGCTGCATGCCTCAAAGTCATTAGACTCACAGGAGGCAAAACCTCTGAAGATGGTCATGAGACCTTCTTTGGAAACTTGTATGGCCATATCCCCCCAAAGGAGGACATCACCAAGGCAGCTTTGGCTCCCATGTTCCCAACCACAGTTGGGCTGAGCAGCCCGGAGATGCAGGGCTTTGAAAAGGACCCCCTGCACATAAGAAAAAAAGATTGACATGACAAGCCCAACCTCCCCCAATGAGTCCTCAAGGGCAAATTCACATTGTATGGCCAACAGACCCTGCAGTTCTGCCTCCTGGAAGTATACAGCTATTTCTGTAAAAGTCTGGTGAGGGACTTCGAACAGGCAGCACGTGTTTCGTAGAGCTCTCGGAATATTTTGATTATTTGCTATACTTTGGTGTTTGATAGAAGTTTTTACGCAAAATAGTATTACGTATAGTCTAGTGACATAGTAAACATAAATATTAAGTTATTACATCATATATTTGGTTAATATAACGTAAGTTGTTTAGCATTGTTAATTTTTTGGCCAGGTTCTTTTGTTTACCTTATTTTGCGCGAGAAAGTACGTAGTAGCTAAATTAAATTAGTATCTTGAAACCTCATTTCTAGGTCGACGGTTTAATTAGCGACTGATTTGGACTGTGTTGTGCCTTAAATCTCGTTTCGGTCTGTTGATTTATTTTTCGGATTTTTCTAGTTTTTTTTTCACCACAGAATCAGCGAAAGCTAAGTTGCTCTTTTTTTTCTTATTACTACTTAAGTTCTTTCTTTGTTTGAATTAGTGGTTGAGTTCGGGAATGAAAGTGAGCATGAGTGTCAGAATGTATGCATTGGTTGTGGTGTAGTTGGTGAGGGGTATACATGTGTTGTATGTGGGCTGCGTGAATGCATTGTAGATTTAGAGGGGATGAGAATGCAGGATTTAGACAGGATATATAGGCTGAAGGGGTTAGTTGCTGAGCTCAGGAGGGAACTTAGTGTTAGGCCTAGGGCTGGGAATAGGTTAGGTGGTGAGGTAGGCCAGTTAGATGTTTCAGGTGAAGTTAGCGGGCCGGTGGAGGAGGTAGGATATGATAGTTTTAGGGATAGTGAAGTTAGCCCCCTTAGATTAGTTAGAAATAGGCCTAGTGAGGATGGGGGACAGTGGAGAGTGGTTAGGAAACGTGTAGCTAGGGAGGCTTCTCCTGTTCTTTGTGAGAATAGGGTTGCCTCTGTTGAGGTGGTTAGCCAGGGGGAGAATAGGTGTGCGAGTCAGAGGGACACAGAACCTATTAGCTTGACTAATAGATTCAGTGCCCTAAGAGATGAAGTAACTGGAAGTGATATGACTGGTGGGGGTGGAGGTAGAGTGACTGGAATTCTGAATGAGAATAGGAGTGGGGATGGATTTAGGTCTGTGGGGGTTAGGAATAGGAGTCTGACTAAAGTGCTTGTGATGGGTGATTCGCGAGTTAGATATTTAGATAGGAAGTTGAATGCAAGTAGATTGAATGGTTTGAGGGTGTGTTTGCCGGGTGCTGGAGTGAGAGATCTGTCTGATAGGTATGAGGAGCTGGTGTCTGGCTGTGCAAGGAATGCATTTGTGATTACACATTTAGGAGTGAATGATGTGAAGAAAGTGGGTGCATGTGAGATACTTGAGAAGTACAAGAGGTTGATTGAAAAGGTGAAAGAAAGTAGAATGAAAGGTGTTGTGACAGATGTGCTTCCAAGAATGGATGTCTCGTACGATTGGGCTGAATGATTATGTGAGGAGGATGTGTTGTGGTGGAGCGAATGTGAGTGTGTGTAAAAGGGCCATTCTCCCACCCCTTTTCTCAGTACCCTCTCCCTCCCTCTGTAAGAATGTGTGTGAATGGGAATGGGTTTGTTTTGTTTTTGTTTATTTTATGTATAAAATGATTACCATGTTTTTCTTTCTTTCCAGGCGTCATATTCTGGAAAGATAGTAGCTAGTTTTGAGATATCACTATAATTAAAACAAGATTGTACTTTGTTTATAATATTCTTTTAGCAAAGCGCCATATTCTGGAAAGAGGTAAGCTAGTTGATAAATTTACTCGGGTAATGCCCACTTATTAGTTTCCCTTCCATGTATAAATAAATGGGTCATAAACGGAGGATATATCTCTTCTACAGAGAGTGGAAGCGTAGACTGATGGCAAGAAGGGTTCTCTAGACGAGTGCTCTGCCCAGCCCTGAGATGGAGAGCTTTCATACCTCGCTAAACACCTGGACCACCATACCCGCCTTGGTTGAATATCCTGTCTCCTTTTATGTTAGCTTACTACCACCCACCTCCAGCACACAAGTGATAGCGCGTGCCCCTTTTTGTTCGGTCGTTGTTGTGTTTTTTTTATGTTTTGTGTAGATATATAAGTAAATTTGTTGTATTCGCCTGTTATAAAATTCTCTTTTGGTATCTTATTTGGATTGGGAAATTTGGCCTCATTTTGAAGTGTGCACACTTCCCGTGTAAATATAAAATTGCTGTAAATATAACTGTATTCTTTTGTAAGTAAAGGGACTGTATATACAATCCGTTTCATTCTCCCTCGATTTCTCATGCCTGGACAGTGTAGGAAGCGGGTTGGATCGATTGGGATTAGAGATATATTTTCGGCCCGCTACAGTGTGAGATGGAAGGTGTCATGTTTGTGGATGTGTGGGATAGGTTTGTTGGAATGAAAGAAATGTATGCGATGGATGGACTGCATTTGAGTAGAGGGAGGGTAGATGTGTTGTGGGAGGAGTATGATCATGTTATTAGGTCTTTGTGGGCGGGAAACTACATACTAATAGTGGTCAGGGAATTATGAGAGGACATTATAGTACTGAAAGCAGAATGGACTTGGCAGATAACAGAAATAGGTTCCAAGGCAATAGAGGTGAGATCATTCAGGTTGGAAGAGGTGCTTCAGGGATAAGGGGGTTAAATTGTTTCTATACAAATGCTTGTAGTCTTAGAAACAAGAAGGATGAGCTATTTAGTTATATTAGCGATGAGGATATAGATATATTATGTGTTACTGAATCATAGATTAATGAAATAGAATTTAGTGACACTATAAGTGAATTTGATTTACAGGGCTATAATATGTACATTAGTCAAAGGACAGGTAGGATTGATGGAGGAATAATTATCTATATAAAAAACAACATTGTTTCAAGTTTAAATACTTCAATAAAGCAGGATGGAGTTGAGTCACTTTGGATAGATATTAGGTTCAGTAAAAATAGAATGGTGCATTTCGGAGCTTTTTACAGACCACCTGGGAAGGCTGATGATATAGATGAACTAATGATAAGGGAAATAAGTAAGGGATATGAAACAGATGCAATTATTATTGGGGACTTCAACTTAAACTCTGTGGACTGGGAAAATATGATAGGTAGGGATAGAACAAGTGTCAGGTTCATAGAATGCTTTGAGGATAATTTTTTGAATCAATTTGTTAATGAGCCAACGAGGGGGAACAATATATTAGATTTAGTACTTTCTAACAGTGATCATTTAGTTCAAGAATTAACTGTTGGGGAAGCATTGGGAAATAGTGACCATCAGATAGTTTGTTTTAACTTAGGAATTAAGAAGGGTAAAATAACCCAGAATGCTGTAAAAGTTCCAAATTTTCATAAGGGAGATTATGTAAAACTTTGAAGCTTGCTAAATTTGGTAGACTGGGATGTAGAATTCAGAGATAAAAATGCTTATGGCATGTGGGATACTTTCAAGCATATAATAAACGTAGTCCAAGATCAATGTATCCCAATGAAGGCTATTAGGAACAAAAGTAGGAAACCATTATGGTGGAATCAGGAGATAGCTAGAAAAATTTCAGAGAAGAAAAGGGCATATAAAAATTACAGGTAGATAATAATAATCAAAATTTAAGTGATTATAGAATGGCTAGGAATGAGTTAAATAAGA
This sequence comes from Ceratothoa steindachneri, assembly GCA_963969495.1. Taxonomy (NCBI): domain Eukaryota; kingdom Metazoa; phylum Arthropoda; class Malacostraca; order Isopoda; family Cymothoidae; genus Ceratothoa; species Ceratothoa steindachneri. The sequence continues at coordinate 189,947,477 of OZ018320.1, forward strand.
TTATAAAGAAGAACAAAAGGGTGTCAGAAATTTAATTAGCTCAGGATAGCAACAAAGATCCTAGAAAGTTCTTTAGTTACTATAAAATTAATAACAAGTCTGGCAGAGTTAAAATAGGACCTATCAAATATGAAGGGGTTGTGAGAGAAACTGATGAGGAAATAGTTGAGGTACTAAATGGTCATTTTGCATCAGTATTTACAAGGGAGAAACTAAATAGTCTTATGTATAGTACTCATGGGTCAGGGAAAGAGGTGTTTACTACCATTAGTGTGGATTGGAGGATGATAAAAGGACTAATAGGTGAGTTAGATACTACCAAGGCCTCCGGCCCTGATAATATTCATTCTAGGATACTTAAAGAAGGGGTAGAAAGTATCTCAATAGCTCTGGAGAAGTTATATACTAGGTCACTGGAATATGGAGAAATACCCGATGATTGGAAGAGAGCGAATGTAGTCCCCATTTTCAAGAAGGGTAGTAAAGAGGATCCAAATAGCTTTAGACCGGTTAGCCTAACTCCTGTAGTCTGTAAAATTCTTGAGAAAATAGTTAAAAAAGGGATTTGCCAACATCTAGAGAGGGAGGGGTTAATCAGCGATGCTCAGCATGGGTTTAGATCAGGTAGATCATGTTTGACTAATTTACTAGACTTTCTGGAGTTCGTAACAAATCAAGTAGATAAGAGAGAGAATGTAGAAGTAATTTACTTGGATTTTAGTAAAGCATTTGATAAGGTACCACATAGGAGACTAGTTCATAAATTAAAAATGATTGGGATATGTGGGGGTGTTTCAAATTGGATTACTGAGTGGCTGAAAGACAGGAAGCAAAGGGTAGTGCTAAATGGTGTAAAGTCAGATTGGAGGGATGTTATCAGTGGGGTTCCTCAGGGATCAGTTCTCAGTCCATTATTATTTGTCATCTATATAAACGATCTTGGGGAGGCAGTAAATAATAAAGTATCAATTTTTGTAGATGATACCAAATTAGCAGCTGTAGTTAAAGATATTGATGATAATTTTAAAGTGCAGGGGGATTTAAATAAATTGTTATCCTGGGCACATAAGTGGCAAATGACTTTCAACCTTGATAAGTGCAAAGTTATTAACATGGAAAAAGATAATAGAGAATTTAACTATGAAATGGATGGGCATTGGCTGAGCTCAGTAGAGGATGAGAAAGATCTAGGAGTAGTGATAGATAAGTCATTAAGGTTTTCTAAGCAGTGTATTGATCAAGAAATAGGGCAAATAGAGTGCTGGGTTTCATTAAGAGAAATGTCAGTTACAAAAGTAAGGAGGTTATTCTTAAACTCTGTAACTCTTATGTTAGGCCGCATCTAGAGTACTGCATACAGGCATGGTCCCCACATTTTAGACACATTATTAACCTTCTTGAGCCTGTGCAATGGAGGGCAACAAAGGTTATTCCTTCCCTGAGGCACCTTGAATATATAGATAGACTGAGGGTATTAAATATGTTCTCATTCGAAAGGAGGTGTGTGATTGGGGATATGATTGAGCTGTTTAAAATTTTTTCTGGGATAGATAAATTGATGTTAGCAAGTTTTTTGAGTTAGATGATGGAAATCCGTCTAGAGGTTAATGCTGCGATAATTTCAGGCTGATTTCTGTCATCTTCAAAATTGGACACTGCCATTTCATGGTGGGCTCATCGGTACCTTATTGTGACAACTATATTGTTCCCCAGACTGTCAACGCATTCTTGTTGAATGTTCCAGTCTGGGTTATCTTCACCCACATAACCTGTCCCACTACTGGGGTGAGTTAGGTGACTACTGCTTGTCGATTGTGCTCAGGACAAGCTCTTGCACACAGACTTCTGGACTATATAACTTCATGGAGGAGGCTGGCATCCCATTTTATTTGACTCTTTGTTGTCAGCCACATGCTCTGGTGCCAGTGAGAGGCTCCCCTCTCCCTGACTCCTGACTGTTCCCGTCATCTTCTTGCTTTTGTTTTCTTTTTTCATTTTTGTTTAGTGTGTGCAATTTCCAAATGGCCACCATATAAGAAAAAAAATTGATGCATTCAAAAGAATTATAAAAAGACGCACATGAAAGCCATAAAAGAACTAAAATGGGCAACGAAAGAACAAAATTAAAAATGGTGCAACTAAACAAATGAATTGAAAATGGAAAGAAATGTGATAGTGATTGAAGTTCCAGATAGTCATACTGAGCACAGACTGAAGATAGAAAAATAAGACCTATAACTTTTCACCTACATGTACACCAAGAATCACTCAAATGTAATATTCCATGGCATAACGATTGCAGTGAAGAGCATAAGGAATTAGGAAATTTGGATGAGACCTATATAGCAACAAAGGTCTTATCTACTAGAAATGAGGATCTACCAACCTCCCAGGTGGGACTCTATCCCAACATCAAACTTTCTCCAAGCATTTGGCAGAAACTTGCTAGTAATCTTCCTGGGGGAGCTAAATATGAGATCCAGCCATGCAGGTTACACCTCTAATAACAGAATAGTGAGAAACCACAACCTACTGATTCGAAGAGCGGTGGTAACAAGAGCCTAGCCTGATTTCCTCACATACTTCTCAGTCAGGTTGCTACCAAGCCTGGCAGTAATGACAAATAGAACAACAATACAAGCCAGACCACAATCCCCTCAGACCATAATATAGTAGCAAACATTTCCATTAGCCCCATTCAGTTTCAGGTAATAAGAAAGCATTGTCCAAAAGCAGACTGGAACAGATACAAAGAAGGGCTAAAAGATCTCTTCATCAGAGATGGAGGTGATGACAATAAAGGGTAATTGCTGGAGAAATAAAAAGAATAATGGTCCCATGAGATAAGAGAGGTTGAAGGAATACAAAAAGGGCAATATACAGATCAACACATATGGATGCAATACAGAAATGAGGAGCAAGAGACAATTATAACATGAAATAATAGGACTTATAGAGGGGGTAAATAACAAGACATGGGATGATGATATATGCAGAATGGAAAGTAAGAACAACTCAAGATTATCTTGACAAAAGGTAAATAGATAAAGGAAAAGTAGATGTGGATTAAAGATAGTGAAGAATATGGGTGGAATCAGAGAAGATAGAAGAACTCTTCAGAAAATACTGGAGTAAGGTATTTGACATAACAATAGGGGCCAATGGAGGTTTTGACCTGGCCCATAAAACAGATCATTAACAGGCTAAATGTGAGCCTGGAAAAAAAATACCTTTCAAAGAGGGTAGAAGATGAGCACATTGAAGGAAGGACTTCAACTACAAAGGAGATAATGATGACCATTTGATCATTGACAGAAAGCCTCACGACCATTGGGACTGACCATGGTTAACTTAAGAAAAAAAAGAAAGTAAAATATCAAGACAAAAAAGAAATTCAGAATCATCCCAATAAATAGGAAGAAGAGATGGAAGTAGAAGGAGAACTTTGTTATTATACCATATAATTTAAGATATTCAGTTTGAAAATAACAAATGCAAGATATAGCAAACATGAGAAAGGATAAGCTATGTGAAGCTACAATTAAGTAAGATGAAAAGATTGCTAGGGCACTCAGGAAAAAAGAAAATATCCATTTCCACTGCTGGCAAGGTCATCTGACATACCCTATTATGCCTATGCACATGGCTCCCAAAAGTAGTAAAATAAAAACACAAATATACACAATGAAGCCCTGAAATGGATAGTTACATGAGCAGAAGAGAGGATAAAAATGGAAGCCTTACATACAATCATTGACTAAACAACAAAAAGCTTTCACCATAGTGCCAGAGGAAAAAAGAGAAAAACAACAGCTCATAAGTAATTATAGGGGGGCTGAACCAGCCAGAAGTCCCATTATACAGATGAAGTGAAAGGAAGGAAAGTACCAAGGGAAATTAAGGAAAGAAGGAAAAGGCTAATTTAGTAATAGCATAGCATATAGGAATCAACAGGAAAAGTAATTCTACTCATGATACATACTCGCCTTCTTTTTTTTTTTACATCTTTCCCTATTCTATTCACCCTACTACTATTCACTACTTAATATACATTTATTTATACTATCTAATTCTTGTCATTCTTAAATAGCTCATAATTGAAAGGTCAATAGTGGATCTCTGCTTTGGTTGTTTTCCTACCCTCTTCTGGCTATCTTAAAATGGTATATATATATTTATGTAAACTCTAGGTAACCCATTGTCCAGTGCCGCCAGTTATCTTTATTTGTACAATAATTGTTTCTAATTTTTAGTTTAGTTTTTTAAAAAATATCCAATTTTTATGGAAGTTGAAAATTCACTTATTCATTTCAAAAGCATTGTTGTTTATATTTATATCCATTGTTTTTTTTATTATAGTGATTATTTTCTTTTACCAAACCTTTCTCACAATTGATTGCAGTACTAAAAATCATAATCTCAACTAGGTCATAAAGAAGCTGTTCATTGTGTGTGCTATAGCCGAGATGGTAAAAGATTCGCTTCTGGAGGTGCTGACAAATGTGTCATCATTTGGACTTCAAAATTAGAAGGAATTTTGAAATATTCGTACGTATTCCCAATACATATTTGTTAAATGTATCCTTAAAAATTATTTAACTTCTAGTATTGGTAACATCTACTATAATTTTTTTTTCTTAGTAATTTTTCTATTCACTCATTACTGTAATTTTCAAATCCTCTTTAAATCCCAGTTATTTATGCTTTTGTTTTTAATGCTCTTTCTATTAATTTATCATCAGTCTTTATTCTTAACTCACAAGTTATACTTTTTTGTTTTTCAAAAACAAAACTATTGAAGTGTTTTATTTCAACCTATGTGCCTTAATTCCCACTTTTCCTAACAAAATCAGTTTCTTGTCACCTATATTATAGCCATTTGTGGAGACATAAATAACTTTGGCTGTTCATTCCATTGTCAATTGAGGTGGTTTGAAATTTACTAAATCTACAGAATAATTGAAAATGACTAAAGTGCTCAATTTTGGGTTATGCTGAATCATAGGAAAATTGATGAAATTCTATCCATTTTTCAGACATAATGATGCAATTCAATCTCTTGCCTACAATCCTATTTCACATCAGCTTGCATCCTGCGCTATCAGTGACTTTGGGCTGTGGTCACCTGAGCAAAAGAATGTCCAGAAGCATAAGGTTTGTATTTTTGCCTTTATTTTACAATAGCTATGGCACTGATTGGTAAAAAATAGTTAAAATATTCAGAATCAGAGTATAATGGTATAGAGTCTTATAAGATAAGGGCAAGGGAGGAGCTGAATACAATGTCTTGTGGTAATATACTGAACTATACTTAAAAGAATCATCTACTGCCTTCCCAAAAGTGGGGTCAATGTTCATCAATGTGACTACAACCCTGCACCCCTTCAACCCATTTATGCCCTCTTAAGGCCACTACCACCCAGTTCTGCATTAGCTATCTTTTCAGAGGAGACCCCATGTAAGGGGTGTGGCGATTTGCCTTCCTGGCTGACATGCTGGCGGGACTCAGTGCGCTGTCCAGCCACAGCTTGGCCTCTTCTCTTTCTTTCAGACAGCCTGTATTTCTCCCCTACTTCCTCACTTCCCCTACAACTTTCTCTGGTCGGCCTCTATTTTCACAGGGTAGATGCTGACCTTCTTCTCAGCCAACTATCCTGGATCGGGGCTGAGGGGAAGGGGACAATGTTCCCTAATCCCTGAGCTCCGGTTTGAGATGGTGGGTTTTTAACAACCTGCTTCATCCTCACCCATACCTTCTAAAAATCCACTTTCCTTCTCACTTCACACTATCAATTTTACACCATGCCCAAGATGGAGTCGCCATGCTGAAGGGCTGCCAGGTCACTAGGCAGGAGGGGTGGCCTTAAATGGCAGCACCTGGCTCTGCCAGCCCGGTACGCACCCCTTGCAGAGTGGGCTACTGTAAGGGGTGATGAGCGTCTGCATCCTGTAAAAAAATTAGGATCACCATGCCCATTGATGGCAAAACTAAAAATCTCTCCTCAATTTCCCCTCATCTATTGTTGGAGCCACCTTCGGGCAGCTCCACAGAAAAAATGGAGGTCCCCCCCCCCTCTTTGCTCTTGCAGGAGACCCTCCAAATCTCTCTGAGAGGAGGCTTACTCCTCTCCTTTGCTTACGGGTGCAGGGGACTCCCCCTCACCCCCTTGTCTGGAGGTGCCTTCGGGCACCTCGCTCTTTCCAGTGGCAGTCCCCCTCTTTTTATTTTCTAAAGGGACTGCCAAGAAAGCGATCAGGCAGCCCATAACCGACTGCTCCCCATTAAAGCGGCTCAATTGGGCAAACACCCTTAGGGGAAAGAGGGAAGCCAGGCCCCATTGGTCGCTTCCCTCAAAAGACCTGCTGGCTAGAATATTAAACCTAGCAGGGATCAAGGCCTGTGCCTCCCTAGACTCAACTTGTGACACTGCTGACAATGGGACGTGTGATGTCCTGAGATAGATATGGTCCGGGCTCGGTGCCATGCACCGAATTCGAGTCTGCCCCTATGTAAGGTACTTCTCAAACAGACAGCTTAGGTCTCCAAGGCAGTACAAGGAGGGGAGGGATCTCTTCCTATGACGGCCAGGACCTTCTCCATTTCGGAGAAGGACCTTGCTGAGGCTGGTCCATCTGGCCTGGGCGCTCCTGCTGGAGCAGGGTAAAAGGGGGTTCATTGCCTTCCCTCCTCTCCTAAAAAGAAGAAAAACAAGAAAATGGCTGAGAAGACTTGGGGCTCCTCTCCATCTGCAGCATTGCGGGGACGGATGGGTCTGCTACCACTTCGGTAAGCTACCAAGACAAGATGGGCACATCCAGCCCCTCTGCCCCCCTGGGTGTGGAGCCCCTGACTAAGACCAAAAGTACTAGTGCGCGGAGCGGAGCCTCAATTACATCTGGGCCCCTCATTCAGAGACTACCGGGTGTTTTCGAGCCCGCTGGCTTCAAACGCTTCCTGGTTATGCGCTCCACTGAAGGCAGCATGTTGACTAAGGGCAACATGATCCATCAGAGGAGAGCTTTAGCTAGTGTGATTGGTAGAGAGCCGAAGGTGACCTGTTTCTCAGACAAGAGCCTTTTGGTGAATGCATCAAATCCTTCTAAGGCAGCCATGATTAGTGCCCTTCGGACACTTGATGGCATGCCTGTAGGTGTGACGCCGCACTCTACCATGAACTTTGTGAAAGGAGTAGTTTATGCGAGGGAACTCATAGACTACTCCATAGAGGACATCACCTTATAGCTGGCCGGCAATGGGTCCTTCAAGGTCGAATGTGTGATGAGAAAACAGAGAGGGGCCTCGGGACCTATCCCTACACTCTTCATCACATTTGACTATGACAAGCTCCCTGAGTCGGTGCGTGCTGATTGGTACTGCTTCTGCGTGAATGTATTCATGCCACTGCCGCGGAGGTGCTATTACTGTCATCGCTTCGGCCATACGAATTGCTCATGTAGATGTGCAAAGTCGGGGGTCACCCAAAGTCTGTTTAAATTGCTCCAAGGCCACACACGATAAGTCCAAATCGTGTGTGGCCAAGTGTGTTAATTGCGGAGAGTCGCACCCCGCTTCTTTGAAGCAATGTGCTGCATACCTCCTTGAGAAAGAAATGCTGGCTGTTCAGGCCCAGGCTCGTCTCTCATTCCACGAGGCTAAGGACTTGGTGCTGGTGTGCCCAGTTCTGCCTAGCAGGTCTTACGCCTCAATGCTAAGAAAGACACCCTATGCCCATGGCCCATCCAGGCTAACAAGCACGGTTGTTTCCGCGCCTATTCAGAGCCCTTCTGCGGGTTCTACTCAACCCGGGCGCTCCCCTGGTAAAGCTGGTGGCAGCATGACAGTTAAAAATAAAGGTGATTTGTACTAGAAACTGCATGAAGATTGAGCTAAAATTGCACCTGACTTTTGCAAGAAATTGATTGACTTGATGCCTAGGCATATTGCAGCAGTAATTAAAGCTAAGAGGTGTCAACTAGGTATTATATCAAGTGTATTTTCTGAAATACAGCCAGATGCATGCATTTTATTAACATTCTGAGTGCTAACTAAAAATTTGAGGGGTGGTCTCATATCTTTGGTCAAGGGTGTATATGGATGCTCCAAGTCTCAGGAGGGGGGGGGGGGGGCTCAGGTTTCAAAGCCGTATACCCTATGTTTTAAATCAGCGTGGCCCTACTAAGCGTTGCATTTGTCTTCACGGCTGAGCTGGTTCAATACACTGGTTGGTACAGAAGATAACGCATCATGTCTGGTTTGGAGACTGGATTGTGATCTTTAGTCACTCACAAAGTGCCCTGAAGTGCTCTCAGTCATTGGAACTTCCACACACCCTGGTTCACAGTATTCCTGATGCCACAGTTATCACAAGCCAGGTGGATGTTGAGATTATCTTCTGCTGGGTTCCTGTACATGTGGAAATTGCGTGAAATGAGTGAGCCAAAGAGTCTGGGAGGACTGGGTGACCAGACCCGCGTTTTGCTCTTCCTCACACAGACTACATGGCAGGAATCAGGGCTGCTTGGAAAATGGGAGATGGTCGAGGGGAACTTAAAATGATTGCCATTGTGCTGCAACTATTTCCATGGGCCTACCCCCCAATACCATTGTGCCTTCAGGTCCCTTTCTGTCATCTCCAAATTATACATTCGCTGGACGCACTGCCATTTGATTGAGCGCTCCCCTGCGATCACTGTGTTGCCCACAGACTGTTCAGCACATTCTTGTTGAATGTCCCAGTCTGAGTGATCTTTGCCCACATTACCTAGGAAGAGCGAGGTTCCTACTGCTTGTCCCTTGTACTTAGGACTGATTTGTGCACACAGATTTGTGGACAATCAGACTTTTGGCAAAGAGGCTGGCCTCTTCCATTTTATTTGGCACTTTTTGATATTTGTCGTCTGTTCCTGCACTAGGGGCAGATCTCTCCTCAACACTGCAGCATGCTTCCTTCTTGTTTTTTCTGTTTTTTGTTTTAGTGTATTTTTCACTTTTTTAATCAAAGCTGTGGGATGATTGCGGGGCCTTATGCCCTAGTAAGTAATCACCAGAGTAACCCTAAAACAACAAAAACTACAACAATACTAGGACGGTTTCAGGTCATTTTCTGTCAACTCTGAATTGGGCACACTTTGAACCTTACTGCGAGGACTGCTTGCTAGTCCAAACCAAATTGCCTGGTACCTTCTTCTTTTATCTCTCACTCGGGGGAGCTTCACCTGAGTTACCCGTCCCAACACAGGGATAAGCGTGGTCGCTACTGCTTGTACTTGGGACATGTTTGTGGGGGGGGGGGTCTATCACTTTTATATTTTTATTTTGAGATTTTAATTAGATTAAAAATATGTTTCTTAATAATTTCAGTGGTTATTTCCCTGTGTAGCTGCGCAAAAATAATCCCAAATCAGGGTCCCATTCAATTACTAAATGGACCCATCATGGCAATGTTATGAAGTAGTCTTACCACCTGGCTCAGTTTTAATTCAATCTTTTGTAAAGAGAGGAAATTGATGCATTTGCTTTTATTGCAGAGTTCTAGTCGAATATTTTGTTGCGCTTGGACAAACGATGGGCAATATTTAGCTCTTGGCTTGGCTTCTGGTATGGTGTCAATACGAAACAAGGTGATATTTCAAAGTTTGAATACTTCTTTTATTGCAGAGTTCCAGTCGAATATTTTGTTGTGCTTGGACAAACGATGGGCAATATTTAGCTCTTGGCTTGGCTTCCGGTATGGTGTCAATCCGAAACAAGGTGAGATTTGAAAGTTTAAATACTTCTTACTGCTGTTGATCATCCGCAAGCTATCCTGAAACTCTTAGGAATAATATGGCCTCTAATGGTGTGAGGTTGTATGAAGTGTTCTTTCTTAAAGGAATTGAATATGTGGAGTGTGCATGCTGGACAGGATTCTGCCATGGCCAGATCCAGCCTCTTCTGGAAGTTCAGGAGGGTTGGGTGATTATGTCTTATCCATTAATGCATCAAGGGTGGACCCCTGAAAAGTGTGAAAACCTGAGTTAAGATAGGTTGGAGCGGCTGGATGACAAATAGCCCACCATCCTTTTTCCTCTTATTTTATTTCTCATAAATTTGTTATTTTTTTTTGTGTGTATGATAGATTCTTGTCATGAGGCACGCCGGCCCCAATGACATTTGTTAAAGGCCATAGGCATAGAGAATCCCATTTTGGGATCCATGACACCTTGGGGGGGAGGTGCAAAATCGGGTTTACCCGAAGTGTGTGTAAGTTGCTTCAAGGCAGTACAGGATTAGTCTATCATATATGGCAACCGAGTGTGTCAAATGTGGAGAGGCACACCCTGCTTCTTTGAAGCCATGTGGTGCATATCTCCTTGAGAAGGAAATCTTGGTTGTTCAGGATATGGATCATCTCTCATTACATGAAGCTAAAAACTTGGTTCTTGGCATACCCTTCACTGCCTGAGATGTTTTATGCCCCAATCTTTAAAAAATGCACCCTCTGCGCCTGGCTCCTCAACACCTATGAGCATGGTCGTTTCTGCTCCCATTCGGAGCCCTTCTGCAGGTTCTATTCACTCTGTGCACTCCCTTGGTATAGCTGGTGGCCCAAAGAGTTTACACTCAGCTTCAGCTAACCCCCGCACCCAGTGTGACTGTCTCCCATAAGAAGAAACGCCTGTGTGCCTCCATCGAGTCGTTACCCTCATACAATGCAACCCTGCAGGGGGGTATCGTATCCTGTTACACATGATATCCGGAGGAGCTGCACATCCTCCCGGCCTGAGTGCAAAGTAGAAAGCCAGGGCACAGGGTTGACATGAACTCTAATGGGGTCTGGGAAAGTTGTTGGCACTACTTTATCTTTTTACCTATTATTTATGTATTATAATTATTGTATATTATTATTACAGTTATCCCCTAAACTTTTTCTACCTGCACTTTGTACCTGTAGGACTCTTCCCACCTGAACAGAGTTTGGTTGAGTAGCAATGGTGCCTTGGTGGACTGCATGCTATCCTGAGATCACCTAGCACCAGGGTATGATAATAATAGGTGATTACCCACCCTACTCTTTAGTGGACCCTCCTATATCTACTTGTCTTTACTACTTGGCATTTTTGAGCCCGCTGGCTTCAATCGTTTCCTTGTTATTCTCTCCACCGATAGTAGTACGTTGGCTAAGGGCAACATGATCCATCAGAGGAGATCTTTAGCTAGTGTGATTGGTAGAGAGCCGAAGGTGACCCGTTTCTCGGGCGGAAGCCTTTTGGCGAATGCGTCGAATCCCTCCGAGGCGGCCATGATTAGTGCCCTCCTGACACGATGGCACGCCAGTGAGTGTGACGCCGCACTCTACCATGAACTTCGTGAAAGGAGTGGTTTATGCGAGGAAACTCGTTGACTACTCCCTAGATGACACCTAAGAGCTGGCCAATCATAGAGTGGTCAAGGTCGTGTGATGAGAAAACAGGTAGGTGCCTCGAGACGCACCCCTACACTCTTCATCACCTTCGACTGTGACAAGCTCCCTGAGTCGGTGCGTGCCGGTTGGTACCACTACCGCGTTAAGGCATACGTGCCACTGGCGCAGGGGTGCTACTACTGCCACCGCTTCGGCATACTAATCGCTCCTGTCGACGTGCAAAATCGGGGTTACACAAAGTCTGTGTAAGTTGCTCCAAGGCTGCACACGATAAGTCCAAATCGTGTGTGTCCAAGTGTGTAAATTGCAAAGAGCCGCACCCTGCTTCTTCGAAGCAATGTGGTGCGCATCTCGTTGAGAAGGAAATCCTGGCCGTTCAGGCCCAGGATCATCTATCATTTCGCGAGGCTAAAGGCGCACCCGGCGCTGCCTGGGACCTCGTATACCCCAATGTTGAGAAAGACACCCTCCGCTCCTGGCCTCTCCAGGCCTACGAGCACAGTCATTTCCGCGCCCATTCGGAACCCTTCTGCGGGTTTTAACCACCTCGGGCGCACCCCCGGTAGAGCTGGCGGCACAAAGGGTTCACACCCAGCCCCGGGTAAAACCAGGGCTCCCCTCCCTTCCCCAAGCGTGACCATTTCGCATAAGGCAAAACGGCTGCGCGCCTCCACCGAGTCGTTAGACTCACAAGAGGAAACAACCCTGCAGAGGGTCGTGAGGCCATCTTCTTGGGTTCCTAAAGCTGTCCTCGAAAGGAGGACAGCACTAAAGGAGCTTCAGCTCTTTCGCCCACACCCGGTGGTAGGCTGGGTGGCTCTGAGATGGTTGATCCTCCAAAAGAGGAACCCCCGCCTCCAAAGCCCCCCGCGCTCGCCTGAAGTTTCGAAGCGGAATGAGGAAAAGATTCGCTTGGCGAGCCCAACCTCCCCGATAAGTCCTCGAAGGTGACAGCGCATTGTCCGGCCAACAGCACCTGGAGGTCTGCCTCCGGCAAGCGTACGGCCATTTCCGTGAGGGTCTTCTCTTCGAGGAGGGCCTCCGCATCTCATCCGAGCTTGGCCTGTACGGCATATTCCTTCATTGGAATTGACTCGGATTCCGAGTCTCCTGGGAGCAGTTACCGAGGCTCGTCTCCTCCCGTTCCCCGTTAGGTATCGTTTTGCAGTAGACCATGCTCGCCGCGTGACCCCTGCCCACCATCGCGGGGTATAAGGGTTTCGCGACCCCACCACCGCAGAGTGGTGGCCTGTCAGTAGTTTGCGCGATTTACACACGGCATGATGTCTCCGTTCTTCTCCTCACTTTTGATACTTTCTTTCAGCCAGTAGCCGCGCAGCTGCACCTGGATAGGAGGTATTCTGTTATTTCCGCGTACATTCCACCGTCAGCCGACTTCGACGCGGTGGACCTCCGCCGCGTCGTGGCACGATTGCCGAGGCCCTTTCTCTTCCTCTGAGATCTGAATGGTAGACATCCTCAATGGGGAGACTACTCGATTAATCCCAGGGGTCAAGTCCTTGCCGACCTGATCGACAAGCTGGAGATGGGTGTCCTAAATGTTATTTTGGGTGGGAGGTTTTTGATGATCATCATGGTAGTGATCACTTTCCCATTCAAGTATCATTTTCTGGGCCACTGCCGCCCGAGAGCCCGCTGCGGTGGTGCTTGGCGCGTGCGCGGTGGTCCGCATTTCAGGAAATTACTGATTTCTCTGTCTCAGTCGAGTTTAGGTTGGTAGATGAGGCCGTTGAGTTCTTCTCCGGCAACCTCATCGCCGTGTGCCTAACTACTATTCCTAGAACGTCTGGCCGTTTTGCCCGCTGACCACTCCCATGGTGGTCGGCCGAGTGTGAGACGGCCCTCAAACAGAAGCATTATGCTTACATGCGCTATAAGCGCCGCCCGAACGATTTCATTCTCGGTGAATTTCGTCGGGCTAGGTTGTGGTATATTTCGAAGCACGCCCGCCGATCTTCTTGGCCTGCATACGTGTGTTCACTTAACGGGAAGACCCCTCTAGCAGAGGTGTGAAAGCGAGTCGAATGGATTCGGAAAAGTTCTCGCAGGCCTCCCCTTCCGTTCTCCAGGAGAAAGGGACACCAATCTCGAACCCTGCGTCCATGGCGGAATCCTCCCACACCGCTTTCTCCCCATTCTCTAGCCGGGATGCTGCTCCTCCAGCATTCACTGTGCGTCGCATGTCGTGGAATGCCTGCCGACTAGACTTTACCTCCAGACGCGGAGAACCCTTCAACGACATGTTTATTCTGAGTGAGTTGCGTTCCGCTCGCCCTTCGTGCACTGCCACCGCCCCCGGTCTGGACGAAGGCCATGCTTGGACACCTGGGTACGCAAGGCATGCCCTTTCTGTTAGATTTGTTCAACACAATCTGGGTAGACTGTATCCTCCCATATTCCTGGCAAATTGCTATGTGCTCGCTTTTCGCTAACCGAGGAGAGATCACTCTACCCGGGCCGGTTTCCACTCAATCTCTCTAACGTCCTGCATGTGTAAGTTGATAGAGAAATTGGTAAATGTTTGATTAGCCTTTTTTCTGGACAACGGAGGCTATCTTTCTTATGCACAGTGTGGCTTCCGCAAGTTCCACTCCACGTCGGATGGTCACTTCCGACTGGAAAATGCCGTCTGCGAGGCCTTCCTTCGTAGACAGCACTACGCCACGTTTTTCAAACTGAAGAAGACCTATGATACCGCATGGCGATTTGGTATCTGATTTTTTGCGAGATCAACGATTCCGCGTACGGGGGGATGGGGTCAAGCCCTCCGGCCCAATGGAGCAGAAAGAGTATATCCCGAAAGGAAGTGTCCTCAGTCTCACACTTTTTCCTGAGCCTCAACAGCATCACCTCGGTGCTGCCGGAAGATGTTATCGCTACGCTTTAAGTGGACCCCCTTTCGATCTCTTTTGGTGCGTCCCAGATGCCGACTCTCGAGTGTCGACTCCAACCGCGTCTCTTGTTATGCCGAAGTGCACAGGCTTCGGTTTTCCTTGGCCAAAACTAAGTTGATGCACTTCTGCCGCCATCCACGGCTCCACCCTAACCGAGACTTGTTTCTAAATGGGGTGCCCCTGGAAGTGGTGAACTCGCACCGTTTCCTTTTTCTTGTATTTGACCGACGCCTCACCTGGGAGGTTCATATCTTTTGTACCCTCGCCATGGATATTCTTGGCTCCGTGACATTCGAAACTCGACTACGGATGTGAGTTTTAAGCATCTGCAGCCGAGCGTGTGTTGCGGAAAGTGGACTCGATCCACCAAACCGGCATTCGCCTGGCGACCGTTGCCTTTCACACTTTGCCCATAGAGAGCCTACTTGTCGATGCTGGGAATATGCCACTCGCTCTGTGCCGTACACAGTGCATTTCTTGCCTATACGCGCGAGTCCGGTGCCCCCTCAGTCGCCAACAGCTCTCACTGCATTCGCAGCTGATCTCGACGGTGCCTATGCCTCCTAGAGTCGCAAGTCATACCCTAAGCCCTTCGGGTTTAGGGCCAGGAAACTCCTTCGAGAGCTAAGTATAGCTCTCGGGCCGGTGCCGCCCATGCTTCTGCCCTGGACGCCACCCTGGATACCACCTTTGACCATTTGTCACCACGCCTCCGCTCCCAAAGCTTTTCCTCGTAAGGGGCGCGGCGATTTGCCATCCTGGCCGCCGTGCTTACGGGACTCAGCACCCCGTCCGACCCCAGCTTAGCCTCTTCTCCTTCCTTCAGACACTTGTTTTTCCTTGCTATTCATACACCCTCTCCAACAACTTTCTCTGGTCAGCCTCTAATTTCACAGGGTAGATGCTGACCTTCTTCTCAGCCAACCGTCCCGGATCGGTGCTGGGGGAGAAGGGAACAATGTTGCTTATCCCTGAGCTCTGGTTCGGGATTGTGGGTTTTTTAACAACCTTCTTCATCCCCACCTATACCTTCCTCACATCCCCTTTCCTTCGGGCGACAATAACTCTTGATTGAAGTTGCGTACCCCTTAAACAATCAATAATTAATCTATCAATCGCAAAGCTTTTACAGGGCCGAAAGTATTGCGTTCTGCCTATTTGTAACACATTTCGTGTCACGCTGGAAACGCCAGTGTATACGGAGGGGGGTCGGTTTCCACGCCGTATCCTCTGATTTTTTAAGTCAGCGAGGTTCTGCCCAGCGCTGCTTCTGTCTCCACGGCCGAGCTGGTCGCAATACACCGCTCGGTACGGGAGATAACGCCGAGAGGAGGCGGGCCTACCCCCGACGCCGGAGCATGCTTGCTTCCTTTTCCTTTTGCTTTTCCCATTATTTTTTTGTCCTTGTTCTTTTTTATCGTTATTATAATGTTAGTTACATATTTTTTTTTGTATTTGTTTTTTAATATAGCCTAGTGGTACGCTGTGTTGTGTACGTTGACTTATGCTAAAATAGGTATTCGCCAGATAGGCTACTACAATGAGATAACGCGACGTACCCGGTTTGAAGACCAGATTGTGATTTATAGTGACTCACAAAGCGCCCTGAGTGCTCTCGGGGCATTGGAATCTCCGCATTCCCTGGTTCGCGATATCCGTGACGCCACGGTTTTGGCGATCCGGGAGGATGTCGAGATTAATTTCTGCTGGGTTCCTGGACATGTAGGAATTGTGGGGAATGATTGCCTCAAAGAGTCCGCGAGGACTTTGCGACCGGACCAGCGTTTCGCTCTTCCTCACATCGACTACATAGCAGGAATACGTGCAGCTCTTCGGGCTGCTTGGCAAAGAAGATGGGAGACGGTCGAAGGGAACTTAAAGTTGCGTGCCATTGCGCCGCGACTGTTCCCATGGACCTACCCCCAATGCCGCAAAGGCTTCAGGTTGATTACTGTCGTATCCGAATTGGGCACACTCGCGGGACGCACCGCCATTTGATGGAGCGCTCGCCAGCGCCCTACTGTAAAGACTGCGTTGTCCCCCAGACTGTTCGGCACATTCTTATTGTAAGTCCCATGTTCCTCCGCCGAGAGGAGGCGGGCCTACCCCCGACGCCGGAGCATGCTTGCTTCCTTTTCCTTTTGCTTTTCCCATTATTTTTTTGCCCTTGTTCTTTTTTATCGTTATTATAATGTTAGTTACATATTTTTTTTTGTATTTGTTTTTTAATATAGCCTAGTGGTACGCTGTGTTGTGTACGTTGACTTATGCTAAAATAGGTATTCGCCAGATAGGCTACTACAATGAAGAAAAAAGGAAAAAAAGAGAACCATGGCAGTCTATACGGATGGCTCCAAGTTACAAGAGGGGGTCGGTTTCCACGCCGTATCTGCTCTGTTTGAAGTCAGTGGTGCTCTGCCAGGCGCTGCGTCTGTCTTCACGGTCGAGCTGGTTGTAATACAGCGCTCGGTACTGCAGATTACAGCACGTGCCCGGTTCGGAGACCTGATTGTGATTATAGCGAATCACAAAGCGCCCTGAGTTCTCTCTGGGATTTGGAATCTTTGCATTCCTTGGCTCGCGATATCCGTGACGCCACTGTTGTGGCGAGCCGGGCTGATGTCGATGTTATTTTCTACTGGGTTCCTGGACGTGCAGAAATTGCCGAGAGTGAGCGCACCAAAGAGTTAGCGAGGACTGGACGACCAGACCAGCGTTTCGCTCTGCTCACACCGACTACATGGTAGGAATACGGACATCTCTCCATGCTGCTTTGCAAAAAAGATGCGAGACGTTCGAGGGGAACCTAAAGTTGCGTGCCACCGCTCAGCGATTGTTCCCATTGCCCTACCACATAATGCCACGACGGCTTCAGGCTGCTTTCTGTCGTCTCCGAATTGGACACACGTGGGACGCTCCGCCATTTGATGGAGCGCTCGCCAGCGCCCTTCTGTGAAGACTGCGTTGTCCCCCAGACTGTTTGGCACATTCTTTTTGAATCTCCCAGTTTGGGTGATCTTCGCGCACGTTACCTGTCGGGGTCGCTGCCGCTTGTCCCTCTTACTCGTGACGGTATTGTGCACACTGAGTTGTGGACTTTACGACTTTTTTGGAGGAGGCCGCTCCTCCTCTTTATTTGACTGTTGTTTTTTTTAAGGTTGCATGTTCCTGCGCCAGGGGGTAGGCGGGCCTTCCTCCGACGCTTTGTTTCTTCTTGTTATTTTTTTTAGCCCTTGTCGTTTTTAGCGTTGTTATTTGTTATTTACATATTGTTAGTTGTTTTCTTGTTTTTTTTGTTCCTTGTTTCTTAATATTGCCTAGTAGTAGGTTGTGTCGTGTACAGCGACTTATGCCCAAGCAGTCAGTCGCCAGATGGGCTCCCCCCCCCCCAAACACTTTCGTTCTTCTCTTTGCTCTAGATAACTTTTCAGGTAGTAGCTACACGTGGATTGGAGGTATACCGTTATTTCCGCGTGCATTCCATCGTAAGCCGTCTTCGACGCGCGGGACTTCCGCCACGTCGTGGCATGATTGCCGAGGCCCTTTCCTTACTCGGGGATATCTGAACGGAAGACAGAGACCCTGGTTAATCGGCCTGATCGACGAGCTGGAAGTAGGTGTCCTAAATGCGGATCATTTTACGCATCACTGCCCGAGAACCGCTTCACTTTCCTCCCTCGATCTATCTTTGTGGTTTCCTGATACACAATCTGATTTTGGGTGGTGGGTATTCGTTGGTAGTGATCACTTTCCCATTCAAATATCATTTTCTGGTCCGCTGCCGGCCGAGAACGCACCCTGGTGGTGCTTGGCGCGGTTTTCCGCATTTCAGAAAATGATTGATTTCTCGTCTCAGTCGAAGAATTTAGGTCGGTAGATGTGGCTGTTGAGTTCTTCCCTGGCAACCTCATCGCCGTGGGCCTAACTACTATTCCAAGAACGTCTGGTCGTTTTGCACGCCCACCGCTTCCGTGGGGCTCAGCCGAGGGTGAGGCTGCCCTCAAACAGAAGTTTTATGCTTATATGCGCCTCCCGAATGACGTCATTGTCGGTGAATTTAGTCGAGCTAGTGCTATATTCCGGTATATTTCGGATCAAGTTCTCAGAGGACCATCCACCCCCCCCTCCGTTTGCCAGGAGAATGGGATCGCACTTTCTGAACCCGCAGAATCCTTCGCGATCGCTTCCTCCGCATTCTCTAGCCGGGCAACATTCAATGCGCCTCTTTTGGCGCGCCTCAGATGCCAACTCTGGAGTGTCGACTCCAACAGGCATTTAACCGCGTCTCTCGCTATGCCAAAGCGTACAGGCTTCGCTTTTCCTTGGCCAGACTAAGGTGGTGCACTTCTTCCGCTCATCTACAGCTACACCCTAACCCAGATTTGTTTCTAAGTGGGGCGCGCCTGGAAGTGGTGGACTCGCACAGTTTCCTTGGTCTTGTATTTGACCGACGCCTCACCTGGGAGGCTCATATTCGTAGCCTTAGGGTCTCTTGTACCCGCGCCATGGATATTCTCCGCTCAGTGACGTTCAGTGCTTGGGGCGCTGATAGGGCTACTGCCTTACTTTTTTATCAATCCTTTGTTCGTTCGAAGCTCGACTACGAATGCTAGTTTTATTCATCCGCAGCCGACCGTGTTTTGCGGACGGTCGACTCGATCTACCACACCAGCCTTCGCCTGGCGACCGGTGCCTTCCGCACTTCCCCTATTGAGAGGCTACTTGTCGATGCTGGGGAGATGCCTCTCGCCCTGCGTCGTGAGTACATTATTCGCCTGTACGCGCGAGCTCGGCGCCTCCCTTAGTCGTCAACAGCTCTCACTGCATCCGCAGCTGATCTTGACGATGCCTCTGCCGCCGAGAGACGTCATTGATATCCTAAGCCCATTGGCTTTAGGGCTAGGAAACTCCTTCGAGAACTCGGTATAGTTCTCAGGCCGTTGGTGCCCATGGTTTTGCTGACGACGCCACCCTGTAGTGGCGTCGACACGTCTCTGCTCTCAAAGCTTGTACAGCGCCGGGAGTATTGCGGTCTTCCTTTTGGAGCTCACTTCGTGTCACGCTGGAACCGTGCCAGTGTATACGAATGGCTCCAAGTCACAAGGGGGGGGGTCGGTTTCCACGCCGTATCCCCTCTGTTTGAAGATAGCGGTGCTCTGTCTTTATGCCTGAGCTGGTTGCAATACACCGCTGGGTACGGGAGATAACCCGACTTGCCCGGTTCGGAGACCGTATTGTTATTTATAGCGACTCATAAAGTCCATTGGGTGCTCTCAGTGCATTGGAATCTCCGCATCTCCTGGTTCGCTATATCCGTG
This sequence comes from Ceratothoa steindachneri, assembly GCA_963969495.1. Classification (NCBI taxonomy): domain Eukaryota; kingdom Metazoa; phylum Arthropoda; class Malacostraca; order Isopoda; family Cymothoidae; genus Ceratothoa; species Ceratothoa steindachneri. The sequence continues at coordinate 189,967,115 of OZ018320.1, forward strand.
ACGCCACGGTTTTTGCGAGCCGGGCGGATATCGAGATTATCTTGTGCTGGGTTCCTGGACATATAGGAATGGAGGGGAATGATGGCTCCAAAGACTCCTTGAGAACTGGGTGACCAGAATAACGTTTCCTTCTTCCTCGCACCGATTATATGGCAGGGATATGGGCAGCTTGGCAAAGGAGATGGGAGACGGTCGAGGGGAACTTAAAGTTAAGTGCCATTGTGCAGTAACTGTTCACATGCACCCACCCCCCAATGTTGCGATGGCTTCAGGTTGCTTTCTTTCGTCTCCGAATTGGACACACCGCCCTTTGATGGAGCGCTCGCCTTTGCCTTATTGCGATGACTGCCTTGTACTCCAGACTCTCCGGTGCATTCTCGTTGCATGTCCCAGTTTGGGTGATCTTTGTGCACGTTACCTGTCCCGGTACAGGAACGGGCAGGGTCGCTAACGCTTGTCCCTCTTACTCGGCACAGGTTTGTGCACAATGACTTGCGGACTTTACGACTTTTTGGAGGAGGATGCCCTCTTCCACTTTATTTAACTTTTTTTGTTGGCCGCATGTTTCTGCACCGCTGGGGGGTGGGCCTACCCCCAATGCCGGAGCGTATTTCCTTCTTGTTGCCTTTTTTATTTGTTTTTATTTAGCCTATTCTTAGCCTTTGTCTTTCTTTTTATCTTTATTTGTCATATATATATTTTTTGTCTTTTTAATCTAGCCTAGTAGTATGCTGTAGCATGAATAGGGGGACTTTTACCCTTGTTGGCAGTCAACAGATGGGCTCTCAAAATTAAAAAAACAAACCAAATCTATGGTGTTGGTTGTGTGATCCTGAGGTGGTGTGAGGTGGTTTGGTTATTTTAGAGTAGTCTATCATTACCCTGAAATTTTAATTACATGACTTATGCCCCTGAATGCAGTCTCTATGCTGCCAGCGAATGGTGGGCCTCTTTCTTGCTGTTATTTTGGTTTTTGTTTAGTGTTTTTTTATTGATTCATTTCATTTTATTTATGAGTTTTAATGTAACCTTTTATTATGCTAAAAATTGATTGTGGTGACTTAAGCTCTTGGTGGCAGTCACCTGAGGGGAGCAATTTTTTTTTATATGTTCGGAGCATGTTGGACATGTGTATTTGTAAATGGGTTCCTCTGTCTCTCCAGCTATAAGACGAACCCCAGAAATGGCCACTGGTTTATTACCGCTTACTTCTTCTTGCTGTTTGGGCCGCTGGGCCCATGTCGTAGATGCCATGCGTAAGGATGTAAGATCGCTGCAATTCAGTAATATATTCCCAGTAAAAAAAGAAAAATCTCAGAAATTAATCTTTTCCTCCTGAATTTGGATTGAATCACTCTGGGTTCATGCTGTAAAAGATGGAAGATTCATATTTGTAGTTTTTCTGATCTTAGTATGTATTTACTTGTTGGTTTATGGTAAACCCTCCCACATTGGTCTTTAAGGCTGGTAAGGCTTTCTATTAAAGTATTTTGTGATCTTTGACCTTTTTTTTTGCTTCTTGGCCCATTCGGCTTATTATGTACTTATCAGTGACATGTGATCAGTGAAGCAAGGGAAGCAATGCCTCCCTATGAGAAGAAAGAAAGAATGCAAAAGTTATCACATAATTGGTTTATCATGTGATTACCATTGGTAATGGTATAGATATTGATATGTTGTGCAAAAAAAAAAAGCTAGCAAAAATATTATCGATCAGGGTAATATTTTTACCCTTCCCCCCCTGGAGTTTTCTTACTCTTACTTATTAATTTCAATGTAATTCTGTACTAAAAAGCTCTCAGGTGATGGCAAACAACCCCCTTCCCCAATTGTTTTAAAGGAAGCAATCCCTGTCCAATTTGCCTCATTATAAAGAAAATTCATCTCACAATTGGGTACTCACCATCATACATTATCATCTTCATTAGCTTAACCTGTTTCTACATAAAGCCTTAAATAGCAGATTTTTTACTTGAAATTCCTCAATGCAAGTCTAAAACGTGATTTATTTTCCTATTTCAGGGTGGGGATGAAAAGATGCGAATTGAGCGACCTGGGGGGCCAATATCCCCTGTGTTTTCTCTTGCCTGGAATCCAACAAAGTTCGTAAACAAACTTTTTTGTTGACATCTTAGAAATGTTAATTTTCTTATTTTGGGGAGTAGTAGTAGTTGTGGTTTGCCAACCTGCCTTTATCGAGGAGGATCCTAAATCCGATAATGAAATAGGCATAAAGGTCAGTATGACAATCGCCGGTAACCACAAGGGCACCATGGGCCAGTCATCTTTAGGGAGAAGTGCCAAGAAATATTAAGTTTTGACACCAAACAGCGTTCAATTGGAACCTTCATCGCCCCAGGGCAGAGATATTTGGATATAGATAACCATCGACAGGATTCCTTGGAACAGAGAGATTGTATATTATGGTGCGAAGACGGGAAAGGAAAGAAGGCAGTGTTATAATTGCCTATTGATAAGTGTAAGATCTACCCACTCCAATACAGGACTGAGCACTGGACGTCCACCAATTGGTAGACAGATCACTACGTGCGTTACGTTTGTGTCCACTCTTGCCAGAATCGAACTCGGTACAGCGACGTTTGGAGACCAACGCCGTATCCACTCGGCTATCAAGAGCTCTGTCGTCGAGAGTGACAGGGATAAGTGAATGACAGTATGAGAGGTGTGCATGGAGAGGACTTAGGATTCCTGGCTGCTGTGCTGACGGGACTCAGCACCCCGTCCACCCCCAGCTTAGCCTCTTCTCCTTTCTGACACCCTGTCTCCTTGCCTTTCTTCCTCACTTTCCATACAACCTCTCCTACAACTTTCTCTGGTCGGCCTCTTAATATCACAGGGTAAACACCGACCAACTTCCTCTCACTGAACTATCCCTCATCGGGAGCTTCGGCTCCTAAGTCCACACCGATTGCTAGGCTGGGTGACTCGAAGGCGGTGGATCCTCCTAAAGAAGGTTTCGAGACAGGGAGGAAAAGACTCGCATGGCGAGCACAACCTCCCCGATAAGTCCTCCAAGACGACAGCGCCTTCAGCGCAATGCCCGGCCAACATTGCCCGGAGTTATGCCTCCGAGAAGCGTACGGCCATTCCCGTGAAGGGTCTTCTCTTCGATCGAAGAGGGCCCCACATCTCCGAGCTAGGTTTGAAGGGCATATTCCTTCAATGGAATTGCCGCGGACTCTGGGTCAGTTGGGAGGAGCTGCGGCTGCAGAGGCTAGTCTCCTCTCATTTTGCCTTAGCTATCGTTTTGCAGGAAACCATGCTGGACGAATACCCCTGCATACCCGTCCGGGGTATAAAGGATTTTCGACCCTACCACCACGGGGTATGGGTCGGGTAGGAAGATGCGCCATTTACACTGGCATGATCTCTCTGTTCTTCTCTTTGCTATAGATACCTTCTTTCAGGCAGTAGCTGTGCAGCTGGACCTGTATAGGAGGTATACTGTTATTTGTGCGTACATTACACCCTCATCCGACGCGGGGGACTTCCGCCGCGTCGTGGCATGGTTGCCGAGGCCCTTTCTCTTTCTCGGGGACTTGAACAGGAGACAACCCCCTCTGGCGGGACTACTCTATCATTCCGAGGGGTCAGGTCCTTGCTGACCTTATTGACGAGCTAGGGATTGTGTGGATGAGTTTACGCATCGGTGCCCGAGAACCGCTTCATTTTCCTGTCTTGATCTCTCTGCTCAATGCACATCATGTTTTTGGGTGTGAGTTAGTCGATGACCTCCATGGTATTGATCACTTTCCCATACAAATATCATTTTCTGGGCCGCTGTCGCTTGAGATCCCGCCCCGGTAGTGTTGGCGTGGGTGCGGTGGTCCGCATTTCAGGAAATGACTAATTTCTCTCTCAGTCGATGAGGTTAGGTCGGTGGATGAGGCCGTTGAGTTCTTCTCCGGTAACATAACCTCTGGCAGTTTTGCACGCCGACCGATTCCGTGATGGTCAGCCGCGTGTGAGGCGGCCCTCAAACAGAAGCGTTATGCCTACATGCGCTATAAGCGCCGTCCGAACCATTTCACTGTGTGTGAATTTGGTTGAGCTAGGGCTAGGTTCCGGCATGTTTCCAAGCACACCCGCCGTTCTTCGTGGCTGTGCATACATGTGTTCACTTAACGAGAAGACCCCTCAATCAGAGGCATGTAAGCGATTCAAAAGGATTCGGGGCAAGTTCTCGCAAGACCTCCATCCAGTACTCCGGGAGAGTGGGACTGAAATCTTGGACCTCGTGTCCGTAGCGGAATCCTTCGCGACCGCTTTCTCCGCATTCTCTAGCCGGGATGCTGCTCCGCTAGCATTCAATGCTCGTTATGATGTTCACGGAAGGCGGTCAACTGGACTTTACTTCCACAGGCGGAGAACCCTTCACCGATAGGTTTACATTGAATCAGCATCGTTCTTGTCTCCGTGTGCGGACACCGCCCCCGGTCCGGACGATGTCCCATACGCCATTCTTCGATACATTGGTGATCGAGGCATGGCCTTTCTGTTTAGATATTTGTAACAGGATTCCTGGCAAATCGCTACTGTGTTTGCTTTTCGCAAACCTAGCATTGAACCGCGTCTCTCGATATGCCGAAGCACACAGTCTTCGGTTTTCCTTGGCCAAAGCTAATGTGGTACACTTCTGCCGCCGTCCACGGCTCCACCTAGACCCAGACTGGTTTCTAAATGGGGTTTGCCTGGAAGTGGTAGACCGACGCCTCACCTGGGATGCTCATATTCGCAGCCTTAGGGTCTCTTGTACCCGCGCCATAGATATTCTTTGCTCCGTAGAGTTTTATCGATCCTTTGTTCGTTCGAAGCTCGACCAAGTATGCGAGTGTTATTCAATAGGGGGGTCGGTTTCCAGGTCGTATCCCCTCTGTTTGAAGTCAGAGGGGCTCTGCCAGGCGCTGCCTCTGTCTTCACGGCAGAGCGGGTAGCCATACACCGCTCAGTACTGGAGATAACTCGACGTGCCCGGTTTGTGGACTGGATTGTGATATATAGACACTCGCACATCCCCTGGTTCGCGATATCCGTGACGCCACGGTTCTGGCGAGCCGGTCAGATGTAGAGATTATCTTCTGATGGGTTCCTACTACGGACATGTAGGAATTGCGGGGAATGAGCGCGCCAAAGAGTCCGCGAGGACTGGGCGACCATACCAGCGTTTTGCTCTTCCTCACACCGATTACATGGCAGGAATACGGGAGACGGCAGAGGGAAACTTAAGTTGTGTGCCATTGCGCCGCGACTCTTCCATGGACCTACCCCCTAATGCCCTTCAGGTTGCTCCTTGTCATCTCCCAATTGGACACACTTTCCGAACGCACCGCCATTTGATCAAGCGCTCGCTTGCGCCTTATTGTGACGACAGTGTTCTCCCCCTAGTCTGTTCGGCACATTCTTGTTTATTTGCCCAGTCTAAATGATCTTTACGCAAGTTACCTCTCCAAGTACAGCGACGAGCGGGGTCGCTAACTCATGTCCTTTGTACACTTTGACCGTTTCCTGCACACAGACTTGCGGACTATACAACTTTTTGGAGGAGGCTGGCCTCCTCCACTTTATTTGGCTTGTTTGTTGTAGGTCACATGTTCCTGCGCAGAGGGAAGGCGGATCTACCCCCGATGCCGGAGCGTGCCGCCTGCTTGTTGCCTTCCTTCTTTGTTTTTTGTTGTCTTTTCAGACTTTGTCATTTTTTTATCGCTCTTATTTGTTATTTACATATTGTTTTGTTTTTTAATATAGCCTTGTAGTACGTTGTGGTGTGAAAACTCCGCCTTTTCCTTAGTGGGCAAAAAAAAGTACTCGCGCCATCGACATTCTTCGTTTGGGACGTCTAGCTCCTTGGGTGCTGAAAGGGCTATCTATCCGTTGTTCGTTAGAAGCTTGACTACGGATTCGAGTTTTATTCCTGCGCAGACAAGCGTGTATTGCGAAAGGTGGATTCGACCCAACATACAGGCCTTCGCTTCTCGACCGCTACCTCCCGCACGTTTCCCATTGAGAGCCTGCTTGTCGATGGTGGGGAGATGCCCGGTGCCTCCCTCAGTTGCCAACTGCTCTCACTGCATCTGCAGTCGATCTCGACGATGGGTATGCCGCCGAGAAACTCCAGTCATACCCTAAGCCCTTTGGGTTCAGGACTAGGAAACTCCTTCGTGAGCTAGGTATAGCTCTCGGCCCTGTTGCGCTCATCGTTCTGCCCAGGACGCTACCCTCTAGGGCACCACCTTTGACTATTTGGCGCCATGCCTCTGCTCCCAAAGTTTCTCCAATGCTGGGAATATTGCGTTCGGACCTCTTGGAGAACACTTCGTGTCACGCTGGAACCGTGCCAGTGTGTATAGATGGCTCTAATTCATAGAAGGGGGTCGTTTTCCACGCCGTGTCCCCTCTGTTTGAAGCCAGCTGGGCTCTACCAGGCGCCGCGTCTGTCTTCACGGCCCAGCTAGTTGCACTACACTGCTCGGAACGAGAGATAATGCCGCGTGCCCGGTTCGGAAACCGGATTGTCATCTATAGCGACTTGGGGACTTTGGAATTTCCACACCCCCTGGTTTGCAGTATCCGTGACGCTACGGTCGCCACGATCGTGGTAGATGTCGAGATTATCTTCTACTGTGTTCCTGGCCATGTAAGAATAGGGGCGTCAAAGAGTCCGTTAAGGTTAGTCGACCAGACCAGCGCTTGGCTCTTCCTCACACAGCTACATGACAGGAATCAGAGCATCCCTTCGGTGGGCTTGGCAAAGAAAATAGGAGTCGGCCTAGGGGAACCTAAAGTTGCATGCCATTGCGCCGTGACTGTTCACATAGACCTACCCCCCAATGCCGCCACGGCTTCACGTCGCTTTCTGTCCTCTCCGAATTGGCTACATTCGCGGGACGCATTGCCATTTGCTGGAGTGCTTCCCTGCACCTTACTGCAACGAGTACGTTCTTCCCCGGACTCTTTGGCACATTCTTGTTGAATGTCCAAGTCTTGGTGATCTTTTTTTAAACTATCAAAGCATTACATTGTTGAATTTTTACGGCGACTTACGAGGGGCGGTCAATCAGTTTTGCGAATCGGTAGGGCAAAACAGAGGAAGGGGGATGGCTCTTTGTGGAGCTGTTAGGACAAGTTATGACAAGTCAGGACCTGCAGCCGGACGCTCGTGCCTCGTCTATTTAAGAAACAGTAGCTGATCGCAGATCGTCAGTCACAAATTTTTCAACAATGGAGAAGGTTGAGCACCGCGAAATGATCAAATTTTTGACCAAGGAAGGCAAGAATACAAAAGAGATCCATGAACGCATGGTTTAGGGGAATACACCGACACCGCCCCTTCCTATGCAACCATTGCTCGCTGGAATAAAGAGTTCCGCCATGGTCGTGAGTCCCTTGAAGATAACCCCCGTCCAGTACGTCCGCCAGACGTGACCAACGAGGACAATGTGGCCCGTGTGGAGAGGATGATCCTTGAAAATCGACGGGTGAAGTTCGAAGAAATCGAGCGAGAAATTGGAATATCACATGGAAGTGTTATCAACATCATCCACGACAATTCGGCCATGACCACGGTCTCTGCCCGTTGGGTCCCTAGAAACCTCACGCCCCATGATCGACTTCAACGTCGTCAAAGTCCACAAGGCCAGAGTTGCACGAGCTGCCCTGCGCGAGTGCGGATTCGAGGAGCTCAACCATTCCCCCTACAGTCCAGATCTGGCCCCTAGCGACTACTTTTTATCCCGCCAGCTCAAGGCTGCACTGCGTGGACGCCGGTTTGGGGACGATGAAGATGTCCAGCTCGCCGTCCAGGAGTGGATTGAACAGCAGTCGGGAGATTTCTGGTTGTCAGGAATTCAAAGCCTCAGGGACAAGTTATATTGAAAAATAATAAAACACTTTTCCTTATATCCGAATTGCAAAACTTATTGACCGCCCCTCGAACTGCCGCCGATTAAGCTGAATAAACTTTTCCTATGAATACTCCAATAAAAAATCCTTTAAGCAGTCCGCTTCCAATAATACTCTTGTCTAGATTATTTTACTAGTCATAGATTTCATTTCACCTTAATTGTTTTTCAGAGAGGAAAATGTGGACATTTTGTGCGTGGCTGATTGGGGGCAAGCACTCTCCTTCTACTCTTTAAACGGCAAAATGGTGAGCATCGGCCCCTGTGGATCCATGGTACTCGGGGAGCGAAATAATAGACTGACGAATGCAGGAAAATGGTAGAAGTTACCAAACAAAAGGTTGATAAAACCTTGCTCATTATCGACAAACCCTTGAACCCTAAATCACCCTTTAAGATTCAGGGATTTTAATGTCCTCGTATAAGAATCGGTAAAATGCCTTCCAAACTCATTGTGGGAGGGAGGGAGGCGGGAATTGATATCCACACTTCTTGAAAAGGACCATAAAATTTCGAAGAGATTTCGATCTTTGGTATATTCCCCCCCCCCCCATCCCTTCCCTTCCCAGCCACACATGCACACATTGCCGGCTACGCCCTAGCCGAGTGAAAGACAACTCTGTCGTCACAGCCGAGCTGATTCGCCGAATAAAGTTCAGATTCGGCTCCCATTTATAGCGGATTTCTGCCCTCTCCTCTAGCGTCATGCGGCTCGGATATGTTAAACCGTAGGTCATCACTGTGTTAGTCGTCAGACGGTGAAAAATCGGTAGTAAAATCTGTGCGATTGTAACACCACCATATCATTCACGATACAATATCAAAACTGTTGTGTTGTATTGATGTTTTCTGCTCTTATCTAACGGTGGGAATTTGGGTTGTTCATCATTGTGGTATTGCAAATTGACAAGGATTTTATTCTTCTACCCCACAAGGGGGGATGGGCTGTTGTAGCCTTGTGCAGCTGAGATCTAGAAGGCTGAGCGCCCTCCTGTCGTCAAAGCCCGTAGGAAGATCTGCGGCTATACATCTTCCTGCAGAGGAGTACCTTGTGTACCTTGTTACACTTGTTACCTGAAGTGTCTGAACCTCCTCTCGCCTGAGTGCAGATTACTGGGTTGACTTGAACACTGATGGGCCGGGAAAAGTGGGTGGTGCTCTTTCCCCTCGCTCCCACTCAACACTCCTTAACCTTTTATTATTATTGTTATTATCATTCCTATTATTTATTACCATTATTTAGTAGTACTATTTGTTACTTTTATTATCATTATTTATTTTGTATTAGAATTTTTGTATTATTACTGTGTATTATTATTATTATCGTGTATTATTATTATTTTCAATTAGTATGTATTATCTAATATTAAAGTTATTTATTATTATTACGACTATCCCCTCAACCGGTAGCCATCCTGTAATTACCTGATTCCAAACTTGCTCTTCTATCCAGAGGTTCTGGCTAACCTTTATCATTTTTATTATTATTCATTACTATTATTAGAGTTGAGGTGTATACCGCGAGGTCCCTAACTGTTGCGAGAGTCGAAAGCCCGCTGCCTAGGGCAGGTATTAGGCACGGGTTGTGTTGAACCATCGACTCTGCTCACTTCCTTCGAGTACACATATAAGGTGGCTACTCCTGCACCATCCTTTATGGTTAAGGTCGAGGACAATTTCGCTGAATGGCGGGTGGGCCGGGTTGGCAAAGCCCATCAACGTAGTACCCGTGGATCGAGTATGTGTAGATGATCACATTCTGGAATTTTCTGATCATATGGAGACTTTTATCTTAACACTGCTTCCATATGAGTACATTAAATTAAGCACGGTATGTAATTGATTGCATGGTTCAAATGGATGATCCATGGTACGGAAGGCAAGAGTGGGAAGCGCATGTAGACCCTCGCTCTCCTTCCCTATGCGGCAAAGGGGCTTCCCAGTTGCCATCTTTAGAGTCGCTCTTGGGTAGCTCTACCTCTGAAAAGGATTTGGGCCATACCTATGCTTAATCAGGGGCCTTCCAAACCTCTTGTACCAGAGAGGAGGCTTAATCCTCACCTAGACCTACGGGTGTGGTAGCTTCCTTCTCACCCCCTTCTTTTGAGGCGCCATTGACCGACTCCATTTGACTACCTGCGTTCGGCCTTTTTGAAGCATACCTCGTGTCACGCTGGAACCGTGCCAGTGTATACGGAAGTCTCAAGAGGGGGAACGGTTTCCACGCCGTATCCCCTCTGTTTGAAGTCAACGGAGCTCTTCCAGTCGCTGCGTCTGTCGTCAGAGCCGAGCTGATTGCAATACACTGCTCGGTACAAGAGATAACGCGACGTGTCTGGTTCGGATACCAGATTGTGATTTATAGCGACTCACAAAGCGCCCTGATTGCTCTCGAGGCATTGGAATAGCCGCATCCGTTGGTTCGCGATATCCGTGACGCCACGGTTTTGGCGAGCCGGGCGGATGTCGAGATTATCTTCTGCTGGGTTCCTGAACATGTAATAATTGCGGGGAATGAGCACGCCGATGAGGGCGCCCAAGAGTCCGCGAGGACTGGGCGACCAGACCAGCGTTTCGCTCTCCCTTACACCAATTTCATGGCAGGAATCCAGCCTGCTTGGCAAAAAAGATGGAAGACGGTCGAAGGGAACTTAAAGTTGCTTGCCATTTTCGCAGCTACTGTTCTCAAACATCCTCCCCCTAATGCCGCGACGGCTTCGGGTTGCTTTCTGTCGTCTCCGAAATGGCCGCACCGCCATTTTATGGAGCGCTCTCCTGCACCTAATTGCGACGACTGCGTTTTCACCCCAAACCGTTCGGCAGATCCTCGTTGCATCTCTTAGTCTGGGTAATCTTCGCGCACGATACCTGTTACGGTATCGGGACGGGTGGAGTCGCTACCGCTTCTACCTAATTATTTTGGACGAGTTGGTGCAACACAGTTGTGAACTATCTGACTCGGAGGCTGACCGCCTCCATTTTATTTAACTCTGGTATCAATCGCATGGTTCGGTGCCGGGGCTAAGTGGTGCTCCATCCGACCTCGGAGCGTGTGTGCTTCCTTCTTCCAATGTTGTTTAGTTCTTGTTTTTGTTTGCTAGTTGGTTTGGTTTGTGTATAATTTTTTGTCCTTTTATAATGTAGCTTAGTACTCGTAATAAGCTATTAATGATTATTACATCGGCTTATGCCCTTGGTGGCAGTCGCAAAAAGAAAACACAATATATCTTCCATACATCTTCACTTGCTCTATATTCACTCTACAGATCCCTCCTTACAATTTTCTGTTGGAGTTGTATTTGTGTCACCTTTGACTATTATTTTACCTCTTTTCCTACCCCACTTTATCGAAAAATCCTAAATGCTAATCCAGCGATCAAGTTTGTCCTTCATCAGCGTTGCTCTTTTATCCGTCAGGTGGGTAAAGAGCGCACCCTGGGCTTCGACCCTTGCTGCGTCAGCTACTTCAACAAGGGCGAATACCTGCTCATTGGTGGTTCCAACAAAGCCGCCTCTCTCTACACGAAGGAAGGAATCAAGTTAGGGGTGGTTTGCGACCAGCAGTCCTGGGTTTGGTGCTGCGCTGCACGACCGGACTCTAATTATGTAGTGAGTTCACCAACTTAGGCGTGTTAAGTGACGCGAGGCTGACACGCTAATTGCTAACTTTTATGAAGCAGAGGGATCCTAACCGCGTTGCCCAGACTCCCTTACCTTAGGATGGAAACAAATGAGATCGGAAATAGCAAGTGAAGAGAATATTAATAAAATAGGCGTTTTATAAACAGTAAAGTGTGCACAAGTCTGGTACGGCGTATCCTTAACCCGAATCCATGTCATTGCATTCATGAGGTTTATGAGGGCTGGTTCGCGCCTCATTTTATTCTTAGCTGCGGTCCCATTCCATTTTAAATAAAAAAATATGCCATTTGCCCTTTTCTGATATTTAAAAACGAAAATTATTTATATAGAATTCATGTGAATGAGGTACCATCATTAACTTTGACTAGTTTGTAGTTTTTGGCATCAATGAGCTACATCATTAAATGTGCATACATGATTGTTGTGCCTTGCTTTGTGTATTTGGTTTTCGTACAAACATATGAGTGTAGATGGCATAACTTTTCATCCTCCATCCTTTTCGCTTCTCCACTATATTTTCACCTTTGCTGATTTCGGGCGGTGGTTGAATTTCGCAGGCTGTGGGATGCCAGGACGGGACGATCGCTTACCTTCAGCTCATTTTCTCGACCGTCCACGGCCTCTACAAGGAGCGGTACGCGTTTCGGGAGAATATGACCGACGTTATCATCCAGCACCTGATCACAGACCAGAAAGTGCGCATAAAATGTCGCGATTTGGTCAAGAAAATTGCCATTTATAAGCATCGACTCGCGGTAAGCTGGAACTACACTTGATTCCCTCGTAGGGTGAAAAGCGGAGAAGGGGGTTCAGGAGTCTTCCTGTTTCTTATCTTGGGGTCTATTTAGTGATCTTGCGTGTGTCAACTCTTTTTCTTCCCCTCGTGGGCTCAGGAGAATTGCGCACTCTCCTAGACCCTAATGTGCTATCAGAGCTACTTACTTTCAACACTTTTTCACGTCACTTACTTCATCACTCCCTATGTTATTGCCCCATTGGAACTTGTTTCTCTCTTCTTTTTTTAATACAAGTTTTTCCTACAGCCTCTCCCCTCCCCACCATCCTCCTGTATGGGATCAACCAAATTTGCTCATGTTTCTCTTTTCATATTCTATTTATCCAGCCTTTTTTCCTTCGTCTGATCCCCTCCCATCATTCTTCGATGAAGATGGTCTTTCTAAACTAAAAATAAAATAACAACATAGGCATTTGTTGGGTGTTTTCCCGTTTTAAAAACACAACATTAAAACTGGTTAATTTCCTTCTTTTTTCTTCAACCTCACACAAGGGGAGCTGCGACCACATTCACCGTGGTGTTTTCGGCTACTGAGTTCCTTGACCCGTTTTTCTTTGGAATAAGTATTTAATAGCCCCTCCTACCCCCGCAAGGGGTTTTCCTGTGTATTATAGAAATCATGCAGTAGTTGTCATCTGGAAGATTGTGTTCCATCCTTACCCAAATGCCTGCAGGAGGAACTGCGTCTGTATATCTTCCACACATTCTCAATCTCTCTTTACCTTTCCCGCCTTCTTTACACATCTCTCCTTGGAAACTTTTTGTGGGAGACACTCGTTAGTTTTCGTTTTAAATTTTAAAGAAAAAAAATCCTAGCTGCTCTAGCGCTAGAATCCTTTTTCTTATGTCCCCAAATATACTTTAATTGATCCTGAGATTTCCTGTCTTAGTCACTATTGAATAGTCCCGTCGGTTTCATGCGACACGCTTCTCTTCCTCTTCCAGGTCCAGTTACCAGAGAGAATAATCATTTACGAGTTGTATTCATCGGAGTCCACGGATATGCATTACAGAGTCCGCAACAAAATAAATCAGAAACTAGAGTGCAACTTGCTTGTCGTGTGCACCAATCACGTCGTCCTCTGTCAGGTAAGGTCCGTGACCTACACGAAAACATCACTGGCTTTCCTAAATTAAGTTTGTCAGCGTTCACTGAATTTGTGTCCCCGTGGACTGGAAAAGTGTCGCTGGTTTTCGTTCCGATCAAGAATCACTTTACGTCGAAACCCTCACCGGTTGGTACCAATCAAGCACCGATTGTTTTTGTTTTGTTTTTTTATTTAGGAGTTAGTTCTGTTAAAGAAAATGGTAAGGAACTTTCGTTGTGCTTTGATACATTCAACCCTTGGTACTAGGAATAGTGGCACGCTGTCCAGGCCACAGTGCCCCATTTGTCTCTAAACTAGATTTTAATGACCTGGTCCTTATTCCTTCCACGCATTTAAATTTCACCCCATTTTCGCCATTTTCTTTACAAGTCTAACCTATTTTATTGACTCCGGTTTGGAGGGTTAACATGTCTGTATAATCCCTCTTCCTCCTCCCCCACTCTTTTATCTAATTTAGATACTTTCACCCATTGGAGAGAATGGTGTGATAAGTAGGTTGAAATTCCGTTGGCTGCCAGACCGAACAGCCGGGAGCCTCTAAGAAAGGCCGCGGCCCGGACCCGGCTCTCCCACAAGGCCCTCATGAAGTGTATATTATGTTTTTAGCGTGTGTGGTTGTTTGCAATGCAAGCTTCCATTGTCTTTGACTGTTTAGGGTTCTCTGTTCCAGCCTGGACAAACATCTACGATGGAATCATCCAGCTTATTCTTATAGCTCAGAAGGCTCTGAGACGATGGATCCTCCAAAGGATGGACCCTTGACTCCGAAGTCCTCCCGCACAACGAAGGTTTCGCGTCGGAGAGAGGAAAAGACGCATAGCGAACCCAATCTTCCCCAATAAGTCCTCGAAAGTGACAGCGCCTTGTTCGGCCAACAACGCCCGTGAAGGTCTTCTCTTCGAAGAGGATCCCTGCATCTCCTCCGAGCTAGTCCTGGAGGGCATATTCCTTCACTGGAATTGCCAGGACTCCGGGCCAACTGGGAGGACATGCGGGAATTCGTCTCCTCCCGTTTTCCCTTAGCTATTTTTTGCACAAAACCATCCTGGGTGGCTGCCCCCTGCCCAGCCTCCCTGAGTCCCTGGGTATAACTGGTTTGCAAAACCACTACCACGGGATGGGGGCCGGGCAGCAGGATGCGCCGTGACATCCGGCATGATGTTTCCATTCTTCTCTTTGCTAGAAATATCTCCTTTGAGGCAGTAGCAGTGCAGCTACACCTGTTTAGGAGGTATATTGTTATGCGTACTTTCCACTGTCAGTCGACTTCGGCCGCATCGTGGCATGTTTGCCGAGACCCTTTCTATTGCTCAGGGACTTGTACGGTAGACACCTCTGGGAAGACTACTCGATCATTCCCGGCGTCAGGTCATGGCCGACCTGATCGACAAGATTGAGATAGGTTAGGTGTCCTAAATGTGGAATGTGGATAAGTTTACGCATCATTGTCCGAGAACCGCTTCCTTTTGCTGTCTTGCTATATACCTGTGCTCCCCGGGTGCTCAACATGGTTTGTGTGGGAGGTGGTCGATGACCTCCACGGTAGTGATCACTTTCCCATTCAAATATCAATTTCTGGACTACTGCTGCCTGAAAGACAACCCCGGTCTTGTTTGGAGTGTGCGCGGTTGTCCGCATTTCAGGAAATGACCGATTTTTCTGTCCCAGTCGAGGAGTTTAGGTTGTCGGATGATGCTGTTGGGTTCTACTCCGGCATCATTATCGCCGTGGACCTAACTACTATTTCTAGAACGTCTGGTCGATTTGCATGCCAACTGCTTCCGTGGCGGTCAACCGACTGTGAGGCGGCCCTCAACCAGAAGCGTTACGCCTACGTGAGCTCTAAGCGCCGCCCAAAAGATTTCACTGTCTTAATTTCGTTGAGCTAGGGCTAGGTTCCGAAGCACATCCGCCCTTCGTCCTGGTAAGCATACATTTCTTCACTTAACGGGAAGATCCCTCTAGCAGAGGTGTGGAAGCGAGTCAAAAGGATTCGGGGCAAATTCTCGTGTGACCCCTTGTTCTTCCAACATTCAATGTACGTCATGTCCCTGAAAGCTACCGACTGGACTTTACTGCCAGAAGCGGAGAAACTTTGAACGACAGGTTTACATTAAGTTGTTCGGTGCCACTCTCGCTTCATGCGCGTACCTCGCCACCTGTTAGAACGATGTCCCATATGCCATACTTCGACTCCTAAGTGAGCGAGGCATGGCCTTTCCTTTAGATCTCTTCAACAGGACTGGACAGAGGTTATCTTCCTAAAAAAATTCTGACGAATGGCTACTGTGCTCTCTGTACGCAAACACATTCATTTAAAAAAGAGATGAATACTGGACAAGTGATACACCATCTACAAGATGGAATAAAAAAGATTGTTAGAAGAAGAGAAAGTTGCCAAAGGAAATTAATTAAGGCAAAATACACAATGGTCTTCAAAAAATTTGCATATATATATATATGTTTCTATTCATTTGCTTAAAGAATAATACTACTGAACAATGGAGCTTTGTTTAATTATTCAAGCTATTACAAAATAGAATACCTAGGCATCCAATTATACAACTAATTCCTTTAACAACCAAATAAAAAAAAGGGTGACCCCCTAAAACGGGCCTGCACACACTTTTTGTCATATATCCTTCATTAATTCACTAATCACCCTTACTTTGAAGGACATATCAGAAGCAACGCCTGTGAACACAACTAGATCTCAATGGTAGCGTTAAACATTACTACAAGACAGGCTCGTTCAAGAAAGTGCAGGACACTTTCGTGCATCAGTTCGAATGTGAAAAAGCCCCCTCCAAGAGCAGAATTCAGGACTGGGTGGACCACTTCGAGAACTATGGGACAATGGAGAACCTCAATACAGCCAGTGACAACCGTCCAAGCCATTAAGGACGCCCCAGGAAGCGTACAGCTGAGCTGGTCGAGAGCGTGAGAGATTCGGTTCAGCAGTCCAAAACGCTCCGGCGCAAGCGCCAGCGAAGTCAATCCCTCGGTATATCCCTTGAGACTTGCAGGAGAGTGCATGTAATAGATGTAAAGGCCTACCGATACAGAATACAGCCTCAGACAACGAGCAGAGAAAGGCTATGTCAGTCAAGATACTGGAGAGGATTCAGGAGAACCCAACTTTCTTTAACCTCCTTTGGACCTCAGATGAAGCTAACTTCCATCTTGAAGGAAAGGTAAACTCGAAGACAAATGTCTTCTGGGGGATCTCCAGACCAATGAGGTAGCCACCAAGCCCCTACACTTCCCTAAGTGCACGGTATGGACTGCAATCTCAGCCAGAGGCATCATCGGACCATTCTTCTTGGAGGAATATCGCGAGTGACAGTCACCAAGGAGCGGTATGTTGAAGTCGTCAAAACCTTCAAGAGGGAGCTGCAGACCCTGTTCCCGTCGCTTATGGGGAAGTTCTTGTTCCAGCAAGATGGAGCAAGCTCTCACACCTCAAACCTGTCCTGAGATTGGCTGAAAGAAAACTTTGGTGGCGGTGTGATCAGTCTCAAGACTGATTTTGAGTGGGTAACTCACAGCCCAGACCATAGCCCCCCAGATTTCTTTCTCTGGGGCTACCTTAAGGAGACCCATGACCATCACGGAACTCAAGGAAGCCATCAGGGAGGAGATCAGAGCCATTACTCGGTCGGTTTGTAAGGACATCATGGACAACTTTGTGCACAGAGTTAAATGGAGGTCATCTCTAGAATAAAAAAGAAAAGTCCAAAGACTCATGTTTTGATATGTTTTTAAACACAATAAACTAGTTATCACCAAAGTTTCATTCAATCCTTGCACAAAATATAGAGATGAGGCCTGTCGAAAGTTGGGGCCCATTTTGGGGGGTCACCCTGTAGGTGTAAACTTGAATATTAGTTGTACTTCAAACCCAATATTCTAAGTAATTTTCCATTAAAAAGAAATTTCTACGCATTTGATTATAGATTCAAAGAATAGTAATGCAATAACAAATCTTGAGTCATATGTTTCGTGTTTGTTCGTTTGATTGAACGCTGTTTCAACATGTTCGATATGGTTACTCTCTAACACTACCGTTTATTTCATGTAATTGTTCATTTTCATTCTGCAATGGGTGAAAATTGACTAGGAATATCGAAGGAATATAAAACAAATTACTTTTATAGATAAAAGTTGTACATAAAGATTAAAGAGTCTATTTAAAGCTTAACTTTCAGTTGTTTTAAATGAAATAAAATTTGTCAGAAAAAATGATAGAACAAAAATAGAAATTAATTGGTTTGGTAGCATACATACAATATGACGATATGGAACGGCTTTGATTTCAAGCTAATTGCATGAATTTTTTGCGTAATAACAATTTTCATTGTGACGGAAGTGACTCTAGAAATTCTAGTCCTTTGTTCAAGATTTACCCAATAATAATGGAGTTGAAAATAATGTAAAATTTTCCATCATCATGATGGCATGTGTACACTATTTTCAAAATATTTTTGAACAGGATAAAAATATCAAAATTTATGAATATTGAGTTAAATATTTAAATAAAATTATATTATTTATACCAAACTAACTGCAGTCATTTGATTGATTGCAATTATGTAAATTTTTCACGTACAGGTAAACTAATAGTTTGGCCTGTGCTTGTTCCTTTTGGTTCCCTGAAAAAAATCGGGTTTGAAAGGGTTATAAAATGTTAACTTTTGTTAAATAAATTAGGTGCATATTATGTGAATTTCTTCATGTACAGGACACAAGAATATAATGATTAAATAGAATGAATATATGTTGTAAAATGATTGCATACAGTGTGTTGGGAATTTGGGCAAGTATCGGATTTTGATATGGGAAATGAGAAATAAAAGTCCTGATACCGATACGAGTTCCGATACCAATAAAAACAGCCGATACTACCCATATTCGATACTGATACTGAGTACTCGTCCCGTCACTAGAATGAGCGCACCAGAGTCCGCGAGGACTGGGCGAGTAGAGCAGAGTTTTCCTCTTCCTCACACCGACTACATATCAGGAATCAGGGCAGCCTGGCAGCGAAGATGGGATACGGCTGAGGGGAAGTTAAAGTTGAGTACCATTGCACTGCGATTGTTCCCATGGACCTACCCCCCTCTCAGTGTCCCATCCGGCCCCAAATTAGCCTCTTCTCCTTTCAGACAGCCTGTATTTCTCTCCTACTTTGTCACTTCCCTACAACCTCTCCCACAACTTTCTCTGGTTGGCCTGTACTCGTATTTTCACAGGGTAGATGCCGACCTTCTTCACAGCCAACTATCCCGGATCCGGGCTGAGGGGGAAGGGGACAATATTTCCCAACCCCTGAGCTCCAGTTTGGGATGGTGAGTTTTAACAACCTGCTTCACCCCCACCCTTACCTTCCTCACATCCCTTTTCCTTTTCTCTTCACACTCTAATTTATACTCCGCGTCCAAGGTGGAGCCGCCATGTTGATGGACTGCCAGGCCACCAGGCAGGAGGGATGGTCGTGAATGTTGGCACCTGGCTCTGCCAGGTCTGTATGCACCCGTTGCAGGGCAGGCTACTGTGAGGGGTGATGAGCATGTACACCTCATGAAAAAATTTAGTGTCAAATATAAAAAATATAAAAAAAACCCTTTCCTTTCCCCCTCACAAACAACGGAGCCGCCTTTGGGGCAGCTCCACAGAAAAAAAATGGATGTTTTCCTTTTACTTTCCAAGGGGACTGCCAAGAAATCCAGCAGGCAGCCCATAGCCTACCGTTCCCCATTGAAGCGACTCGGTAGGGCAAACCCCCTTTAGGGGGGAGAGGAAAGCCAGGCCCCTTCGGTCGCTTCCCTCAAAGGACCAACTGGCTAGAATATTAAACCTAGCTGGGGTCAAGGCATGTGCCTTCTAAGAAGAGACTTAAGACACTCATCCCAATAGGACCTGTGATATCCTGGGGGGGGGGGGTTGCCAAATGGAGGCCCCACCCGAGATAGACATGGTCCGTGAGTCAACCCACCCTCAGACAGTAGAGCCTTCCATGGGAGCGAATCCAGGCTCGGCGCTAAGCACCGAACTCGAGTCCGCTCCTATGCAAGGTCCTCCTCAAATGGCTAAGGTTTCCAAGGCAGTACAAGGAGGGGAGGGATCTCCTCCTCCGACCGGTGCCCCTACGCTGCCCGGACCTTCTCCATCTCGAAAATGCACCTTGCGGAGGCCGGTCCCGTGGCCTAGGGGATCTTGCCGGCGGAGAGGAGAAGAGATAGAGGTTTCGCCTGAAGGCGACAGCGCATTGCCCGACCAACAGCGCCCGAGGTTCTGCCTCCAGAAAGCGTATGGCCATTCCCGTGAGTTTCTCCTCTTCGAAGATGGCCCCCGCGTCTCCTCCGAGCTAGGCCTGGAGGTCATATTCCTTCAATGGAATTGCCGTGGATTCCGGGCCAACTGGGAGGAGCTGCGGAGGCTCGTCTCGTCCCGTTCCCCGTTAGCTATTTTTCTGCAGGAGTCTATGCTAGGCGCGTGCCCCCTTCCGTCCTCCGGGGTATAAGGGTTTTGCGACCCCACCACCACGAGATGGGGGATGCGCAGTTTACACCCGGCATGATGTCTCCGTTCTTCTTTTCACCTTGGATACCTCCTTTCAGGCAGTGGCTGTGCAGCTTCATCTGGATATGAGGTATACTGTTATTTCTGCGTACATTCCACCGTCAGCTGACTTCGAAGCTGGGGACTTACGTCTTCGCACTGTTGCCGAGCCTCTTTCTCTTGCTTGGAGAGCTGAACAGCCCACATCCTCTCTGGGGAGATTACTCAATAAATCCCAGGGGACAATCCTTGCCGATCTGATCGAAGAGCTTAGGATAGGTTTCCTAAATGTGGATGAGTTTATGCATCACTACCCGAGAACCGCTTCATTTTCTTGCCTTGATCTATCTCTGTGCTCTCCGGATGCACAGCCTGATTTTGTTTGGATGGTGGTCGATGACATCCATGGTAGTGATCACTTTCCCATTCAAATATCATTTTCAGGGCAGCTGCCGCCTGAGAGCCCACCTCGGTGGTGCTTGGCGCGGGCGCGGTGGCCTGCATTTTACGAAATGACTGAACTCTCTATCTCAGTCGAGGAGTTTAGGTCGGTAGATGAGGCCGTTGAGTTCTTCTCCGGCAACCTCATCGCCGTGGGCCTGACTACTATTCCCAGAACGTCTGGTCGTTTTGCACGGCTACCACTCCCGTGGTAGTCGGACGAGTGTGAGACGGCCCTCAAACAGAAGCATTATTCCTACATGCGCTATTTGCACCGTCTGAACGATTTCACTGTCAGTGAATTTCGTCAGGCTAGGGCTAGGTTCCGGTATGTTTCGAAGCATGCCCGCCGCTCTTCTCGGTGGGCATACGTGTGGAAGCGAGTCAAAAGGATTCGGGGCAAGTTCTCACAGGACCTCCCTCCCGTTATCCAGGAGAATGAGACGGCAATCTCGGGCCCCGCGTCCGTGGCGGAATTCTTCGCGACGGCTTTCTCCGCATTCTCTTGCCGGGATGCTGCTCCGCCAACATTCAATGTAAGTCGTGATGTCGCGGAATGCCGCCGACTGGAATTTACACCTCCAGAGCGGACACCGCTCATGGTCCAGACAATGTCCCGTACGCCATGCTTCGACACCTGGGTTAGCGTGTCATGGCATTTCTATTAGATTTGTGAAACAGGATCTTGGTGGAGGGTCTTGCCCCGGATTCCTGGCGAATCGCTACTGTGCTCGCTTTTAGCAAACCGAGGAGAGATCATTCTACTTCGGCCGGTTTCCGCCCAATCTCTCCAACCTCTTGCGTGTGCAAGTTGATGGAGAAATTGGTAAATGTTTGATTAGCCTTTTTCCTGGACAGCGGAGGCCATCTGTCTTCTGCACAATGGGGCTTCCGCAAGTTCCACTCCACGTCGGATGCTCTGCTCCGACTGGAAAATGCTGTCTGCGAGGCCTTCCTTCGTAGACAACATACGCTACGGTGTTTTTCGATCTGGAGAGGGCCTATGATACCGCATGGCGATAGGGTATCATGGAGACTCTTCACACGATGTGGACGAGGGGACGCCTCCCAATGTTTATATCTGAATTTTTGCAAGATCGTCGATTCCGCGTATGGGTGAGTGGGAGCCCTCTCCGGCCCAATGGAGCAAGAAGAGGGTGTCCCGCAGGAAAGTGTCCTCAGTGTCACATTCTTTGCCCTGAGCATCAACGGCATCACATTGGTGCTGCCGGAAGATGTTCTCGCTACGCTCTACGTGGACTACCTTCCGATCTCTTTTGGCGCGGCCCAGATGGCAACTCTGGAGCCTCGACTCCAACAGGCATTAAACCGCGTCTCTCGCTATGCTGAAGCGCACATGTTTCAGTTTTCCTTGGTCAAGACTAAGGTGGTGCACTTCTGCCGCCATCCACGGCTCCACCCGACCCAGACTTGTTTCTTAATGGGGTACGCCTGGAAGTGGTTGAATCGCACCGTTTCCTTGGTCTTGTATTTGACCGACGCCTCTCCTGGGAGGCTCATATTCTAAGCCTTAGGGTCTCTTGTTCCCGCGCCATGGATATTCTCCGTTCAGTGACGTTCAGCGCTTGGGGCGCTGATAGGGCTACTGCCTTACTTTTTTATTGATCCTTTGTTCGTTCGAAGCTCGACTACGGATGCGAGTTTTATGCATCCGTAGCCGAGCGTGTATTGCGGAAGGTGGACTTGATCCACCACACCGGCCTTCGCCTGGCGACCGGTGCCTTCCGCACTTTCCCCATTGACAGCCTACTAGTCGATGCTGGGGAAATGCGACTCGCTCTACTCCGTGTGCAGTGCATTCACATGTACGCGCGAGCCCGGTGCCTCCTTCAGTCGCCAACAGCTCTCACTGCCCCTGAAGCTGATTTCGACGGTGCCTATGCCGCCGAGGGACGCTAGGCATACCCTAAGCCCTTTGGGTTTAGGTTTAGGAAACTCCTTCGAGAGCTAGGTATATCTCTCGTGCTGGTGGCGCCCGTGGTTCTGCCCAGGACGCCACCCTGCAGGGTACCACATTTGGGTATCTGTCGCCACGCCTATTTTCCCAAAGCTTGTAGAGCGGCGGGAGTATTGCGTTCGACCTTTTTAGAGCAGACCTCGTGTCACGCTGGAACCGTGCCATTGTATACGGAATGCTCCATGTCCCAAGAGGAGGTCGGCTTCCACGCCGTATCCCCTGTTTGAAATCAGCGTGGCTCTGCCCGGCACTGGGTCTGTCTTCACGGCCGAGCTGGTGGCAATACACCACTCGGTAAGGGAGATTACGTGACGTGCCCCGTTCTGAGATCAGATTGTGAACTACAACGACTTACAAAGCGCCCTGAGTGCTTTCGGGGCATTGGAATCTCCGCATCCCCTGGTTCGCGATATCCCTGATGCCACGCTTTTGGCAAGCCGGGCGGATGTCGAGATTATCTTCTGCTGGGTTGCTGGACATGTAGGAATTGCGTGGTATGAGCGCGCCAAAGAGTCCGCGAGGACTCTACGACCGTAGCAGCGTTTCGCTCTTCCTCACACCGACTACATGGCAGGATCCTCGCATCTTGTCAAAGAAGATGGGAGACGGTCGAATGGAACTTAAAATGCCCTGCCATTGCGCCGCGACTGTTCCCATGGACCTACCCCCCAATGCCGCCAAGGCTTTAGGTAGTTTTCTGTCATCTCCGAATTGGTCACACTCGTGAGACCACCGTGATTTGATGGAGCGCTCGCCAGCCTCCTACTGTTAAGACTGCGTTGTCCCCCAGACTGTTTGGCACATTCTTGTTTAATGTCCCAGTCTGGGTGATCTCCGCACACGTTACCTGTCCCGGTACCGGGATGGGCGGGGTCGCTACCGCCTTTCCCTCGTACTCGGGACGCGTTCGTGCACATTGACTGGTGCACTTATAGACTTTTGAGAGGAGGCTGGCCTTCTCCCCTTTCTTTAACTAGGTTTTTTTTTATAATGTTTTCTTTCTAGGTCGCAAGCTCCATCGCCGAGGGGAGGGGGACCTCCCCCCGACTCCGGAGCTTGCTTCCTAATTGTTGCCATCTTCCCTTTTTATCGTTGTAGTGTTTTCACATTCTTATTTTAAAGTAGCCTAGTGCTAGGCTGTCATGTTTCCCGTGACTTATGCCCAAGTGGATAGTCGCCAGATAGGTTCCTAAAATAATAGTAAAAAAAAATGGACCTACCCCTAATACCGCGACGGCTTTAGGTTGCTCTGACTACTCTGTGTGTTCTTCGCGCTCGTTTTTGTCCCGGTACCTGGACTCGCGGGATCGTTACCGCGGCTCCCTTCTACACAAAACGAGTTCGTGCAAACACCCCTGCGCCCTCCCCCCACACACCTCTGGACTATCTTGCTATTTTGGAGGATACTTGTCTCTCATTTTATTTGACTCCCTTTTATGTTTGTCCCATAATCTTGCGCCTGTGGGATGTGGCCCTTTTCCAGACCCACGAGCTTGCTTCCTTCTTGCTTGTTATTTTGACTTTTGTTTCTTTTCTTTTTTTTATCTCACCTAGCATAGGGTGTATGATGAATGCAGCGACTTATACCCTAATAGGCACTCGCCAGATGGGCTCTGAAAAAAAAGAATAAGTTTTTGTGTTTTGTAGTTTGTTCGTGTGTGATTGGATGCCATGCTAGTGCTGCATAGTATATTTAAGGGGGATTCGGATGAATTGTTTGTATAGAGTGGTGAGAGGCTCTTAATGTTAAAATGCAATGTTTGATAGTGCTTTGAGGGTGGTGATTTTCTTTGTGGCCTTGTTTGTAATGTTTGCTGTCTGGGTTTTGAATTTCATGTGGTTGTCTAGTGTAACTCGGAAAATGGGGAGTTTTGTTTAGTGTCAGGTGTTGTCCATTTAATTTGATATTAGGGATTTTGTTCGATTCAGGGTAGTTAGATGTGAAAAGCATTATTGTTGATTTGTTATTAACTGATTTGGTTATCCGTTTTTGTGTGAGCCATTGTTCTACTGTATATGTTGTTAGAGTGCCATACCTGCTGTTGTATTTGAGGGGTCTTGTGATGTGAGTGAGATGTTGCTTGTGTAATTGTTGATTAATGGTGTTTGGTTTGTGGAATGCTGTGTGTTAATAGGTTGGTTGAACAGTAGGGGGAAAGAATGGCTCCTTGTATAATGCCATTATGGATTGGTCCTGTGTACGAGTTATACTTTCGTTGCTTGACTTTGGCCTGCCATAGAAAAAGTTTATTATCCACAATTTTCATTGTTGGGGAAGTTGGTCTTCAGGATTTTGTGTGCTAATGTGTTTTGGTACTGTATCTAAGGCTTTGTTTATGACTATTGCATCAAGATTGTAAATGAGGGGGGTAAGGGCTAGGCGAAGCCATCTATTATGTGTTGTGTGAGGAAGGGCGTGATTAAGTGTGCTTTCTTCAAGCCGTGCTGTCTGAGACAGGTATATTTGGGCTGATTCTCTTATAAGTCTGCTCTGTGTCCTCGTTAAGACGAAATTTACCCATTAGTTATATGTCTGTCTTCTCAATTCTGGGAATTTGCTGGATGGGAGAAGGAGGCGCTTGTGTTGACAAAAGACATTAATGACCCCGGAAGAAAATCAAAAGGGAGCATGGGTGTTTGTTGGAGGTATATTATTAGATAGGTGAGGTTGGTAGAGTTAGGTTGTAGTGACTAGAATATGGGTACTTCACCAGTTATAAGGGATGCTCTCTGACGGTAATCCAGTTGGTAGGTTCTCCACGGCCTTGGCGATGAACCATCCAAGTGCTAATCTAACCCAATGTTGCTTAACAGTGATGATATGGTTACAGAGCCTCACAGCACCCTGGCCTGACTCCAATTGTTCGAGGAAAGATAATACTCTCCCTCGGCTTCAGGTTAGGTAGGCTGGTTAAGAGGATCGATAGGGATTACCAGTAGGAAAGGAAATCCCAAATGGCAGAATTTCGCAATCTTTATTTAGGACGTAGAACTCGGGTTGCTTCGGCGTAAGATGAATTTGAAATGGGCTTGTGGTGCATTCAGGCAATCATATTCCTGTTTTGGGTTGGCATCTTTACTGTCTGTAGCTCTGACTGTGACTGATTGTGAATGTGCCTGTGACTCTGGCTGAATTACTGTAAGACTGTTCCCTCTCAATCTACCCAAGGTGGTATATATGGTGGTGCACACTGTGGGCATGGCTTACCATTAACCAGTGATTTTGTTTGGACAGGGCCTCCTTCACTCCATGTTAATTTGTGTGTCCATGGAGATAGATTCATTTTATCTTTAATTGCAAAAGAATGTGCCTTTGCATTTCGCGGTTTCCCACCAACAAAAAATTCACCAAGTTAAATTATAGAGTTAAGGATTATAAAACTAATTAATTATTATTATAAAAATAGGTATAGCTATTCTTTTTCTACATTATTCTAATGCTTGTAGCACTTGTTTTTTGAAAATCCCCGAGATTTAGAAAAAAACAATAAAACTCAGGTTTAAGGGGCTTTTTCAAAATTTGGGGGGTTTTGCCATCCACTATGCTTGTATTTAAAGGATTCTTGAGGACTCCCCTCTTATGAAACTCTCCTGGGTATTTCAGGAGAAGCGACTCCAGTGCCTTAATTTCTCCGGTGCCAAGGAACGGGAGTGGATGATGGAGGCACTCATCCGCTACATCAAGGTCGTTGGGGGCCCCCCTAACCGAGAAGGACTCTTGCTCGGACTAAAAAATGGACAGGTCCTCATGTTTTTATTTTGTTGGATTCTAAAGAGGAAAGGTGGAGGGGGGGGGGGTAGCTTTAATAGCGCTGATGCACGCTGACCCCACTGTCAGAAACTGCTTCAAGTATTGAAGAGGTGAGATTTAATCTAAGTTATTCCAACCTCCCCCTTTTTCTTTGTGAATCAAACCTTACCCGCTGCCTCCTTTTGCAGAGCCCTAAGATCATCCTCAATCTCATTCCACTAAATTTGACCACTTGCGTCCCCACCTATTAGTCCCATCTTTAGGGGTTCTGTGTTAGTGGGGTTTTGCTTAGGCCTTGTTCCGAGAGGTCCGGCTCTGCTTCCTCTCCACCCCATCATTTATGGAGAAGTTTCACTCTTCGTCTCTTTATCTTTAGTTTTCTTCCACGAATCCTTCATATTTATCCCATGGATTTTCAACCCCTTTTTCTGTGTCCCTCCCACAAGTCAGAAACTCTCCTTATGTCTAAAGAGTATGGGGAGGAACAATCCCCATACTCTCTTTCCACACTTGGCGCAAAAAAAACGACCTACCCTCGTTAAGGCCCGCTTGCATGGGAAGCCACACACATGAAAGTTTTGTGCCTGAAAGTGCGATATGCTGTGAATGGCATTGATGCGCACCAGCCCACGTTGGGGGAAAGCTGCTAGTGCTAAATTCATTTGCACTCGTTTCCTATTGGCCAGTATTTCTTTTTCGTTCTCCCATCCCCACCCCCTTTGTATTTCCTCTACTAGGCTTAGTCTAGGGGGTTTCACCGCTTGGAATTACAGTAAAGTTAGGCCACAATTGGGCGTCGTAAGTTACCGGATGGAGTCCCGATTCGGTTCGCCTTCACGGCCGTTTCCATACGCTGTAGATACCCGTGGTTCTGATCCCACGTTAATCAGTAGATCCAAATTGTACTGTGAAATATAAAGTTTCATCTTGCAGATTAAGGGTAAATTCCCTACCGAATTCTTTTCTACCACTCTTTTATGCTTTAATTGCTGGCTGCTGCTTTATTTATTCTTGTTTCTTCTTAGTGTGAAGTAAATGATAAAACGTAAATAATTGCCTCTCAGGTACTGAAGATATTCCTGGACAACCCCTTCCCAGTGAACCTCTTGAAGATCCCGTCAGCCATTCGGTGCCTCGACCTGAGTGGCACCCGGAAGCAGCTTGCGGTGGTTGATGAACACAACACCCTCCTCGTCTACGACCTACACACCAAAGGCCTCAAGTACGAGGTGCGGACGCATCATTTGTGCACACCACGCTGTTACAGTTAGCCATAGAAAGCGAGAAGGAGGGTTATTCTTGTCTTTGATTTGTCCGGAGTTATTCAGAGAAGTTTGGGGTCACGTTTTCCTCTCACCCTTGCGTTGAGTTGATGCTTTCTGTAATCCTTGCTATTCTCGATCTCATTTGGGTTCTGTTTTGTCCCTAACTAACTGTGTCCCGATTAAATTCCCCCAATTTCGTTCTTCGCTCTTTTTTTTCCTTTTTTCACGCACACTATTCCGTGGTCCGTATTCTGATTGCAGAATATGGACAGATTTAGTTGGAATCCTTCTTGGTTCCTAATACCCCAAAACTTGTACCCGGCACCTTCAACACCTTTTCGCATCTTATTTCAGCATTCAGTCGTGGGTTGTTGTTTTTTTATTATAAACATCCAACGCCACCTACGACTCTGGGACTTCATTCCTGGAAGGAGAGCCGAGTCTTTATCTTGCCAGAGCTACGATCCAGTTGATTGAGGGTAGTTAAGGCACACTGGGTGTGGTTAGTCGCCTGATGAGCCTACATACGTTGTAGCGACCCACGATTTCCACCCCCTCTTTAAACTGAGATAGAGATCAGATGATGCATACTAAAATATCACCCCCACTCCTTTTTCAGGAGGCGAACGCTAACAGCGTTGCATGGAATAACTACTGCGAGCCGATGCTCTGTTTCTCCGGCAACAGCACGCTCAACATTAAGGCAGCCAACTTTCCCACGCACCAACAGAAGCTGCAGGTTCGTCATAACTTTTCAACAAGATTTAAAGTTTATTTATTTGGGGTAGTCGGTCCAAGGAGATGAACCATGACTGGACGAGATGAGTGGCTTTATGCTTGATAGAGCACACACGATCCGACCTGTTGTACGTCATGTCTGACGACAAGTCAGCTCGCATAAATAGGCGTTTACGTTTCAAATTCCTCTTGGCATGTGTTTTATGGTTTTCTAGACCACTTTGAATTTTTTTAATTGTTTTTACATCCTTGTGCGACATGAGCTTGAAAGAACGGCTCATTTTAGATTATTTATATATATGGAGACAATCCAAGGATGTGGAAAGTTAAATTTAAAGAGTATTGTAATAAAGAGGCACTAAATGAAACTATCGACTTTAAAAAAATAAACAAAATTAACGCAGAATGATGCACTAAAAAAAATCTTTGTGTGCATTTAAAAGAGAATATAAAAAACTTGAAAGCTCAAAGAAGTCCAGTAATTCAATTGAAGATTAATACATAACCACATTATGATACTTTGTAGAGATGTCATTCATCAGAGACCAGGATATTCCAAGAGCCTATGTCAAAGTTAGATGCATCTAATTTAGCCAACCCCATTGAGAATAAAGAGGCGAGTTTAAGTGAATAATATGTATAGTTTTGAAGTAGCACAAAGATTAAGGAAGTTTCCAACGTTCGGTTTTATTTCACTGAAATAAACAATTACAGAACATAAGTATACAAAGAAAATAATATATATTATGAACATATTCTCACATAAGCACACACACAAATATAGGCACATGTACATTTCACAAACAAAGAATTAATTTATGTATAAGTAGCATAATGTTGGTTTCACAAACCTAAGAGTCCAGTTAGTAGAGGAACTGCAAGATCTTCATACATTATAGTACATTTTCATACATTATCTATTTTACTTTTATTTAACATTCAAACCTAAAGAAAGAAACACAGGTTAGTTATGAACTTAACCCAAAACTGAATTTTTAGAATCTTCCTCGCCACAAAAGGAAAAAGGCTAAAATACAATGAAATACTAGATCAAACATTAATCCGAGTATTTACAGGATCTAGCCGTTTTCAATCTAACGTCCAGCATCCTTTCTATGTCGAGTAGAGCGACAAAGAATAGTTTCAGGGGGAGCAGCTGGAGGAGGAACATCATGATACATATCATTTTTGATAGAACAGTCAAGTTTTCTATATCAGGTAGATCGCCGAGGGATATTTTCAGAGGAAGCTTCAGGGAGAGCAATTGGAGGAGGAACGTCATGACATGATGAATTAGGATCTCGTTTAGTCTCAACATTTACAGGAGCATCAAGAAACGGAAAGAGGGATTTTGTATTGGAATTAAGATTAAGAATATCTTCGATCTCGTTTAACTGGCTCTCTCTGACTGGGGCTAAATCGTGGATAGCCACCATATCTTCTCTGCCGTCTGAAATCTGACATGTGCATATTTAGGATTGGCTTCAAGAGACTCAGGATGGCCCAGTGGATTCGCCGCTGGCTAACAGTGGTCCAGCGACGGGAGAAGCTGTTCGCAACTCGCCTACGTAATTATTTTTTCTTTGCCCCTTTCCTACTTTTCTCTATCTACAATGGTGCCCAGAGCCGGGAGGGGGAGCGTTAGCCCTTAGATAACATTTCCAAACAGGCTCTCTTCATTTCTTCAAAAAATACGCTCCGCTTCTAGGAGGGAGGTTGTATAGCGTACGAGAAGTGCAGGCGAGCGGCTTAAAAGCTTCGTTTGAATGAGTTTTTTATATTTCGAAGCACCCTCACCGCTCTTCTTGGCGGGCATACGTGTCTTCACTTAACGGGAAGACCCCTCTAGCAGAGGTGTGGAAACGAGTCAAGAGGATTCCGGGCAAGTTCTCGCAGGACCCCCCTCCCGTTCTCCAGGAGAATGGGACCGCAATCTCGGACCCCATGTCCGTGGCGGAATCCTTCGCGACCGCTTTCTCCGCATTCTCTAGTCGGGATGATGCTCCGCCAGCATTCAATGCGCGTCGTGATGTTGCGGAAGGCCGCCGGCTGGACTTTACCTCCAGAGTCGGAGAACCCTTCAATGACAGGTTTACTCTGAGTGAGTTGCGCTCCGCTCTTGCTTCGTGCGCGGACACCGCCCATGGTCCGGACGATGTCCCGTACGCCATGCTTCGATACCTAGGTGAGCGAGGCATTGCCTTTCTGTTAGATTTTTTCAGCAGGATCCGGGTGGAGGGTCTCCTCCCGGATTCCTGGCGAATCGCTACTGTGCTCGCCTTTCGCAAACCGGGGAGAGATCACTCTACTCCGGCCGGTTTCCGTCCAATCTCTCTAACTTCTTGCGTGTGCAAGTTGATGGAGAAATTGGTAAATGTTAGATTAGCCTTTTTCCTGGACAGCGGAGGCCATCTGTCTTCTGCACAGTGCGGCTTCCGCAAGTTCCGCTCCGACTGGAAAATGCTGTCTGCAAGGCCTTCCTTCCTAGTCTGCACTCCTACGGTGTTTTTCGATCTGAGAAGGCCTATGATACCGCATGGCGATACGGTATCATGGAGACTCTCCACACGATGGGAGCGAGGGTCCGCCTCTCAATGTTTATATCTGATTTTTTGCGAGATCGTCGATTCCGCGTACGGGTGGGTGGAGCACTCTCCGGCCCAATGGAGCAAGAAGAGGGTGTCCCGCAGGGAAGTTTCCTCAGTGTCACACTCTTTGCCCTGAGCATCAACGGCATCACCTTGGTGCTGCCGGAAGATTTTCTCACTACGCTCTACGTGGACGACCTTTCGATCTCTTTTGGCGCGGCCCAGATGGCAACTCTGGAGCGTCGACTCCAACAGACATTTGAACCACGTCTCTCGCTATGCCGAAGCGCACAGGTTTCGGTTTTCCTTGGCCAAGACTAAAGTGGTGCACTTCTGCCTCCATCCACGGCTCCACCCTGACCCAGACTTGTTTCTGAATGGGGTACGCTTGGAAGTGGTTGAATCGCACCGTTTCTTTGGTCTTGTATTTGACCGACGCCTCTCCTGGGAGGCTCATATTCGCAGCCTTAGGGTCTCTTGTACCCGCGCCATGGATATTGTCCGTTCTGTAACGTTCAGCGCTTGGGGAGCTGATACTTTTTTATTGATCCTTTGTTCGTTCGAAGCTCGACTACGGATGCGAGTTTTATGCATCCGCAGCCAAGCGTGTATTGCGGAAGGTGGACTGATCCACGACACCGGCCTTCGCCTGGCGACCGGTGCCTTCCGCATTTCCCAAATTGAGAGCCTACTAGTCGATGTTGGGGAGATGCCACTCGCTCTACTCCGTGTGCAGTGCATTATTTCCCTGTACGCGCGAGCCCGGCGCCTCCATCAGTCGACAAGAGCTCTCACTCCATCCGCAGCTGATTTCGACGGTGCCTATGCCGACGAGGGACGTCAGTCATACCCTAACCCCTTTGCGTTTAGGGCTAGGAAACTCCTTCTGACCAGGACGCCACCCTGGAGGGTACCACATTTGGCTATTTGTCGCCACGCCTTGCTCCCAAAGCTTGTACAGCGCCAAGAGTATTCGTTCGACCTTTTTGGAATACACCTCGTGTCACGCTGGAACCGTGCCAGTGTATACGGATGGCTCCAAGTCTCAAGAGGGGGTCGTCTTTCACGCCGTATCCCCTCTGTTTGAAGTCAGCGGGGCTTTGCTAGGCTCTGCGTCTTTCTTCACGGCCGAGCTAGTGGCAATACACCACTCGGTACGGGAGATTACGCGACGTGCCCGGTTCGGAGACCGAATTGTGTTCTATAGCGATTCACAAATCGCCATCAGTGCTCTCTGGGCATTGGAATCTCCCCATCCCCAGGTTCACACCGACTACATGGCAGGAATACAGACAGCTCTTTGGGCTGCTTGGCAAAGAATATGGGAGACGGTCGAAGGGAACTTAAAGTTGCGTTTTATTGCGCCGCGCCTGTTCCCATGGACTTATCCCCCAATGCCCCCAAGGCTTCAAGTTGCTTTTTGTCGTCTCCGGAATGGACGCACTCGCGGGACCCTCTGTCATTTGTTGCAGCGTTCGTAACTGCCCTACTGTGAAGACTGCGTTGTCCCCCAGACTTTTCGGTACATTCTTGTTGAATCCCCCAGTCTGGGCGATCTCCGCATACGTTACCTGTCCCGTTACCTGAATGGGCAGGGTTGCTACCTCTTGTCCCTTGTACTCGGGACTAGTTTGTGCACTTTGACTGGTGGACTTATAGACTTTGGGGGGGAGGCTGGCCTGCTCCCATTTATTTAACTAGGTTTGTTTTTTCTTGTTTTCTCTGTAGGTTGCACCACCCTGCGACGGTGGGAGGCGGACCTCCCTCCCCAACGATCCAGCCTGCTTGTTCCCTTTTTTCTTTTTTAATCTTGTGTTTTTTGTTGTTATTCTAAAATAGGTTAGTACTAGGCCGGCATGGTGAGTACAGCGACTTATGCCCAAGTAGGCAGTCGCCAGATGTGCTCCTAAAAAAAATTAAAAATCCATTCATTGATATCTACTTTCCCATTCAGGGTTTTGTGGTGGGCTTCAGTGGGAGCAAGATCTTCTGTCTTCATATTTACAGCATGTCCACCATTGAGGTCCCCCAGTCTGCACCAATGTACCAATATTTGGACATGAAGATGTTTGAGTAAGACCCTTGTTCTGGTTTTGTCATGATGAAATTAGAAATATTTTTTCCATTGACCCATGTCAAATGGCTATAGGAGTGTTGTCACTGGACATCTTGGGTTTGACCCTGGCTGGGATTTCCTGCTCCTTTAAATATTGGCCAACCCCTAGATTTTGTGTTATCACTAGGATGGTGCCAGATCTTAGAATCAACCTAGATTCAGTAGTGTACAGTCATGGCCACAAGTTTTGAAACTACTATATTTTTTCATATAAGAAAATTAATAAAACGTTGCATTTTAACTAACTCTATTGTCGTAGAATGACCCTTGGCTTTGATCACTCTATGCTTTGACACCCTTTTAGTAGCGGTATGCTTTAAGGGGCGTGAATTACTTCTATGATGAAGTAGGCTTTGTTCTAAGAGTGCTATTTTAGTGGTTTAGTCCTTAAGGAAGAGCTATTTTTAAACACATAAGGATAAGAGGAAACACCAGAATCTACCAAAAATAAACATGTATTTTAAATTAAATATTACAAACCAACAGTAAAAGCATTTCTATATTTGGCCTCAAAGAATTTCAATGACCACACATAAACAAGTAGGCTTCCAATACACAAACCAATTGCCAATTAGTATTTTTATCACGACCCTATTTGTTTAGCATAAAACATTAAATTAATGTACTG
This sequence comes from Ceratothoa steindachneri, assembly GCA_963969495.1. Taxonomy (NCBI): domain Eukaryota; kingdom Metazoa; phylum Arthropoda; class Malacostraca; order Isopoda; family Cymothoidae; genus Ceratothoa; species Ceratothoa steindachneri. The sequence goes on from OZ018320.1 coordinate 190,000,647, forward strand.
TCATCTACAAACACATATGACCTTGGTTCAAGAATAATGGTTTCTACTCTCCTTTAATACGTGGGACGTACTAAACTTCTACTATCGCAATAGATATATAAATGTTATTGTTAACTTACGGGTAGGTAACAGGGCTTGCCGGATGTCGCTGGAGGACTTATCTCTCGCTTTGAAGTGGTGTGGTCGCTGCTTGAATTTTCGAGGAGGGATTGCTTGTCGCCTGTGCCGGGGGATGATTCTCCAACGTAATTAAAGAACGGGAGCTAGTTGGGGCAGGGTTCTTCTCCTCTCACTCTTACGGTGCTTGAGATGTGAGAATCACTCGAGTGTGAGCGGCTTTGCTTTTCTTCAGTCGGGCTTCTTTGCAGACGGAAAAGGCTTCTTCGGTATGGCACCGATATAAAACTTGACTAATTAGGTTAATACGGCCCTGAAAGGGGGGGGATCGATTTTCTCAATCTGATCCTATCGTTTCTCACGGAAATAGTCTTGTATGGCTGAAGGATCGATCTTTACGAACTAATCTTTCTTCTGGCGAATCGACTTCTAAAAATCTTCTTGTCTAGCCGATGGATCGATCTTCACGACCTAATCCTACTCTGGCGTATCGACTTCAGATAATCCTCTTCTCTTTCTTTGCGGGGCTTATTTATAGGCGGATTGCCGCCCCATCTAAAGGGGGAAGTGACCAGGCCACAGATGCAAAGGGGGGGGAGCGAATGGTGAGTTAGCATCTGGGGAGAGCGAGAATTCCTGAGGTGGCACTGGGGTGCCCAAGTCAGCTCGCAAATTATAGGCTCGTAACCGCACCGCTACTTGGCGTGCCTTCTGACTCACACCGTTTTTTTTTCCTAACCACGGGTTTATGGGTCTCGTAGGTCATGCGATCGTTAGAGCGTCGTTTAAGGACCTTAGGTGGTCGCCTTCAAACATATGTTAGCTCCAACTGCCCACAGCGGCGAGGAGATCACACATGGTAAGCATTTTCGCTGGCTACCTTTCCCACGCTTCTCCTCATGAAGGGAGGGGGGCTTGAATGTACCTATACTCCTCCAGGAGGCTTAATGTAGCCATTTCTCCACATCTATAATTTAAGAAGGGAATTTTTTGAGTATTTGAATACTAATTTCATCTTAGTTTGGTTATGATTTAGGTTTTTTATCAAAGTCGAGAAATAAATATAAGTATCAAAATTTTGTAAATTTTTTTTAGAACCCAAAGAATTACAAATGGTGAAGTTCCAAAAATCTATTTTTGGATCTTCTATAACTCTATATTTTAGCAACGTGTTATTTTGAAAGGGGGGAAATTTAGTTTAGAGTTGCTTTTTAAAATTATTATAATTGGTGAAGTTCAGAATTTTTTTTTAATTTAACCATGGCTGCTTTTTTGTTTAGATTTTAAATTTTAATCTTAGTAGCGAAGCGCAAGCTCCCCCCATAGGGGGGAGTGGCGAAGCCATTGCCTGCTATTTTAATATGTTTGAGTTTAAATTCAAAGTGAAATAAATATATCCTAAACCCATTTTATTAATTAATACTCTCTTGATACATGGTCATTATTTACAATGATATCCCTTGTTCTGAAAGACCTCTTCAATTCTTTTTAGCATGCTAGAGACCAAATTTGCTATGATATCTTGACAGATATTGATCATTTTTTTCAATAAGTACCTGCAACTGCTCACAATTCGATGGCTTCTGCTTCTCAACCACCAGTTTGATTGATGCCCATAAACTCTCTTTTATGTTAAAATCTGGTACAATCCCAAAAGTTCCATGTTATTTTCAGCCAATAACTTAATTATTGCTCTTGCTTTGTGACAAAGTGCACATAATGCAAAACGAAAATGCTGTTATCTTCACTAAATTGGTCCTCAACTGTTGGGAAAAGCTGCTGATAAAGCACATTTTGGTATCATTTTGAGTTCATGGCAGTGTTCTTGGGCAAAATTGTTAGTACTCCAGTTCCTTTAGATGAGAAGCAGCCCCAGACATGGACTCTGGATGCTTCCCTGTAAGCATGACTCAGGACTTGTGAAAGCATTCCCTTTTTCTCCTAATAACATGTCTTCCGTAAACTCCAAACAAGCTGAAGGGAGCATCAGAGAATATCACTTTGTCCCAGTCTTTATATTTCATACAAAAGCGGAGCCTATCCATAAAATTCTTTTGGTGAGATGAGGCTTGTTTCCAGCCTTCTCAATTTGAGATATGTCAAAAAGTCGCTACCTCACTATCCGTACTGAAGCATTCGCACCCCCTTTCCAATCATGAACAAGTGCGGCGCTGAAGTCAACCCATTACTAGATCTTGAACCTTACTAGTAGGCTGTTTTGGAAGTCATTTGAGGCTTTTATTAGTCCAGAAGACTTTCACAAAAGTGTACCCAGTCTTTTTAAAGTCATTAATGATCCTAAAGATGGTGCTATCTGATGCAATACCCTTAACAGCTACTATCTTGCATTTCAAGCTACTTTGATGCAGCCATTTCTAGATTTAAGAAAGGCTGCAAAGAAGCCTCATCTCACCAAGAAGAACTTTATGGATAGGTTCTGCTTTTTTAGGAAATAATGGACTTTTAAAGACTGGGGCAAAGTGATATTCTCTGATGAAGCTTCCTTCCGCTTGTTTGGAGCTTCTGGAAGATCACTCATTCGGAGGAGAAATAGGGAGTGCTTTCATAATTCCATCTAAGGCAGGGGTCGCCAAACTTTTTTCACAGTGGAACAGATAACTGAGAGAATGACGAATGCGGGCCGCATAACCATTTTGTTCAATACAATATAGTGAATACACAACAAATAAAGACAACCAACATATTTATTTACCAATAAACAAAATACACAAAAAATATAGACAACAAACATTTATTTACCAAAAAAGTTATCAAAGAATGTTAGCAATAAGATAGATAGTATTATCACACCCAGTGCGCAAATATCCGAGTCTCACAAACTAAGCAGCAAAAAAGGTTAGTGATATTTGTGAAACTGGCGTTTAGCTTTTAAGATACCATCAATATTAGCTTTGTAATGCTGCATCCAATCAAGTGAATTGCCTTCAAATGTTCATTTGTGGCACAGATGAACTGACCTTGTGTGCCGAATCTGGCCTGTGGGCCGTAGTTGGGAGAACCCTGATCTAAGGGAACAGGAGTACTAACAATTTTGTCCAAATTTGCAAAATGGTATCAGAATGTGCGGTTCATCATTTACTTTCTCAATACTTGGGACCACTCTGGGGATAACTGTATTTTTCAGCATGATGGCGCACCTTGTCACAAAGCAAAAACAATGACAACATTTTGGATGAAAATATAATCAAACTTTTGCAACTTTGATCCTAGAATTCACCAGATTTGAACCCAATACAGAAATTCTGGGTGATAATCAAACTCTTGGTTGGTAAACAGAATCCATCCAATTGTGAGCCGTTGCTGATGCTTACTCAACAAAAATGGATCACTTTCATGTTGGTAGCCAGCATGAAAAAATGAATTTAAGCAGCCCTGAAGAACAAGGGACATTATTTTAAATATTAACTGTATTTATAAATTAAATTATTTTTGGCTCAATTTTTTTGCATATATCATCTTCAAGTTATGATAGAAACATACTAAAACAAAATGCAAGGTTTGATTAGTTCTATTATTTTTCTTATATGAAAAAATGAGTAGTTTCAAAAATTAACTAGTTTGACACTTGATAAGCAGGCATTGGCGTTAACTGGCAAGGCTATGGGGCTTTGTAGTGAAATAGATACGGAATAAAAATTTTGTTATAAAAATTACAGTGTTTATGTTGTATAAAGATAGACAAGCATTTGTGAGCATAATTTATTTAGTAGAATTTGATAGAAGGTATTATAATTTTAAGTAATATGGTATTGAACTGCCTGAACAAGTGTTGCATATTCAATTGGCCAAAATCTGTAATGTATCAGATATTCATTCTCAATTAGTAATCCCAACAAGTAATTTGATATGAAAAAGACACTGGCAAGAATGTTGAGGTGGAATTGTAGATCATAATTTGAGTGGAAATGTACATAGTGCCACAGTGCAGGTGAAGTCTGAGCCCATCTTGCAGGTTGGTGGGAGTCAGTTTTGAGGTATCTATTGGGCTTATAGATCTGGATACAAATGTGGTATATATAACAGGTTCTGGAATCCTTTAGTCTCAAGTCCATGTGGTAGTGATGTCAGATATCCCCTGGGACCAACCAGGAGGTAATCTCTTTAGAAATTTGTAAATGATGATGGCAATAAGGAAGTACAGTTAACATTGTTAATGGATTGTGTTGATTATATCACTGGACAAAGTGAGTAAGTGCTACCCTTTAAACGGTAGATAGCCCTTAGTTCGGATCCCACATTAAACTGGAGGTCCCCACTGAGAAATAAAGTGTATCTTACTGAGTGCAATTCAGCAGTAAAACCCATACCAAGTTCTTTTTCGGAGCGATTGTGTTGATTTTGTGAAGGAATGTTGAGGAGATGGAAGTCTCACAGGAGTAAAACGAAAGGTTTTGTGTCATTAATTGCTTGGAGCCATAGGGCTGGTGGGATGACCTCCCAACATAGGCTGCTTTGAAACCTTTGAGTAGATAAAGTTACAAGCGAATTGGGACGTGTATCTACCGCTATGGGGGAGTAAGATAGGAGTTTTGGTGAGTAAGAAACTCGAAGTAACAAGAGGTCTTCCCTCAAAAGGTTTTAAGGAGGCTTTCTTGAAAGGTTGATTGATCCCACTTTGTGTCATGAAACCTAGACAAATTATTTTCCTCCTGCTCGTGTTCTGTCCTGCAAGGAAAGATGAATTTCGTGCATTTTCTCCCTGTTGTCTTTTGTACCATCTTGTTTCCTCCCAAGGGTTTGAAATGTTCCGCCCTCTCCAACTAATATTTAGGATTGATGGGATTTATGATTGTATCAATTCATGTGCCCCCTCATTTTTTCGACGGACCTCCTTGCCAGAATTGATCTTGTAGAAATCCTTGCATATCGCAGTACGGCTTGTCATCCTTGATCCGGCACCATTTCCATTTTACCCCTTGTGTTACTCATATCGCCATCTGTTCTCCCCTGAGTCCTATGCCCCCATTTACTCGCCGCTAGTTGTCTTTTTTCTTATCGCCCCTGCTCCGTGACCGACGCTCGTCTCTTTTGTCACAGAGAGGCTTACTCGATTGCGTGCCTTGGCGTGACCGAGGGTGACTTCGTCTCTCTGGCCCATGCAGCCCTCGAGCATCATAACTATGAGATAGCCCTCAAGGCTTTCACCAAAACCAAGAATCTGACCTATGTCGCTCTCATCCAAGCTGCCCAAGTAAGCAGTAACTTCATTTACCTAACTAGACAGGGAAGGTTGGGAGAAGGGGTACTTATCCTGTTTGGCATAGTGTAGGTAGGATCTCGGAGCACCTAGATTTATCCAATCTAATCAGGACTTCCCATCAAGGGTTCCTTCGGAAATAGTTGTATTTAACTGATTCGCTCAAGTTTTTCCACCACAGGACGGGACAGTACGATCATCTGGACTTACAAAAGGTATTTAATAAAGTATCAAACTGGAGCCTGACAAAAGTTGAGCGCTGATTATTTTTGGAAAGATTGGAACTGGATTGTCTAATGTGGCAGAAGGTTGTGATCATCTTATTAGTTGCCAGTGATGAGTGGAGTCCATCAGCGCTTCGTGTTAGGTCCTTTTTTTATCTATATCAACTATATTATATCCTATAGGTTATTTAGCAAAATATCCAAGTTTCTAGATGATGTTGCCGCTCAGTTTAGGTCAGTGGCACATAAGATGATAGGGAGAGTTGCAGAAGTGGTCGCGATTAAAAAAAAATTGAAGTCCAATTAGCAATTACTGATTTGCCAGCTCGTCAAGTCCGATTCAATTATCTGATTCAGGTGCCAAAAATCTAAGTCAGATTTGATTAAATTTTTTAAATGCGATTTGATATTTTTAAAAGTCACTCACTGTTTTTAAAGCAATTTTCAATAATTCTAAAGGGAATTTATTGCTTTTATACCCTAAATAAGCCATTTCTAACTCATACAAAGAGAAACCAAGCTTTTAAGATAAAAAATAAACATTTTATTTTAATTAAAATATAATATAACAAAAAATTAAACTATACAGTACATATTACACAAAATACACACATTAATACTAATGGACGGCATATTCCTTCAAAGGAATTGCCGTGGACTCCGGGCCAACTGGGAAGAGCTGCGGAGGCTCGGCTCGTCCCGTTCCCCGTTAGCTATTTTTCTGCAGGAGACCATGCTAGGCGCGTGCTCTTTACCCTCCCTCCGGGGGATGAGAGTTTTGCGACCCCAACACCACGAGATTAGGGGCCGGGCTGGAGGATGCGCAATTTACACCCGGCATGATGTCTCCGTTCTTCTTTTCACTTTAGATACCTCCTTTCCTGCAGTGGCTGTGCAACTTCACCTGGATAGGAGGTATACTATTATTTCTGTGTACATTCCACCGTCAACTGACTTCGACGCGGGGGGCTACCGTCGCGTCGTGGCACGGTGCCGAGACCCTTTCTCTTGCTTTGAGATCTGAACACAGGCATCCTCTCTGGGGAGATTACTCAATAAATCCCAGGGGACAAGTCCTTACCGATCTGATTGAAGATCTTGAGATAGGTATCCTAAATGTGGATAAATTTACGCATCACGACCCGAGAACCGCTTCATTTACTTGCCTTGATCTATCTTTGTGCAACCTCATCGCCGCGGGCCTGTCTACTATTCACAGAACGTCTGGCCGTTTTGCACGCCTACCACTCCCGTGGTGGTCGGCTGAGTGCGATACGGCCCTCAAACAGAAGCGTTATGCCTACATGCGCTATAAGCGCCGCCCGAACGATTTCACTGTCGCTGAATTTCGTCGGGCAAGGGCTAGGTTCCGGTATTTTTCGAAGCACGCCCGACGTTCTTCTTAGCGGGCATATGTCTCTTCACTTAACGGGAAGACCCCTCTGGCAGAGGTGTGGAAGCGAGTCAAAAGGATTTGGGGCAATTTCTGGCAAGACCGCCCCTCCTGTTCTCCAGGAGAATGGGACCGCAATCTCGGACCCCGCGTCCGTGCCAGAATCCTTCGCGACCGCTTTCTCCGCATTCTCTGGTCGGGATGCTGCTTCGTCAGCCTTCAATGCACGTCGTGATGTCGCGGAAGGCCGCCGGCTGGACTTTACCTCCAGAGTCGGAGAACCCTTCAACGACAAGTTTACGCTGAGTGAGTTGCGTTCCGCTCTTGCTTCGTGCTCGGACACCGCCCATGGTCCGGACGATGTCCCGTACGCCTTGCTTCGACACCTGGGTGAGTGAGGCATGACCTTTCTGTTAGATTTGTTCAACAGGATCTGGGTGGAGGGTCTTTTCCCAGATTCCTGGCGAATCGCTACTGTGCTCGCCTTTCGCAAACCCGGGAGAGATCACTCGACCCCGGCCGGTTTCCACCCAATCGCTCTAACCTCTATCGTGTGCAAATTAATGGAGAAATTGGTAAATGTTAGATTAGCCCTTTTTTCTGGACAGCGGAGGCCATCTGCCTTCTGCTCAGTGCGGCTTCCGCAAGTTCCATTCCACGTCGGATGCTCTGCTCCGACTGGAAATTGCCGTCTGCGAGGCCTTCCTTCGTAGACAACACTACGCCACGGTGTTTTTCTATCTGGAGAAAGCCTATGATACCGCATGGCGATACCGTATCATGGAGACGCTCCTCACGACGGGGGCTAGGGGACTCCTCCCAATTATTATATCTGAATTTTTGCGAGATCGTCGATTCCGCGTACGGGTGGTGGGGGGAGCCCTCTCCGGCCCAATGGAGCAAGAAGAGGGTGTCTCGCAGGAACGTGTCCTCAGTGTCACACTCTTTGCTTGAGCATCAACAGCATCACCTCGGTGCTGCCGGAAGATGTTCTCGCTACGCTCCACGTGGATAACCTTTCGATCTCTTGGCGCGGCCCAGATACCGACTCTGGAGCTTCGACTCCAACAGGCATTGAACCGCGTCTCTTGTTATGTCGAAGCGCACATGTTTCGGTTTTCCTTTGCCAAGACTAAGGTGGTGCACTTCTGCCGCCATCCATGCCTCCACCCAGACCTAGACTTGTTTCTGAATGGGGTATGCCTGGAAGTGTTTGAATCGCACCGTTTCCTTGGTCTTATATTTGACCGACGCTTCACCTGGGAGGCTCATATTCGTAGCCTTAGGGTCTCTTGTACCCGCGCCATGGATATTCTCCGTTCCGTGACGTTCAGTGCTTAGTGCGCTGATAGGGCAACCGCCTTACTTTTTTATCGATCCTTTGTTCGTTCGAAGCTCTACTACAGATGCAAGTTTTATGCATCCGCAGCCGAGCGTTTATTGCAGAAGGTATTTTCGATCCACCATACCGGCCTTCGTCTTGCGACCTGTGCCTTCCACACTTCCTCCATTGAGAGCCTACTATTCGATGATGGGGAGATGCCACCCGCTCTACGCCGTGTACAGTGCATCATTCGTCTGTACGCGCGAGCCCGGTGCCTCCCTCAGTCGCCAACAGCTCTCACTGCATTCGCAGCTGATTTCGACGGTGCCTATGCCGCCGAGAGATGCCAGTCATACCCTAATCCTTTTTGATTTAGGGCCAGGAAACTGCTTCGAGACTAGGTATGGCTTTCGGGCCGGTGGCGCACCTGGTTCTGCCCAGGACGCCACCCTGGAGGGTAATACATTTGGCTATTTGTCGTCACGCCTCTGCTTCAAAGCTTGTACAGCGCCGGGAGTATTGCGTTTGACCATTTTGGAGCACACCTCGTGTCACGCTGGAACCGTGCCAGTGTATACGGATGGCTCCAAGTCCCAAGAGGGGGTCGTCTTCCATGCCGTATCCCCTCTGTTTGAAGTCAGCGGGGCTCTGCCAGGCGCTGCGTCTGTCTTCACGGCCGAGCTGGTGGCACTGCATCACTCGGTACGGGAGATTATGCGACTTGCACGGTTCTGAGACCTGATTGTGATCTATAGCGACTCACAAAACGACTTGAGTGCTCTCGGAGCATTGGAATCTCCGCATCCCCTGGCTCGCGATATCCGTGACGCCACGGTTTTGGCGAGCCGGGCGGATGTCGAGATTATCTTCTGCTGGGTTCCTGGACATTTAGGAATTGCAGGGAATGAGGGAGCCAAAGAGTCCGCAAGGACTCGACTTCCGGACCAGCGTTTCGCTCTTCCTCACACCGACTACATGGCAGGTATACGTGCAGCTCTTCGGGCTGCTTGGCAAACAAGATGGGAGACGATCGAAGGGAACTTAAAGTTGCGTGCTATTGTGCCGCAACTGTTCCCATGGACCTACCCACCCCATTGCCGCGAGGGCTTCAGGCTGCTTTCTGTCGTCTCCGAATTGGTCACACTCGCGGGATGCACTGCCATTTGATGGAGCGCTCGCCAGTGCCCTACTGTGAATACTGCGTTGTCCCCCAGACTGTTCGGCCCATTCTTGTTGAATGTCCCAGTCTCTGGCGATCTCCGCGCACGTTACCTGTCCCGGTACCGGGATGGGCGGGGTCGCTACCGCCTGTTTTTCGTACTCGGGACGAGTTCGTGTACTTATAGACTTTTGGTAAGAGGCCGACCTTCTCTCCTTTATTTAACTAGTTGGGTTTTTTTTGTTGTTTTTTTATTTTCGTCGGTCGCACGTTCCTGCGCCGGGTGGGGCTCCTTCCTCCGACGCCGGAGCTTGCTCGTTGCCTTTTTCCTTTTTTTTATTTATTGTTTTTTGCATCTTATTTTAAAGATTCCTAGTATTAGGCAGTGTTGAGTGCGGCGACTGGTGCCCATGTGGGCTTTCCCCAGATGAGCTCTTAAAAATTCGAAAAAAAAAAAAAATCGCAGCACAGACGATGTTCGACTCTTCACTGTGGTCAACATTGTTGCTGAAGAGGGACAGAGGGATCATTTGAGGCTTCAAGTACCCAAAGTGGCGCTTGAAAGCAGTCAACGCTGCCTTCACCACGGTCTCGTTTGTGGTACGGAATGCGTTCATCTCCTGCAGCAACCTGAGCTCGTTGGACGGCGTGTCTATCAGTCTCAGGACCAGGAACCAGGCTGCAGAATAAGGAGAAGTCGCGGATGGTGGTCGCATCTCGAGCTGTCAGTCGAAATGGTTTTTGGAACAGGTATATGTGGATGGAGTAAAGACACTTCGCCATCCAACAAGCATTGTTAATTGGTCCAGGCTTGAGGAACTTCACCTCACCGCCTGGACTTCTCCTGAGGAAGATGAGCAACAGCTCAAGGAAGGCGCGGTAGTCATCCCTGTCCTGTTTTGTCTGAAGTTCATTAGCAATGAGTACTTTTGTACTCTCCACGGTTTCCTTGTTGGTTTCGAACGCTTTTCGTATTGCCGGGTTACTCCATCCATCCTCGTAGTCTCCCTGGGCCACGAAGGCCCAATAATCCTTAAATCTATTGAAAAGAATAACGTCTGGTCTAGTGGAGGACCTGTGAAGGGCCGTGAAGACCTGCCCAACCACAACTTCGAGCACGTGGTGACGACATGCGAAGTACAAAAGTTCGTGGCCGAGCAATCTCTCTAGTCGAACACAGCTGCCCGCGGAGGACCATGTGTTTGATGAGGTCTTGTCGAAGCACAAAGCCACCACGTTCTCCAGGTTCCACTCCGGCAGCGCTGACACTATTGCCTCCGCTTGTGCCTCACCAGTTTCTCCTCTAGGGAGCCGAGGAACACCAGGAAGTTGGACGGAATCCCCCTTCCGAGGAATATCTGTTCCCGTCACGTAGATGGGCAGTCGGTCCACCATTCCACTTCCACCGGTGGCATCAGGAAGTTTCTTTCCGTCCCAATGGACGACGAGAGCCATCCCTTGGCACGCCGCTAATCGATCCTTGAGGGAGGACGCCGTAGTGCTCCGATGACGCATCCTTGAAGGCCGAACGGTGGATCGGTTGATAGCGAGGTCACTCACAGCAGTCGCAGCTCCTCCCAGGGCTTTTGCTGCGGCTGCCAAGACGTAAAAAACATTTTGATCGCTAGTTTTCGTTCTGTCAAGACCATCTGTGACCTCAGGAGCGGCTATGGTCTTGGGACGCGCTGAAGGTGCCGTCGATATACCAGGAGAGGAGCAAAATGGGCCTGGGTCTGCTCCACAACCGACGGGTCTTCGGTGGAGAAGGGTAGGACGTGTCGGTGGACGAACTGCTTGACAGGAGTACGACAGCCTTGCTGGAGGTCTCCTGCTGATGTGCTTCAGCTTTTCGACGTGCCTGATCGCGTTCAGCTCTCCAGCCGCTTCCTCTCTGCTATGGTATGTTCTTTGTCCTCCAAACGCATATATCCCTTGTGCTAGGTTTCCTGGTCCAAGAGAGAGGCTTTGTCTTTGAGAATCTTGATCAGGGAGTTCCGATCTTTGTGTTTGATGTTAAAGAGGTAATCAATCTTTCCCCTGGAAAGCTGCTTCTTTGGTCTTCTGGTTGGCCATCTGATTCTTCTTGTCCTTCTTCAAGATCTCCCACTCTCCAAGCACTTCAAGCACTGTCTCCTTCACCACCGAGCGCTTCATAGTAGACCCTGGTGCCCCCATCTTCAGGTGGTAGAAGTACTATGAAAGATGAAAGGAAGTAAAGGGTTGCTACAAGACCAGGGAAAACTAATTCAAATTCAACTTTATTTCGATATAAACAGCATTTTTCCACAAGGTGGACAAATGGCCATCAGCCAAAAGACACAACAAAAATTATAATTAATTACCTAGTTATTTCATCCAGCAACGATGTTGAGTCAAGAAACAGGATGAGACAGTTTATGCAATGCAGGAGTAGTATGTTACTAGTATAATAATGCAGGAAATAAGCAAACTTAAATTATAGTGAGAAAACAAAGTAGACATAACCTCATAGAATCAGAACTAGACCGACAAAGGCCCTCCTCTCCCATTGTGTCCCAAGAAATCTGAATTACCTGATAGCTTGTTGGAAGGCGGCTTTCTGGAATTTTCTCCAGAGTTGAACCAACAGCATACACCAGCGTCTGTTTTCTTTTAGAAGAAGCCATGTTCACCCGCTAACGAAATGAAGGACATCATGACACATCATGCTTTGGCAACTGAGAGAATTGTCTAACGAAGTCTGATTTCCTTCTAATTTCACCTTGTATATTCACTCACGTAGCAGCAACGAATAAGCAATGAGCACCAATGAAAAGAAAAAAAAAATGATTTTCACTATAATTTGAAGACCACCCTACATTCTACATATAGGAAAAGTAGGGGTTGATTGTTTTAAATTTCTTGGTTAATTCAGATTTGGAACCTAAGATTTTTTGGATGGCATCATTAAAGGATTTTGTCTTGTAACTGATAATGTATTTTTAACTCAAGATAAGTTTTTCTGCCAAAAATATGGCTTAAGTATGGGTAACCCCCTTTCTCACATCCTATGCATGGAAAACTATGAAACAACTCTCCTCCCTAGAATCCATTGCCAACTTTTTATCTGGTTCCAATATATAGAAGACATCCATTCAGCATGGCCCTTAGTCAATAAGAATTTCAATGAGTTTTTCCACAACCTGAATTTGTTACACCCATTGATAAAATTCAAAGTAGAATGGGAACAGAACAACTCTTTACCATTTCTAGGCATAAAAATCCACTGTTTAAATAATCATATTCTGTGCCAGTCTATAGAAAACCAACAAATTCAAATGCTTACATACATTTCTTGTCATTACATGAAAAATTTGTTAAGATATCTGTTCTTTCTTCCCTTTTCTCTGAGCCTACAGAACATGCGACCCAATCTTCTTTCAGGATGAAATTAACCACCTTATCTGCAATTTCATCAAACTAAAATACCCAATTCACTTTATAAACAGATGCTATTCTAAAGCATGAAAAAAATTCTAGGCCATTTCCACACTGCGATGGGACAAATTTAAAAAAATGTATTAGTTCCCCATATACTCCAGCTTTGGCCTCTTTAAAATTGTATGCGAACAGAAATGACATAAATATTATTTAAATATTCCAATAGCATACAAAAATCCTTGTAGACTGCATCCAATCAATCATGATGCAGATGTATACTGTATACCATGCCATAATTGCAATTTGGCATACACCAGTGAGTCGGGGTACACTTTAATAAGAGGATAAGAGAACATCAAGCCGATATAAGAAGAGGTACAAGTTCTTCAAGTCTCTTTATGCACATGCAAAATTACAACCATAGAATCGATTTTAATCAAGCAAAAATCATTTAGAAATCAAACACATATTGAGAGTGGAATTGCAGAATTTATCGATATTAACAAAGTTGATAATTTCAATTCATCTGAAGGGAAATACAAATTCAACAAATATATATTTAATAAAGTCGCCAATCGTATTTATAAACCCCCCAGAAACTATTGCTCTAGAGATTAGTAACTTTCACCAAGTCCTTTTTGTTTTCTGCATTTTCATTTTGTTGAGTATTTTGTTTGCATTATATATACTGGGCTCCTCCTTTGGCTTTTCTCATCACTTAGTTGAAAATGGTAATTATAACTTCGCCCAAACTAGTTTTGTGGTTATAAATAAATCTTTATTCAAATATTGTGGTTTATTATTATCTTCTCACTGATATATATCAGACTAATGGGATATTGTCTAATAATATATATATATATATATATATATATATATATATATATATATATATATATATATATATATATATAATATATATATAAGCTTGCAGTCTCCATGTGGGCAGTTCATAATTGAGTATGTTGGTATGACAACCACCACCCTTTTTAGGTGTTTAACAATGTACCTTCAAAATGGAGTGCCTCAAAATCATCTGGAGAGCAGTGGTGTACCTAGAACTTTTATTTTGATTAGAGAAACAAAATTCTTCACATACTCAAATTAAATTTTCACTTCAATTACTCGATTTCATCTAGCATTGAGGGTTTTATGGTCTAGATTCATGCTATTAGCAGTTAAGTTCTGAGTTTAAAAGTGAAGAAAGGCACATAACAGAATGAAACAGAGAATTATTTCTGTATTGTTACATGAACAAGAGATAGAAAATACATGCTTGAACATACTCTTTATTGTATTAATAATAATCGGTACAAATATCAAATTATAAAATTAGTGAATTAACCACCATTAGGTAGTTAACAAACATTTCACCAAATGACTGCCTCAGTACCTTCATGAATCATTTTGACGAATGCAGAACAAGAGTTCAAAGCAGGAGCCCTCGATTGCCCTTATCATGGAACACATCAATAACTTTGTCTGGGTCCAGCTCAACTAGAATGGCAACTCTGTTGCGCCGTTCCACCCAGACAGATATGCCTTCAGACGTCGTTTCTTGTGTAATGATGCCGTCTCAAGACGGTCGCAGGCCTTCCCGATCACCAAATTCAGCCGATAAGAAAAACAGTGTACATAGATGGCGAGAGGCTGCTTTGCCTTCACGATGGCTTGACATCCATTGAATTGACTGGACATTGATGCTGCCCCGTCATAACCTTGGCCTCGCAAGTTTATCACATCCACCCCAAGAGAGTTGAGGGTATCCAACATCAGAGTGGCCAGCTCCTGGCACGAAGTGTCTTTGGCCTCTACAAAAGCGACAAAATCTTCGCTTACCCCACCTTCTGAGTTCATGGTGTGAAGAATGATGGACGCCTGCTCCGTTCGAGCCGTATCCGTGGTCTCATCCATCAGCACTGAGAAAAGCCTTGCCTGCTTGACTTTAGTGACCAACTCGTTGCAAATGAGCTCACCCACTATGTTGATAAGTTCATTCTTGATTCGAGGAGACGCATATGAAGTGTAGTGGGGTGACTCGGAAAGAAGAGTCTGGAGTGCCTCGTCTCCTCCGTCAACACGGAAGCGGAAAGCGTCACGAAATATGCCATCATTTTTCGAGGCTAAGATGTCGCCGGCGTCGTGGTGGCCACTAAGTGTAAAAAATATTTACGTTAAGACGGATATATTATATATAGGAGATACAGCTGTATTGGAGATGACAGGATGTAAACAATGATAAGGAATAAAAATATTTTTTAGGAGATAGCGATTAGTTGAAAATAGACTACTCACCAGTGGGATGCTAATGCTTTTAAGCACTATTTATAAGCACAGATGCTCAAGTGTATACAACATAACTATCACTGTAAGATTCGACAAGGAACGGGCGCACTGTTGGCAAGTAGCCGCTTATATAGCTTCTACAGACGAGCTCTAGAATGTTTGAGTGACCTTTAGATGGCGTTGTCTTCCGGTAGCGTACAACTAACCATGTGGTGGGGCTCCTCAAACGATCCAAATCACAGGAGGCGACACCACTGTACAATAACTCTCTTAATATAACATAAACGTGTGCATTATCGGCAAGAAACTTATTATATAACTTCTAGAGATGAGTTCTAGAATGTTCCAGTCACCAGTGCCTTGTAGGTGGCGTGTAGCTTCCAGCGGTGACTCACTGTTGGAATTGTCTTCCGGTAGCGCACAGCTAACCACGTGCTGGGGGTTCCTGAACATTCCAAATCACCTGAAGCGACCGTAGCAGCCACTCACAGTGCCCTCAACCCATTTTACCTCAATTTGTGCTATTTTAAAACTCAACCTATCTTATCGGTAAAATAAATGTTGCTAAATATCTAATTATTTTTCAAATTGTTAAAAGTCAAAAAATTATTGCCACATTTTTGGGAGGGGAGGGGGGTCACCCTCCTCTCTTCCATAGAGCAAATTTTTGGGGAGGGTGGCTGCCAAGCTCCTCCCCCCCCTTAGGTACGCCACTGCTGGGGAGCATACATAATACCAGCCTAACAAGGGATATATTAGTTGAGAACACCACAATAAAATGAAAAGAGGGAAATCAATCTAGAATGAATATCTTACATCTTAGAAGCCATCATAATCAATGAAGAAAGGCGAACACTCAGGTTACAAGTTGGAATCAAACATTAAAATTGTTCTAAAAATTCTAACCGCCTGATTTGCCCGTTTCCTTTGACATTACATTAAGCTAGGATGAATAACCCCCTAAAAACCCTTCTCACTTCATTCCATTCCACCATACTTGATCAGTAAAGGAGGAAAAGAATACCTACAGCTAATCTGATATGATCACCTAAGATCGAAGGTCAGCAATTAAATTTTTTTTTTTACCAAACAGTAATTTAAAAAGAGAGATGAACATAAGAGAGGTAATCTACCATCTACAAGATGGACAAAAGAAGATAAGGAAAATAGATAGTTTTCAAAGAAAATTAATAAAGGCTAAATACACAATGGTATTTAACAAAATATGCACTCAAGAAAGACTGCTACCCATTTATACTAATACATATATATATAATTATGGAAAACTTATGTTTCACATCAGTGACTATCCTTTGTTTTTAAATTGAACCATTATTTTTTTTATTTTCACTCTTCAGTGTTCTTATGTCCCTCTGTTGAAGATCTTCTATTAATTGAAACCACCTGTGACTTGTCTTTTTCTTTTAACCTTGTGTTTTACCATGCATATATATATATATATATATATATATATATATATATTATATATTCAAGTGTAGATTTACTGCCAAAACTCCTCATTGTGTAAATTTCCTCAGCACATTCGGGTATCTTTTTGTTAGTCCTCACAGAGCGCAGGTTGTGTAGTGAGTGTAGAGAAAGTTTACAAGGAAGAGAAGGCAATTCTGGAGAGATGCGTCTTCAGGAGACATTTAAAAGTAGCAAGGGAGGGAGAGGATTGTACTTCGGTAGGAAGAGCATTCCAGAGTCTAGGAGCACAAACTGAGAAGGAACGGTCACCCATTGAGCAGAGGACAGAATGAGGAGTGCTCAGGATGGGAACGAGATTAGACTGGAGTGCCCAAGGAGTTTGATGATGGGAGGGGTCAGATGAGAGATAAGGTGGAGCCTTGAGAAGAATTTTATTGGGGGTACGGAAGCGAATAGGTAACCAGTGTAGTTCCTGTAACAGAAGCATCGGAGGAGAGAACAACTGGGGGCAGCCAAGTTTTGAACTAGTTGTAGGGGGCAAAATGATGAAGAAGGGAGATTCACCAGAAGAGAATTGCAGTAGTCTAAGCCTGAGGTGAGAAGGCACAAATATCAGTCTCAATGCTTCATTGATCAAAATGGGATCGAACACATGAAAAGGTGCGGAGGAAACTGAGGGAAGACTTACAGATATGATGGATGTGCATTTTAAATGAGAGTTGCTCATCGAAAATAACACCAAGATTACTGACGGTATCAGAGAAGGCGACATTGGTTTCACCAAGGTTAAGGGAGAGGAAGAGAGCTTTAGATTTCTCCACCATCAAAGCGGTACCAACAAGGAGAACTTCAGTTTTATCATGGCTCATTTTAAGAAAGTTGGCAGACAACCATTCATTTATTGAGGTGTAGGCTGAAAGGAGCTCGGTATTTGATTGAGAGAAGGACCCAGGGGATGAGGAAAGGTATATCTGAGTGTCATCAGCATAGAGGTGGAAGGACAGGCCCAAATCGGGAAGAAGGGAGCCAAGAGGAAGTAAGTAGATGTGAAAGAGGAGGGGAGCAAGGACTGAGCCCTGAGGCACCCCAAAATGAATGGCTGTGGGCTTGGAGGAGAGGTTTTCGAGTGCGATTGACTGAGTACGGGAGGAGAGGTATGAACGGAACCAAGCAAGTGCAGTGCCCGAGAGACGAGGGAAAGTTTGAAGACGATCAAGGAGGACAGTGTGGTCGATGGTGTCAAGCTGAGGAGGGGTCTAAGAAAACTAGAGTCTTTCGTTTTGAATCCTGATTGGTACATTTCATCGATATTGCAGTTAAATATATGGTCATTAAGGCGAGAGAAAACCCACTCTCTCGAGGATCTTAAAGAGGAATGTGAGATAGGGCAATAGCTATATGGTGCAGAGGGGTTAAGGTGTGTTTTTTTTAAGGATAGGACGAATTGAGGCATGTTTGAAGGAAGAGGGAATCACCCCTGTGGCAAGAAAAGTTTAAAAAGATGAAGAATCAGTGGGAGGACAGCTGGGAGAATTTGGTGGAGGAGTTTGGCTGGAAAGACATCCTTAGAGGATCCAGATTTGTTAGAGCGTGAGATCAGGGTAGTTACTTCCTCAGAGGATGCCCGAGGTAGGACGTTAATCGTCAATGGATTATGGTCAGGGAGAACAGCATGGGCTTGTTCAGACGACTGAGGTAGTATGGTGCGAAGGTTAATAATTTTATCAGAAAAAAAATTAGAAAGAGTAGAGGGGTTGATGGGAGGAGAGGTGGGTAAAATGGGGCTAGGTGAGGCAAGACGAAAGATAGTCCGAGGGTCATTCTTGCTCTCAGACAAAAGTTTGCGTGAATGAGCCTCACACGCTGATTTTAATTTGGAAGAATAAGGCGATAGGCAAGTGATAGGGAGGTCGTGTCCTGCCCACAGGAACATGCTTTACGAAGGGCATGTAAGGACCTCCTTGAACGAACGAGTTCCATGGTGAACCAAGGGGCACGGTGATGTCGGTTTGAAGGAGTGATAAGTGGGGCGTGCATGTCAAGGCAGGCAAGTAATGATTGGTGCAGTGAGTTTAAGGTTTGGTCAGGTGAAGCAGTAGTATCAATAGGAGGTAGCACAGAAACAACATCGTTAAAGAGAGAAGTAATATCAATTGACGATAGTTGCCGGAAAGGAGTAGGATCCCCGGGCGAGTGAGTAAGTAGGTGTTAGGGAATATAGAATTTAAAATTGACCAAGAAGTGGTTGGAAATTGTATTAGAAAGGTCAGTTACTGTTAGATTAGATATATGGAGGTTCGAGATGACTAAGTCAAGGATATTACCATGTATATGTGTTGGGGATGACACATTTTGTGTCAGAGAGAAGAGGTCGATGATGTCAATTAATGCGCGAAAAGTCTCATTGTGGCTAGGAAGATTGAAGTCACCAAGAATAAGGAGAGAACCAGTAGAGGATAGGTCGGAGAGTAGGTTACTGAACTCCTTGAGAAATAAGGCTGGAGACGAGCTGGAGGGCGGTAAAGGACCATAAATGAGGCAAGAGGGTGTTGGGGAGAAGGATGATTTGAAAATCAGCACAACTGCCCCTCCACGGTGGTTCTGAGGAGCATGTAGAAAAGAATGATCCGGAGGGGTTACAAGGGCAGTGCATGAACCAGAATCAGACGCAAGCCAGGTTTCTGTAAGGCCAAGAAAGGAAACTCCAGTGCGAACAACAAGGTCATGGACATACTCCAACTTATTGGTCAGGCTCCTAATGTTCAGAAGAGATACTGACATCCCCTCTTGATGAGGAAGGGGGAGATTTGGAGGTGTTGGGTAAAGGAAGAATGGTAGGGCGAAAGAGGTTCCTAAGGGATGCCAAAAGTCTCGGCCCCCTCCTAGTTGGGCGAGTTTGGGGGATACCAGCCCCCTTTATCTTCGTGTATGTGGCTGGAGAAAGACGATAATTTAAAGAGTTGAGTGAGAGGATTGAGTCCCTATCATACATAGTGGAGGAGAAAGGAGGAAGTAAAGGTGAGAATTATGAAAGCCCAGAGGACAGGAAAACTTAACCCTAACTTGACTCTTAGAAATTTGGAGAGGGCTCGCCCAGGCGAGGCATGGGAATGGGGGAGGGTTAGACGAGAAGAAAACACAGAGTAGCATGTGACAACAAATGAATCAATGGAGTGAGAGGGAATTAATATTGAAGCCAAAATGAGCAATGAGTTACAAATAAAATTTGGTATTTGCAAGCGAGATTACCAGTGAATGCAGAGCACAGCACTAACTAGTTGAAAATAATTAAACACAATGTGGTAATTATAGTTCACACAATGAAATTAACTAAAAAAAAACACTAGCAGAAGAACAATAAATCATGAGACGGATGATAAGAATGCCGATCAAGAGCTTTGGGAATTGAATTTATCATTGGGGCAATCGGAGACACTCACACAACAACTTTCCAGGAAGGGCAGTCGAAGACTAAAGTACTCTATGCCTTCCTTCATATGTTCTAAGATTGTACTCTAGCTGTATGGATGAGATTTATGTCAATAGTATCTCCCTATGGATAGCTTTGTCTTTTAAAGTACTCTTATTCCTTGTGATCCTTGATAAAGGATCGAGAGGTTAAAATGACGCCCATCTATGTCATGGCACTGATCATGAAATTAATGTTTAGTATGAGTACAAATTCTCGTATGTGTAGGAACGACAACTTCGGGGAGATCTGAACGATGACCTGTTCATGGCGGACGTCCTCGCCCATCAAGGAAGGTTCTCAGAAGCTGCCAAGCTCTACAAGAAATCCGGGAACAGCCAGGCGGCCCTGGATATGTACTCGGACCTGCGGATGTTTGATTTAGCACAGGTGAGAGCCCCCAGCACCCCACAATTTGGTTATTGTTCATTTTCGTCAAGTGGGCATCCCATGCAGCCTGTTGCACCCGGTGACCCCACCCTCTGACAATAGATAGAAACTATCTGTGCTTTTTATTTCTAGTCATATCCAATTTAAGTTTTTTCATCACTTTCTTTAAGAGCCTCTTCTTGCCTATTTATCCTGGTCTGCAGCTAATTTTGCAAACTAGTCGCCAACCAGCTTTCATCCGCTCATCCCTTATTGATGTTGAACCAAGAGTAGGGGAGGGGGCACCGCTCTCTCTTTGATCCAATCAAGGAGGTGGGTGTGTTTAACATGCCTGTTTTCTTCACACAAGTTTTCCCTTCTTGCTCCATTATTTTATTACTATCTCCTCTGCATAGAAACTGTGTTCTAGCTGACATCTGGAGGATTTTGTGCCTTCTATCTTCGCTGGTAGCTCTACATCTCTGACTAACTTTATGTGGGGATTTCCCTTGTTGGTTTTCTCTTTATCCTCTGTTCCTTTCCCTCAAGTTGAATTATTAGTCCTTTTCTTTTTTATTTTCTGGTTATAGTTCCTTTCTCGCTCTTGCTTTGCTAAATGTGGCTTACCCCTCGTTGGATTATATCAATTCTGTAAAGGGATTCAAAATCTTTGTGTGCCTGCCTTTTGTGTGAATTTGTTCCAGATAACGTTGAGTGCCCCCCTTCCCCACTGTCCATCCCAGGATATAAAATTAGACTCCTATGGGTTACCTTTTCTTATTATAATCTTCTCCTGTCTGTCCTGCCTCTTACCTCCTGCTAAACTATCGTGCCCTCGTTGATTAATTAGGGCTTTAAAAAAATCCAACTTCCACCCCTCCCTTAGTTGTCAGTTGCTCCTCGTAGGGGGCTAAATGTGGCCGCCCCATAATTGTTTTTGATTGGTTGGGGGGGTTTCACCAGCATAACCAATTTTTAAGTGCCCTATTCTATCTTGTCTCCCTATTTCCAAATTCTACCCATCTTTGTTTTTCTATTCTATGGCATTAATGCACATCAAAGATGACGGAGGTCGTGGATAATAGGGTTAGTGCTGATGACCCATTCATTTGCCCCTTTCTCTGCCTCTGGCCAGTGAGTCTCCTCGTTTCATTACCTGAGCCGCCCTGAGATCTTTCACAATGGGGTTTGGGCGGGTTCTGAAAAGTTACCCATCCATTCCAGTATTTCCAAAGTAGTCTCCTCTTTAGAATACTCGGGCTCACTGGCGGAGATACCCTTGTGGGTATTTGCTTGTTGTTAAATAAAAATATTAGATTGAGCATTGTAGTGTGTTTGTGGTGAAGGTCAACATAAAAGATTACATATCTGGAAGAAAGGGGGATTCAAGGACAAATGAATGATTTGTAGATGGAGAAAGTTTGTAAAGTGACATGTTGAGGTTGAGCCTTGAGTGGATGAGGTACTCCTGCACATAGCGCTCTATCGCTATGGAAGACCAATGGCTTGAAAGAAATGTAGTTTTTTGTGATTAATAGGGCATAAAATGAGTTTTTTTTAATGGCTTTGATGTGCACCTCCCACTTTTTGTTAAAACGGTTCTAATTGAATAATAATAATGAATATTACATGGGCTGCCATAACGTTTGCTCTTGCCTAATTGAGCTTTGGTGTGGTGATTGACAGGAGTACTTGAATTCGGATGACACCGGGGACAAGAAGCAGCTTATTCGCAAGAAGGCGGAGTGGGCGCGCAACATCAATGAGCCTCGCGCAGCTGCAGAGATGTACTTATCTGCGGGGGAAACCATCAAGGCCGTCGACATCATGCGAGAAAATGGCTGGACAGACATGTGAGTATAGGGCCCTGGGTAAATGGAGAGACCGTCTCTAATGGAATCCTGGCTTGAGACAGGGAGTTGTCAAAGTCATACTCTATCCCTTTTATTGTGGCTCTTTCTGTTCACTTCACTTTCGTCTGTTTGTTCTCTCCTTCGCTGTGTGCAGGGTGTTCTCATTTGATTACACAAATTTCCATCTTAAAAGAAACTTGACATTTGAAAAGGTTGATACATTGAGAGTCTTTGGGGGCCTTCTTTCATGCAAACTTAGTGATTTCCAAAGGCTATCCTGTTTTCAAGAATATTGTGAGAGAACCATTAATTGTGGTTAGAGTTGCCCCATTGCTGAATTGGTTAGCGTGGTTGACGTCTGATCCAACCATCCATAATGGTGTGTTCTGAGGCCATAACTAGTTCCCAACTGGGATATCTGCTTCTACTCATCCTAAGCATCATGATCTCCCTCACTGGGTGTCAGTTCATAATCTGCAGAATAGAGGCTTAGGAACCTCTATAAACAGTGAATGCCTGCAAGTAGCAAGAGACTAGGATGTGAAGTGGCTTGGGCATTGAGGCGCAAATAAGGAGAATATCGGTTTTGCCACAATAACCCCTTTCCTGCGTGTAATAGGTTGACTATCTCCCAGTCGCCTTATTCGGGTGCACTATCTGTATGCCTTGTTGTCTGTGAGGCCATCTAAAAATCTCTGCGTCTGCCACAACAGATCTTCAGATCATGGCTGTCCTGTCCAGGATTATTACGTCCTTCTAAGGATTGATATCCGCCCTGTTGCCGTGCCTCTATGGCTGCCCAGTTGGGAACTGCCAACTTTGGGGAAAGATGGGCCACTGGGTAATTTCTGGCAAGTTTATGTCACTGTCCTAGATTGCAAACACCATTTCTTAACTCAGCTAGGGTGAAGCACTGAAAAGTCTGTAAACTAGACAGGATAGGTGAGAATTGCTTCCCGCAGGGTATAGCCCACCAACCCATTTCCCCTTCTCTTTTTTTTCAGGGGTCACAAGCTTAGGAAATTGCCGTGTGTAGGCAAGCTTTCAAACTTTGCAAAAACTTCATCAAAATTTCGGACTACGCCCCTCTTTCTCAATCCTTGCCCGACCTTGGTGTTGATGTAGATGAGGAGTTAAGAAAACGCCACTCTGACAGGTGGAGGGGGCTACGCTCCTACCTTCTGAATGTGGCAAAGGGGTTTTCTCTTTGCCATCTCCCTAGCAGCCCCCGGTCAGCTCAATCTCTGAGATGGAAGTGACCTTTCCTGTGCTTTCTCTGAGGCACCTGCTGGACTCTTCTGGCCGAGAGGGCGCTTCTCCCTCGTCGTTTTTGATGAGTTCGGTGGTTTTGCCCCGTTTGCAGAGTTGCATCTGGCGACTCTCCACTGGCACTGGGTCCCCCTTTGCTTTCTAGATGCCCGCTAAGTACACAGCGAGACAAAGGACGCGCCACCTCGATCCCCGCACATCCCGTTGCGGTCTGATGTTCAGGCCCAGGATCGTCTCTCATGGCGCGCCTGGGTCGTCTTATGCCTCAATGCTAAGAAAGACCCTCTGTTCCTGGCCCCTCCAAGCCTACGAGCACGGTCGTTACCGCGCCCATTCGTAAACGTGCGGGTTTTGCCCACCCTGGGCGCTTCCCTGGTAAAGCTGGCGGCACAAAGGGTTTCACACCCAGGGCTACCCTCCCTTCCGCCAGCGTGACCGTTTCCCGTAAGGCGAAAAGGCCGCGCGCCTCCACCGAGTCGTTAGACTCACAGGAGGCAACACCCTTAAGTTGGTCGTGAATCCATCTTCAGGGGTTCCTAGAGCTGCACCGAAATGAGGATAGCACTAAAGGAGCTTCGGCTCCTGCGTCCACAGCCAGTGGTAATCTGAGTGGCTCGGAGATGGTAGATTCTCCAAAAGAGAGTCCCTGCTCCCTAAGGTTTCGAGGTGTAGGGAGGAGAAGGAGTCGCATGGCGAGCCCAACCTCCCGGCCAACAGCGCCCGGAGTTCTGCCTCCGGGAAGCGTACGGCCTACGGTCATTCCCGTAAGGCTCTTCTCTTCGAAGAGAGCCCCCGCATCTCCTCCGAGCTAGGCCTGGAAGGCATATTCCTTCAATGGAATTCCGTGGACACCGGGCCAGTTGGGAGGAGCTGCGGAGGGTCGTCTCCTCCCGCTCCCCGTTAGCCATCTTTTTGCAGGAGACCATGCTTGGCGCGTGTTCCCTGCCCACCCATCCGGGCTATAATGTTTTTACGACCCAGCCACCACGGGATGGGGGCCGAGCAGGAGGATGCGCGATTTACTCCCGGACTGATGTCTCCGTTCTTCTCTTCGCTTTAGATACCTCCTTTCAGGCAGTAGCTGTGCAGCTGCACCTGGAGAGGAGGTATACTGTTATTTCCGCGTACATTCCACCGTCAGCCGACTTAGACGCGTGGGACTTGCGTCATGTCCTGGCACTGTTGCCGAGGCCCTTTCTCTTTCTCGGAGATCTGAACGGTAGACACCCCTCTGGGAAGACTACTCAATTTATCCCAGGAGTCAATTCCTTGCGGACCTGATCGACAAGCTGGAGATAGGTATCCTAAATGTGGACGAGTTTACGCTTCACTCCCCGAGAACCGCTTCATTTTCCTGCCTCGATCTATCTTTGTGCTCTCCGGATGCACAGCCTGATTTTGGGTGGGGGTGGTCGATGACCTTCATGGTAGTGATCATTTTCCCATTCATATATCATTTTCTGGGCCGCTACCGTCCGATAGCCCGCCCCAGTAGTGCTTTGCGCGGGCAGGGTGATCCGCATTTCAGGAAATGAGTGATTTATCTGTCTCAGTCAAGGAGTTTAGGTCGGTTGATTAGGCCGTTGAGTTCTCCGGCAACCGCATCGCCGTGGGCCTAACTACTATTCCTAGAACGTCTGGCCGTTTTGCACGGCGACCACTCCCGTGGTGGTCAGCGGAGTTTGAGACGGCCCTCAAACAGAAGCGTTATGCCTATAAGCGCAAGGTTCGACTATGTTTCGAAGCACGCCCGCCGCTCTTCTTGGCGGCATACGTGTTATCACAGTAACGGGAATACCCCTCTAGCAGAGGTAACAAGGAGTAACAAGGAAAGGAAGTATCCTAGGAGACCTTACGGTCCATTCAAAGAGGGTACCTTTTGACTAGCAATCGAGCGGGCACATGGCTGCTCAATTGTTTTGCGTCCCTAAACGGCCACTTTTCAAGACTTTGTCTAGTCTTGACTTGAACTGGTCAACAGATTCACTGTTGACAACTTCCACTGGAAGTGCGTTCCACTTACCGCAGATACTGTAGGTGAAAAAATTTCCACAGAGATTGCGGTTGTAACGCTTCAGTTCAAGTTTGAAGCCGTGATTGCGCGTTCTGTTCTCACTCAGTGTGAAAATATCCCGGTAGTCAACATTGTCGAACCCTCGAAGTATTTTGAAAACTTCGATGAGCTGACCACGCAGTCTACGGGTTTCCAGCGAGAACAGATCTAATTCCCTTAGTCTATCCTCATAACTTTTATGTCGGATAGAGGGAATTAGTTTGGTTGCCCTAGCTTGTTCGCGTTCCAACCTTGCGATGTCCTTTCGAAACGAAGGACTCCAAAATTATACGGTATACTCCAGGTGCGGCCGAACGAGGGAGTTGTACAGACAAAGTAATATCGCCTGGTTACGGTATCCAAACTGGCTCTTTATGTAGCCTAACATCCTTTGGGCTTTCTTCTCTGCCTCGATGCACTGTTTCGAGAACTTGAGGTCGCTAGTGATAGTTACACCCAAGTCCTTCTCAGTGTCACTCGATTCAAGAGCAGTGCCCTTAAGGATATACTGAGATTGGGGGTTTCTGTGGCCGATATGCATAACTTTGCATTTCCCCACGTTAAAAGGCATTTGCCACGTGTCCGACCTCTCCCCAATCTTCCCAAGATCTTCCTGCAGGCGGAGGCAGGGGGCGGGTAACGTTCATACCAAGCTTGGAAATCTTGGCAACCATGTCACCGTCCATGTCGTTGACGTAGATGATGAATAGTAGTGGTCCCATGACAGAACCTTGAGGCACCCCGCTAGTAACGGGCACCCACTCAGAAGCCTGTCTATTCACCACCACCCGTGGCAAAAGGATTCGGGGCAAGTTCTCGCCGGAACCCGCTCCTGTTCTCCAGGAGAATGGGACCGCAATCTCGGACCCCGCGTCCGTGCCAGAATCCTTTGCGACCGCATTCAATGCGCGTCGTGATGTCGCGGAATGCCTCCGACTAGACTTTACTTGCTGAGGTTTAGAACCCTTCAATGACCGGTCTACTCTGAGTTAGTTGCATTCTGCTCTCGCTTCGTGCGCGGACACCGCCCTTGGTCCGGACGATGTTCCGTGCGCCATGCTTCCCCACCTGAGTTAGCGAGGCATGGCCGTTCTGTTAGATTTGTTAAATCGGATCTGGCTAGAGGGTATCCTCCCAGATTCCTGGCCAATGGCTATTGTGTTCGCTTTTCTGCCGGTTTCGGCCCAATCTCTCTAACCTCCTTTATGTGCAAGTTGATGGAGAAATTAGTAAATGTTAGATTTTGCATTTTTTCTGGACAGCGGAGGCCATCTGTCTTGTGCACAGTGCGGCTTCCGCAAGTTTTACGGCGCCTCCCTCAGTCGCCAACAGCTCCCACTGCTTTCGCAGCTTATCTCGACGGTTCCTATGCCGCAGAGACGCCAGTCATACCCTAAGCCCTTTGGGTTTAGGGCCAGGAAACTCCTTCGAGAGCTATGTATAACTCTCGGGTTGGTGGCGTTCCTGGTTCTGCCGCCCAAAACGCCACCCTGGAGTGTACCACCTTTGACCATTTGTCGCAACGCCTCTGCTTCCAAAGCTTCTACAGAGCTTGGAGTATTGCGTTCGGCCTTTTTGGAACGCACTTTATTTCACGCTGGAACCGTGTCAGTGTATACGGATGGCTCCATGTCCCAAGTGAGGTTCGGTTTCCACGACGTATTCCCTTTGAAGTCAGCGATGCTTTGCCAGGCACTGCGTCTGTCTTCACGGCCGAGTTGATTGCAATACATCGCTCGGTGCCGGAGATTACGCGACGTCCCCGGTTCGGAGACCGGATTGTGATTTATATGGACTCACAAGGCGCCCTGAGTGCTCTCGGGGCATTGGAATCTCCGCATTCCTTCGTTCGCGATATCTGTGGCCCCACGGTTTTGGCGAGTCGCGCGGATGTCAAGATTATCTTCTGATGGGTTCCTGGACATGTAGGAATTGAGGGAAATGAGCGCACCGATGAAGGCGCCAAAGACTCCGCGAGGAGTGGGTGACCAGACCAGCGTTTCGCTCTTCCTCACCGATTACATGGCACGAATACGGCTGTTTGGGCAAAGAAGATGGGAGACGGTCGAAGAGAACCTAAACTTGCGTGCCATTGCGCCACGACTGTTCCCATGGACCTACCCCCAATGCCACGACGGCTTCAGGTTTCTTTATGTCGTCTCTGAATTGGACACACGCGCGGGACGCACCGCCATTTGATGGAGCGCTCGCTTGCGCCTTATTGTGATGACTGCGTTGTCCCTCAGACTGTTCGGCACATCGGCACATTCTCGTTGAATGCCCCAGTCTGGGTGATCGCGCACACTACCTGTCCCTGTACCGGGATGAGTGGGGTCGCTACCGTTTGTCCCTTGTACCCGGGACCGGTTCATTCACACCGACTTGTAGATTTTGACCTTTTGGACGATGCTGGCCTCCTTCATTTAACTGTTTTTTCTTTTGTTTTTGTTTTCGTTATTGTTATTTCTTTCTAGGTCGCACGTTCCTTTCGCCGGGGTGAGATGCGGCTCCCCTCGGCGCCGGAGCGTGCTTCCTGCTTTTTACTCCTTTACGTTCTCTTATTTTTGTTTTGTTTTTTGTCTTTTATATATTGTTATTTTAATGTAGCCTAGTACTAGGCTGTCGTGACTTATGCCCAAGTAGGCAGTCGCCAGAAGGGCTCATGTCCTTGCCCTACTAATCGATGAGCTGGGGATAAGTGTCCTAAATATGGATGAGTTTACGTATCACTGCTCGAGAACCGCTTCAGCTTCTGCCTTTCTGTTCCTGTGTTCTTCGAATGCATAGCCTGATTTTATGTAGGAGTTGGTAATGACCTTCATGGTAGTGACCAATTTCACATTCAACTATCATCTTTTAGGCCGCTGCCGCCTGAATAACCATGCACGAGTGGTGCTTGGAACGGGTGCGATTTTCTGCATATAGGAAATTTCTGATTTCTCTCTCCCAGTTAAGCAGCTTCGGTCCATGAATGATGCCTTTGAGTTTTTCCCCGGCAATCTCATCGCCGTGTGACTAACTACTATTCCGAGAACGTTTGATCGTTTTGTACGCTGTCTACTTCCTTGGTGGTTGGCCGAATGTGAGACTGTCCTCAGACAGAAGCGATATGTCTAGATGCTGCCCGAGCGATTTCACTGTCGGTTAATTTGGTCTTGCTTGGGCTAGGTTCCAATATGTTTCGAATCACGCGCGCCGCTCTTCATGGTGGGCCTATGTGTCATCATTTAGCGGAAAGATCCCTCTTTCAGATCTGTAGAAGCGAATAACAGTACCCCAATCTCGGACCCTGCGTCCTCGGCTGATTCTTTCGCGACCGCTTTCTCCATATTTCTAACGGAGATGATGCTCCAGTAGCATTCAATGCTCGTCGTGATTTCGCTGAAGGCCACCGAATAGACTGCCTCCAGAGGCCAAGAACCCTTCAACGCCAAGTTAACATTGAGTGAGTTGCGTTCCGCTCTCACTTCGTGCGCGGACACCGCCCTTGGTCCGAAGGATGTCCCGTAGGATCCTTCAACATTTAGGTTAGCGGATCATGGCCTTTCTGTTAGATTTGCTCAACAAAATCTGGACAGAAGGTATCCTCTCAGATTCCTTGTGAATGGCTACTGTGCGATCTTTCGATCTCTTTTCTTGCTGCACAGATGCTAACTGCAGATTCGATTTCAACAGGCATGAACCATATCTCTTGCTATGACGAATCGCAGAAGTTTGGGTTTTCTTTTGCCGAGACTAAGGTGGTGCACTTCTGCCACTATCCATGGTTCCACCCCGATCCGGACGTGTTCTTAATGGGGCTCGTCTGGAAGTAGTTGATTCTCACTGTTTCCTTGGCCTTGTTTTCGACTGACGCCTCACTTGGGACGTTCATTTTGCCAAAGAGGACGCATCGCGGAAGAATTCTTTCTCTCGGCCTCCTCTACCTCAAGAGCCCGAAGACAAGAAATAAGAACTAGGAACGAGAAGACTCCCATACTGCTGTATTCGACTTGGTTTCTTCATGGTGAAATACTCACTCGATCCCTACTTTCGAGGCTAGCAGTGGTTGTTAGAAGACAGATTTTATTTTCCTTCATAACTTTAAGCAGGCCGAGTACTAATTAGCCAAGTGCAAACCTGACCGGCACGTTGAAAGAACAAAAACAATGGCTAAAACCCCTCCTTGATTATTTTTTAAAAGGTCCTTGAATTCAAAATCACCAAACAAGTAGACACCCTGTATATACCAATACCCTATTGAAGTTCCATTTGCCGAAATGTCCACAAAGCCTTTTCTCAAGATTCCATTAATTATAAATTTGAAAATGAGGTCCAAGTTTGCCCCCATTAGTAGCTTTGATAGTGCACAGGAAGCCTTTGACTTGTCAAAAGTGAGAGAAGCCAGACCCGCCTTTTCCTATACCACTGCCCTCCGATCATACCACCCAACCTGTGTATAACTTCCAACAGTGTCCCAAACACACCATATCTATCCCAAAATGGCCAAACTTAATTAGTCGCACCTGCGAAGGCGTGCAGGTAACTACTGCACCACCTGTTACCGGTCCTAACTTGTTCCTCCAACATGAAATGTGCAACTATCCTCATCACCCAACAAACTCACCTTCGGTTGGTTCCATGGATACGGCTTCAGGTTGAAAGACCGAAGCCTCCAACCCGCCTTTCCTGTAACATCAAGCCTTAGCTACGATACTGGGCGGGGCTAGCTTGGGGTAAAGGACTTGAGAACAGGGCCTCCAATATATTGATGTAGTGGGATGCAGTCTTTTCCTAGTGTATTGGTGTTTACGTGTATGTGTGAGCATGTTTTGGGGCTCTTATTTAAACCCACTCAAAGTGGTTTATTTTTATTGCAGGCTGATCGACCTGGGGCGCAAACTGGACAAGGCGGACGAGGAGAACCTTTCCGCTTGTGCCGACAGCCTCAAGTCTCTGGAGGCATACAACTTCGCCACTGAAATATACAAGTAAGCAACTCGACAAATGCCTCCTGGTTGGCATCCAGGAATGAACGTTAGTTGTCTTAATAGAATTTCCTAATGGACCACGAACGGCTCTATCCCCATCTGATTAATGTTCATCGTCTCGAAATGGTTCTGCGCTTAGTGAACAACCTCTGTGGGAAAGCCACTACCATAATTCACATATTTTTCATCAACTGCTTTGCCAGTGTGAATCGGTGCACATCAACGCCACTAAAAAATACAACTACTCATCCCCATCCTAGCCGTTTCTGCTCTATCGACACAAAGCCACCGATCATTTATTCCACAACAAATTAACCCATCACAGCGATGCTGTAGCATCTGGTCCGGTCAGGGTCCAACCCTGGGTGATGGACACATGCACGCCAGGCTGTAGGATCAAAGCTATCTCCCTTAATCTCAGAGGGAGCAGAAGTGTCATTTGCTCGAAGGGAGCTATAAACGACAACTGTATCATCCACTTTCCAACGTTCCTTCGCATGATCATCCCAACTTTTACCTTGTACTTCAACTCTTCACATAGTGTATTTCCATCCATTCTTCTTACATGCTCATACCACCTCAATGCTTTCAGTTGCAATCCCGTTTACACCCTTCACACAATAAATACTTCTTACCCAGTCGTTCTTGGTGTTAAGGAAATTAGCCAACAGAACTTTGTTGACGCCTTGACCTCGACTCTTGTAATAGAACAGCCTTTTGCAACGATAGAGACCGGAATTTGATACTTTAAATGTTGATGAACTAGATATTTTTAGCCATACAAATGTCCTTGAATTTCTAGACAAAATTTCCACGTATTCACCCCTCGCACAGGGTTACCTCTAATTTCATAGCATGAATTTATATCGCGTGGAATTTTTGTCGCGCGGTAAAAACATCGTGTAATTTCATCATCATGCATATGATTTATGCATTCATAAATCATATTTATATTCCCTTATTAGTATAATCTGTGTGTACAATTCTATAATGTAAACTGTTGTAAATAAATTCGGTATCATAACTTATATGGTGTTCTTTGGCGAGCAGGATTCCTGCTCAAGATGTTGCCAGTATCTTTTTTTTACACTTCTACTGATATTATAAAATTTATATTTCGAATTCTGGAGCGTCGACTCCAACAGGCATTGAACCGCGTCTCTCGCTATGCTGAAGCGCACAGGTTTCGGTTTTCTTTGGCCAAGACTAAGGTGGTGCACTTCTGCCGCCATCCACGGCTCCACCCCGGATTTGTTTCTTAATGGGGTGCTCCTGGAAGTGGTTGAATCGCACCGTTTCCTTGGTCTTGTATTTGACCGAGGCTCACCTGGGAGGCTCATATTCGCAGCCTTAGGTTCTCTTGTACCGGCGCCATGGATATTCTCCGTTCCGTGAAGTTCAGCGCTTGGGGTGCTGATAGGGTTACTGCCTTACTTTTTTATCGATCCTTTGTTCGTTCGAAGCTCGACTACGGATGCGAGTTTTATGTATGCGCAGCCGAGCGTGTATTGCGGAAGGTGGACTCGATCCACCACACCTGCCTTCGCATTGCGACCGGTGCCTTCCGCACTTCCCCCATTGAGAGCCTGAAGGCTCTACGCCGTGTACAGTGCATCACTCACCTGTACGCGCGAGCCCGGCGCCTTCCTCAGTGGCCAACAGCTCTCACTGCATCCGCAGCTGATCTCGACGGTGCCTATGCCGCCGAGAGACTCCAGACATACCCTAAGCCCTTTGGGTTTAAGGCCAGGAAACTCCTTCGAGAGCTAGGTATAGCTCTCGGGCCGGTGGCTCCCCTGGTTCTGCCCAGGATGCCACCCTGGAGGGTACCACATTTGGCTATTTGTTGCCACACCTCTGCTCCCAAAGCTGCCCGTAAGGGGCGCGGTGATTTGCCATCCTGGCCGCCGTGCTGACGGGATCCAGCGCCCCGTCCAGCCCCAGCTTAGCCTCTCTTCCTTCCTTCAGATAGCCTGTATTTCTTCCCTACCTCGTCGCTTTTCATACAACCTCTCCCACAACTTTCTCTGGTCAGCCTCTAATTTCACAGGGTAGATGCTGACCTTCTCAAGCCAACCGTCCCGGATCGGGGTTGAGGGGGGAGGGGACAATGTTCCCTAACCCCTGAGCTCCGGTTCGGGATGGGTTTTTTTTTAACAACCTGCTTCATCCCCACTCATACCTTCCTCACATCCCTTTTCCTCTCCTCTTCACATTCTATCAATTTTACGCCGTGTCTAAGGTGGAGCCGCCATGCTGATGGACTGCCAGGCCACTAGGCGGGAGGGGTGGTCCCAAATGGCGGCGCCTGGCTCTGCCGGGCCTGCAAGCACCTCTTGTAGTGCGGGCAACTGTGAGAGGTGCTGAGCTATTGCGTCCTGTGTAAAAAAAAGGGGCACCATGCCCAATGATGAATATAAAAAAAACAAACCCCAACTTCCCCTGTAGCATCAACGGAGCCGCCCTCGGGCAGCTCCGCCGAAAAAATGGAGGTATCCCCCTTGTGCTTGCGCACGGGACCCTCCATACTTCTTTAACCCGAGAGGAGGCTTACTCCTCTCCTACGCCTACGGGTGTAGGGGACTCCCCCTCACCCCCTTCTCTGGAGGTGCTTTCGGGCACCTCCCTATTTCCAGCGGCAGCCCCTCCTTTTCTTTCTAAGGGGACTGCCAAGAAAGCCAGCAGGCAGCCCGTTGCCGACCGCCCCTCGTGTAAGCGGCTCGGTAGGGCAAACCCCCCTTAGGGGGAAGAGGGAAGCCAGGCTCCTTCGGTCGCTTCCCTCAAAAGACCTGCTGGCAAGAATCTTAAACCTTGACGGGGTCAAGGCCTGTGCCTCCCCACTAAAGACTTATGACGCTGCCAAGGGGACCTGCGATGTCCTGGGAGGGGATGGCCAACTGGAGGCCCTTCCTGTGATAGACATGGTCCTTGAGGAAAACCAGCCTCAGAAGGTAGGGCCTTCCATGGGGGGGAATCCGGGCTCGGCGCCAAGCACCGAACCCGAATCCGCCCCTATGCAAGGTCCTCATCAAACGGCTGTAGATTCTCAGGCAGTACAAGGAGGGGAGGGATCTCCTCCGGATGATGCCCCTGCGACCACCAGGACCTTCTCCATTTCGGAGAAGGACCTGGCTGAGGCCGGTCCATCTGGCCTGGGGGCTTCTACCGGCGGGGGTGAGAAGCGGGTTCATTTCCCGCCCTCCTCTCCTAAAAATAAGAAAAATACTAAAAAGACTCGGGGCTCCTCTCCATCCGCGGGGGCTACGGGGACGGATGGGTCTGCTGCCATTCTGGCAAGCGACCAAGCCAAGATTGGCACGTCCGGCCCCTCTGCCCCCCCGGGTGCCGAGCCCCTGACTTTGACAAAGACGAAAGGTGCACAGGGCGGAGCCTCGATGACATCAGGGCCCCTTATTCAGAGGTTACCTGGCGTTTTCGAGCCCGCTGGCTTCAAACGCTTCCTCGTTATT
Source organism: Ceratothoa steindachneri (assembly GCA_963969495.1). Lineage (NCBI taxonomy): Eukaryota > Metazoa > Arthropoda > Malacostraca > Isopoda > Cymothoidae > Ceratothoa > Ceratothoa steindachneri. The sequence continues at coordinate 190,034,651 of OZ018320.1, forward strand.
CGCTCCACTGATGGCACCATGTTGTCCAAGGGCAACATGATCCATCAGAGGAGAGGATTAGCTAGTGCAATTGGTAGAGAGCCGAAGGTGACCCGTTTCTCGGACGGGAGCCTTCTGGCGAATCCCGCCGAGGCGGCCAAGATAAGTGCTCTTCGGACACTTCATAGCACCCCGGTGAGTGTGACGCCGCACTCTACCATGAACTTTGTGAAAGGAGTAGTTTATGCGAGGGAACTAGTTGACTACTCCATTGAGGACATCACCCTAGAGCTGGCCGACCATGGGGGCAGTCAAGGTCAAACGTGTGATGAGAAAACAGGGAGGGGCCTCGAGACCCACCCCTACACTCTTTATCACGTTCGACTATGACAAGCTCCCTGAGTCGGTGCGTGCCGGTTGGTACCGCTACCGCGTTAAGGCATTCGTGCCACTGCCGCGGCGGTGCTATTACTGTCACCGCTTCGGCCATACGAATCGTTCTTGTAGACGTGCAATGTCGGGGTCGCTCGAATTTTGTGTAAATTGCTCCAAGGCCGCACACGATTAATCCAAATCGTGTGTGGCCAAGTGTGTCAATTGCGGAGAGCCGCACCCCGCTTCTTTGAAGCAATGTGGTGCATATCTCCTTGAGAAAGAAATCCTGGCCGTTCAGGCCCAGGATCGACTTTCATTCCGCGAGGCTAAGGACTTGGTCCTGGCGCCCCCGGCTCTGCCTGGGACGTCATATGCCTCAATAGTTAGAAGGGCACCCTCTGCTCCTGGCCCATCCAGGCCAACGAGCACGGTTGTTTCCGCGCCCATTCGGAGCCCTTGTGCGGGCACTACTCAACCCGGGTGCTTCCCTGGTAAAGCTGGCGGCAAAAAGGGTTCACACCCAGCCCCGGCTAAAGTCTGGGCTCCCCCCCCCTCTTCCCCCAGCGTGACCGTTTCCCGTAAGGCGAAACGGCCACGCGCCTCCACCGAGTCGTTAGACTCACAAGAGGCAACACCCTTGAAGATGGTCGCTAGGCCATCTTCCGGGGTTCCTAACGCTGTCCCCCGAAAGGAGGACAGCAACAAAGGAGCTTCAGACTTCAGCTCCTTCGCCTACGCCCTGAGGTGGAGCGAGTGGCTTGGAGAAGGTGGTTCCTCGAAAAGAGGGCCCCCTGCCTCCGAAGCCGCAACGCCCGCCTAAGGTTTCGAGGCAGAGGGAGGAAAAGACTCACATGGCGAGCCCAACCTCCACCAATAATTCCTCGAAGGCGACAGCGCCCGGGGTTCTGCCCCCAGGAAGCGTACGGCCATTCCCGTGAGGGTCTTCAGTTCGAGGAGGGCCCCCGCGTCTCCTCCGAGCTAGCCCTGGAGGGCATATTCCTTCAATAGAATTGCCGTGGACTCCGGGCCAACTGGGAGCGTCGACTCCAACAGGCATTGAACCGCGTCTCTCGCTATGCCGAAGCGCACAGGTTTCGGTTTTCTTTGGCCAAGACTAAGGTGGTGCACTTCTGCCGCCATCCACGGCTTCACCCCGACCCAGATTTGTTTCTTAATGGGGTGCGCCTGGATGTGGTTGAGTCGCACCGTTTCTTTGGTCTTGTATTCGACCGACGCCTCACCTGGAAGGCTCATATTCGCAGCCTTAGGGTCTCTTGTACCCGCGCCATGGACATTGTCCGTTCCGTGACGTTCAGCGCTTGGGGCGCTGATAGGGCTACCGCCTTACTTTTTTATCGATCCTTTGTTCGCTCGAAGCTCGACTACGGATGCGAGTTTTATGCATCCGGAGCCGAGCGTTTATTGCGGAAGGTGGATTCGATCCACCACACCGGCCTTCGCTTTGCGACCGGTGCCTTCCGCACTTCTTCCATTGAGAGCCTGTTGGTCGATGCTGGGGAGATGCCACTCGCTCTACGCCGCGTACAGTGTATCACTCGCTTGTACGCGCGAGCCCGGTGCCTCCCTCATTCGCCAACAGCTCTCACTGAATCCGCAGCTGATTTCGACGGTGCCTATGCCGCTGAGAGACGCCAGTCATACACTAAGCCCCTTGGGTTTAGGGCCAGGAAACTCCTTCGAGAGCTAGGTATAGCTCTCGGGCCGGTGGCGCCCCTAGTTCTGCCCAGGATGCCACCCTGGAGGGTACCACATTTGGTTATTTGTCGCCACGCCTCTGCTCGCAAAGCTTGTACAGCGCCAGGAGTATTGCGTTCGACCTTTTTGGAGCAGACCTCGTATCACGCTGGAACCGTGCCAGTGTATATGGATGGCTCCAAGTCCCAAGAGGGGGTCGGCTTCCATGCCGTATCTCCTCTGCCAGGCGCTGCGTCTGTCTTCACGGCCGAGCTGGTGGCAATACACCACTCTGTACGGGAGATTACGCGACGTGCCCGGTTCGGAGACCGGATTGTGATTTATAGCGACTCACAGAGCACCTTGAGTGCTCTCTGGGCATTAGAATCTCCGCACCATCTGGTTTGCGATATCCGTGATGCCACGGTTTTAGTGAACCGGGTGGATGTCGAGATTATCTTCTGCTGGGTTCCTGGGCATGTAGGAATTGCGGGGAATGATTGCCTCAAAGAGTCCGCGAGGGCTCTACATGGCTGGAATACGGGCAGCTCTTCGGATTGCTTGGCAAAAAGATGGGAAGATCCTCCAGTGGAACTTAAAGTTGCGTGCCTTTGCGCCGCGATGACTTCAGGTCGCTTTTTCTCGTCTCCGAATCGGGTACACTCGTGTGACCCATCACCATTTGGTGGAACGCTCGCTTGTGCCCTATTATGACGACTGCGTCTTCCCCCAGACTGTTCGGCACATTCTTGTCGAATGTCCCAGTCTGCGTGATCTTCGCGCACGTTACCTGTCCCGGTACCGGTTTGGCGGGGTCGCTACCGCCTGTCCCTTGTACTCGGGACGAATGCGTGCACATTGAATGTTGGACTAATAGACTTTTGGGGGGAGGCCGTCCTTCTTCCTTTATTTAACTTGTTTTAGTTGTTGTTTTTTTCTTTGTAGGTCGCACGTTCCTACGCCGGGGAAAGGAGCTCGCTTCCTCCTTGTTACGATTTTCCGTTATTATTGTTGTTATTGTTTTCATACTTATTTTAAAGTAGCCTAGTGCTAGGCTGTCGTGAGTGCGGCGAGTTGTGCCCAAGTGGGTAGTCGTCAGATAGGCTCTTAATTCCCCCTCCAACCCCCAACCCCCAGTATTTCTGACGTATAAGACATTTTGGAGTGGGCTGTCCTCCTCCAATTTTATTTGACTCTTTCTTTACGTCGCATGTTCCTGCGCCGGAGGGAGGCGGTTCTACCCCCGACGCCGCAGTACGTTTCCCACTTTTTGTTTTTATTTCTACTTGTTCTTTTTAAGCTTGTGTCTTGCCTTCGTTCCCTTTTTCTATATTTCTTGTTTTTTTAACATAGCCTAGTATTACGCTTTCCGTTAATTACGGCGACATTTGCGCTACTAAGCAGTTGCCTTATAGGCTCTTTAAATTAAAATAATCGAGTATTTAGTTTTCTTTGATATACTGTTTGTAAATTTCAAGTCTGCTAACTTTCCTCTATGGTACTTGATGTATCACTGTTACATTCATACTAGAAATAATCTTTGTTTCTCTAGGCTTGTGTAGTGCTTGATTACACTGATCTGCGTCAAAAATGTACCTTAGGTTTTCTTTAGTGTTTCTTATGAAAATTGACCACCTAAATCCGAATCTGGCATCCGTTTTTCTCTATCAGGTGCAGTTTTTGCGATACAGGGTGTGATTATTTTATAGTTTATACATGTCCTATATTACATCCAAATTTCAAGAGTTTTTGCACTACTGTATTCGCAGTAAATTGTGTGTACGTTTTAAATAATTATGTTAATAAGTTTATACTTTTGCAGGTTAGAAATTGCTTAGCATTATAATAATAAGAATAATAAATAGTGGCTGAGTTAAAAATAAACAGAAAATGTAAGAATAGCTCACAGATTTTGCTATGTTTGCGGCAAAGTGACTTTTCCCGAGCAGCAAAGTACAATCCCTCCTGTAATTAAATCTTTGTATCATGCCTATTTTGGAGTAAGGCTACGAAATCAAGATAAAAGTTTTGCACCACATATCTGCTGCAAGGGATGCTACATAAGTTTAAGACGCTGGAGTCAGGGCGAACAGAAGTCTCTCTCATTTGGTGTTCCCATGCTGTGGAGAGAGGGCAAGTACCACACTACGGACTGCTCATTTTGGATTACAAATCTTAAAAGGTGAAGAGCATTGTATCAAGTATTTAAGCTTTCTGTATTATACTGGCTCCTGAAAATGTCATTATTATGCATAGCCTTAGCATAAAATTATTAACTAACATAGTTCACTTCAGCATGAACATATCTTTTACTAAACATTTATGTACTATCTGCAACTCCAAATCAATTCCTTTATGTAATATGCAATTATATTTTCCACAGGTATAAATATGAAGAATAAACATAGTCTGGCATATCCGGATTTTCCTTCTGCCATCAAACCTCTGCCCCATATAGAGGTCCATGAAGAGATTAATATAGAAGTTGATCAAGATTATGACACATCTGAGTCTTATCAAAGTTCCACACATGATATGGTCGCAAAACCATAAGAACATAAGAAAAGAAGGAGACTGCAAAAGACCATTCATGGCCTACACTTGGCAGCTCTTGTGGCTTTCAAAGGAGAATGCACAACTTCTTGGCCCTCGACTTCGTGAAAGTAATCTTCTCGCTAAAGAAACAACATTTTTTCGTACAGAAATAGAGAACAAGAGTTTCAAAGCTATTTTTGCAGCATTCTTCCAGCTCTTTAGTATACTGCGCCAATATTAAAAGACTTGTTGAAGCCCTTGGAATTCCCTACAACCCATTAGAATGGAGACTTTTCATAGATTCCTCCAGTAGAAGTTTAGAAGCTGTGTTACTGAATATTGGTAACAAGATAGCTTCCGTTCCTATAGGCCATTCAATCCAACTTACTGAAAGTTATGAAAATATGAAAAAAATGCTGGATGCAATAAATTATTCTACCCACAATTAGAGGATATGTTGTGACTTAAAGGTAAGATCATTTTACACTTGGCATTTCTAAGCTCTTTGATATTGACATTTTCATTTTTAATTGTTAATACTTGTATACACCTTTTGGTCACTTTCATTTTACAAGAATGCAAATCTGGAAGTCATGAGTCATTTTTTTTGTTGTTGAAGTGTGTCCCTATAGGTTAATGCATCCTTTTGGGTTAATGGGGAACTTATCCTAATTGAGAAGGTATACAACACTGAATTTACATACCCTGCTAAATTTCTTTTCAGGTAGTGTCTCTTATACTTGGGATGCAAACAGGCTACCCGAAGCATCCCTGTTTCCTATGTTTATGGGACAGTTGTGCAGATAGTATGCACTATGAGAAGAAGGTTTGGCCTCCACGAGAATTATTTAGAATTGGATTGGATCAAACAATGTGATAGTTGAACCTATACTGCCTCCTCACAAAATACTGCTTCCTCCACTGCATATAAAGAAGGCCAAGCTTTTAAATTTTTTCTTCAAAAATTTCCACAAATCAGTGACGCTAAGTAAGCTCCATGCGGGAATTTTTTATGCACCTCAGATCAGGAACTTGATGAGAGATCATTAGTTTGAAGCATCAATGACGGACATAGAAAAAGATGCCTGAAAAGCTTTCAAAGCTCTAGTTAAATATTTTTTAGGCAATAAAAGAAGCCCAGAATATGTTGCCCTGGTCAATCAACACTAACAAGTCTCAAACATTCGGGAGCTTGAATGTCTATAAAGACACACTTTTTACAGTCCTATCTGGATTATTTTCCCGACAACTGCGGGGATTACAGTGAAGAACAGGGGGAAAGATTCTACCAGGACATAAAAACAATAAAATCCAGTACTAGGGTAAATGGCACGTAAACATACTTGCTGACTACTGTTGGTGTTTGAAACGTGATGCACCAGATGAGAAGCATAAACGAAAATCGTCGAGGGCGTCTTTTCTTGGAAATTAGAATTATTTTCTTTATTACTCGTATGTTGCATTCTTTAATTTTTTTGTTTTATTAAAAGGATTATCGTTTACATACGTTTATTCCTGTTTCTATGATATATAAATAATAATGCATTATTAGATAAAGGTTTTTTTACATATTTTTTTCAGGCAAATGAGGTAATCTCAATGAAAATGGTGTATGCTGTACTGAGAAAATCTGGCCAGATTGAACAAAAATACATTCATTTTTGAGCTCAGGAGGTTTGATTCATTTAAGAAACCACAAAGAAATCCTGAGGAACGTAAAAACATTTTTCAAACGCAGGCCTGTGTTAGTTTTCCATATCACATAGGGGATTATTTTTTTCTCCTCCTACTTGCCTTCCCGCTCATCTTCGTGTCTGTGTATTCAAATTTGGTACTCACATGTTCATTATTAATACATAGTGACATAGACTAGTGGTCCAGGAACGCCCGATACCTGTAGTCATGCATCACCAAGACAAGTTAGTTGCTGTTACTTATAACTAAGCAGTGAAAATCAACCAGTGCATCCCTGTCATTGATTTTTCTAAAAGATATCTGGTGAAAATGTGTGGAAGATGTATAGCTACAGATACACCTGCAGACGTTAGGGCCTCGTGATTACGCAATCCTACAAATGTCTGCTGCAACCTGATTGCCCATGTTACACCGGTCAACCCTTTGTACTTAGTTTGCGAGATAGGAAAAAGTTGGTTTTGCTAATTATTTCATGGAATTCAGTCCCTGGTACGTTTGGATTTGTCTCATTACTATGTTCTTGCAATCGTGGCCAAAGAAAATATCAAATCGAACCTGCCTTGGCCGAATCAGAGTCTCTAATAGTTGTAGAGAGGGAGGAGCTTGTCATTGTTTCTTCTCAAACTTATGACTTTGACCAATACCAATGTACATATAGTTGTGTGTAGTGTGCAATACCGTTCCAGTGGTGCGTCTGTCGACGAGTCCGATCCGTGGTGGCGATGATTAATTTTCCAATTCTTTATCGCCTGGCCGCAGGAAAATGGGCGCCATCGAGAAGATAATCGACCTGTTTCTGATGGCTGAGGACTGGGACGAGGCGTTCCAATGGGCCGAGAAGCACCCGGAGTTCAAGGAGAAAGTGTTCGTACCGTACGCAAAGTCGCTCGCCGAGCAAGACAAGTTCTTGCAAGCGCAACGAGGTTAGTTGCGAGAGGGAGGGAGGTAAATTGTTAATAAGGGGCCATAGGTAGCTATGGCTCTTTTCTAGGAAATTTTAATCACCGTTCGTTGCCAGGGCATTTTTGGTCTCCGTGAATCATGGTTGGAGTGTTTATTCATAGTGCTTTGTTTTAATGGAGGGGGGTAGTCCCGGTGATTTTTAGTTTTGGTAGTTCGTTGTTATGGGGTTTAATATTTTTGGTTGGGTGGTATAGGTTTTTCCATATGGCGGATTGTTGGTACTAATTTTGACTCAAGTGGGTTCCATTTTTTATACTTCCTAGCTGGCATTGAGTATTTCAAGGAAGGTCCAGTGGGGTTTGAATTCCTACCTCTGAGTTCATTTCCCTTTATGTACGAACTCCGCTAAGAAACCATGCCAGTTCCGCCTCTTCTCCACGGGTGGTAGGTCACTGACGGCCCCTTTCCTCCCTTTGCAGCCTTCCACAAGGCAGGGAGACCCGACGAAGCCTTCAACGTTCTGGAACAGCTGACGATGAATGCCGTTCACGAAAACCGCTTCGACGACGCCAGTTACTACTACTGGATGCTGTCGATGCAGTGCCTTGACCTAGCGACCAAAGAGTGAGCTTGCATCATTATTATTTCAATAGAAACTAAAATCATTGAGTGTGGAAGAACCAGGGTCCAAACCGTGAGTGATTTGGGGAGGACCAACGAGGTCGTTTGGATTGGAATCCCCAGATGGAATTAAGTCCCGACTGAGAAAGGCCTTAAAAAAGACCAGAACGGTGGAAAATCCTTAAAAAAATCCCTTCTCATTTTTTTCCATTTGTTGTTTCCGCGCCTTCCTTGTTCCTCCTTCATCTTCATTCCTTCCTCGTTTTGTTATTTCCCCTCACCTGCATTCTTTTGTCGATGAATCCCTTCCCCCCCAAATGGGGACCCTTCAGGGTTGAAATAGGGTTCAAATCTCTTCTATTAATGTTCGCGCCATCCATTCCCCTGAATCTCGCATCTCCGCGACGCAACTTTAATTTCGCTCATTTCCTTCGACGCTTCTCTCGCTCCTTCTCCTGCCATCAGTGATGTACAAGTGGATGCCGACGCCATGATGAGCAAGTTCACCGACTACCAGAAGAAAGCTTCGATGTATTACGTCTTTCATACGATCCAACGATATATGGCAAGGCTTTTCCTCCCTTCTCCACTGCTCGTGCTCGGTTCCTACACCTCTATTATGAGAAGCTTGCCTCCCAAAAGCACTTTATAAACTCATTCTTTCATGAAGAGACGTCACTCACTCTTGGATCAGTAAATGACACTTTAGGCACTGATATGACTATTGTGTTCACGCTGTTGCTTTTCGACATCTTTCCCCAGCCAATCATAGAGGGTGTTCGTATTTTTTCATAACCTTTTTGCATTTCCGGGGTGTTCTTGAAATAGCCCTACTCTTCCTGGATCATCACTAGTGACAGTTGGCTCTATCCATTGTGTCAGAGTTGACCTCCTCCTAGCAATTGTCAATTTGCCTCTCCTAGGCATCTTTTCCCTATTATATTCACATTTGAATGTTTGCGAGCGCTTGTTCTTGTCATTATTTTTGTTAGTCGCTTGAGGGTCCTCCTGCAAGACGCCCCTCAAGACCACTTACTTGCACAGTAGCTGCTGAGGCCACCATTGGTAGTTTTTTCTGCACACTTTACCTGAACTACTATAAATAATTTTCCGCCTTATCATCGAATGATAATTAATAATTATTAATTATCATTCGACATGAATTATAATTAATGTCTGGATTAGGGAGTAGTATCACCTTTGTTGTGTCAATTGCCCGTCATAGAAGACTAGTAGATGGGAGAGTGCTGATAAGTACTCAAATGCCAGGAATGTGTTCAATGACCTTTTCTAAATCATAACCTCATTATCTACAGGATACCGCTTAGCCGAGTGGAAATACCGCTTCTGATTTTAGCGTCGTTAAGCCATAATTGGTGTGATTAGTCGCTGGATGAAGCCACTTTTCTGGTCGCCTTCACGGTTGTAATGACCTAGTAAGATCTCAAAATGGTGGTAAAAAAAAACTAGCAAGCGTGCAGTCTGTGGTAAAACCCCTGGTGGATTCTTCTTTGATGCGCTGTTTCGCTTCCACAGGACGAGCCCTTCACCTCTTACATGCCGGAAGCTCTGTTCAACATCTCTCGCTACCTGATGCACGAACTGCTGACGCTTCAGCCGCCCGGGATATCCAAGTTGTATCCTTATCATAGAGTTTCCCACCCCGAATTTAATGGCTGCGCACGAAGAGATAATGAAGTTTATCCCGGAATATTTTGGATTAATGAACGCAATCATCTTGTGGGTTATAAGAAGTGACAAAGGGGACTGGATGGTTTTCCCAACCTCTCTACTCATCTCACAATCCGATAGTGACACGGATAAGGATGGAATTATCTACCCTGGATATCTTGCCCATGTGGATTACCCATCATTTCATTTTCCCTATTTCACCTCTTCTTACCAAGCTCGCACCTGGAAGTTTTATAACACTCTTCCGCTCCAGTATTTTGAGTGGACGAGGTTTATTCAATATGACAATGTCTCATCTTTCAGCTTCTTCACTCTTCCTCTTTTCGATTTATCAGTTCATCCAATGATGTCTGAAATCCTGTATCATTCAATGGGATATCTTTCTTTCACTAATGTAAAATATCCAAAATGTTAAAGAGTACTGTAAAGCGACGCAGACAACGGCTTAGTTGAGGTAACCTTCCATCCAAGGAAGGTTATGGTGTTTAGTTGGATTGTGTTGGTGTGATCCACCTCAAGTTGCTGCCAGTTAATCATTAATCGATTGCAGCACAAATCTCTTAGCAGCATATTTAGGCCGTTTAAATGTGGCGTTCAAAAAAGACATCAATCGCGATGGCGTTTGTGTTGTTCCATCACACTACACATGACGACGACGCCCTAAAAAACACTCCCAATCTCCTTTTTCACAAGAACTTGCTTGGTCTAATTAGCAGCCATTCTGGAGTTTACAGATCCTTCTTGTTAGAGTAATCCTTTCAACACATAAAGAGGTGGCTACCCCCTCTCTCTACGTTGTTATTGATAATGATGGGAATTAGAGTAATTTTTATTCCATGTTTTATTCGCATTTATTCCTTATCTTTTTCTGTTACGCTGTAGATGACCGTGGTTCGGATCTCCTTAAATTGTAGGCCCGCACTTAATAATAAAAGGCCTAAAAAATAGAGCAGATAAAAACTAAATTATAGCTCCGTTTGGGGTATTTTGGACTTCCAAAATCATGTTTATTATCCTTAATTACCTCCCTCGTCGACTGACTTGGTGTTAGCTCGACGCTGTATACCCTCGCGAAGCAGTCGAGAAATGTGGAGGCGTTTAAACTGGCTCGTTTCGTCCTCGACAAGCTGCACGCCCTCCGCATCCCTCCCAGATTTCAGGTAAAACGTGAGTGGCGTAGCGGATTGGGTCACGTTCATATGTCGGCCTCTAGGATATTGTCCTTGCAAGGCACCTGCTCAACAAAACGAACTTTAGGAGACTTGCGCCTCCACCACCGTCTCTAGCAACCCAAGTAGTGAACTTAAGATATGAAACAAAAAATCACAATGAAGCTGATTCTAGTGGAAACCCCGCCCCCGGCTCAGAGTTGATGAGTTGTCCTATTCTTTTAAATCCCTTATTGGCTTGACTATTGTCTTCCCTCGTTGGATTAACCTGAATTTTCCTCTGGTAGGAAGACGTGGATTTGGCCGCGCTCAAGATCCGGACGAAGCCGTTCCACGACTCTGAGGAGCATCAGCCCCTGTGCTACAGGTGCTCCACAACGAGTCCGCTCGTCAACAACGCGGGCAATCAGTGCGTCAACTGCGGCCATCCCTTCGTGTATTCCTACGTCTCGTTCGGTGAGAATCTAGAGATGCCCTCGTTGGTACTCTCGTCTTATTTTTAAATAGTAATCCGAAATCGTCCACAGAAATCTTGCCTCTGGTGGAGTTTATCCTCGAAGACGGGATCTCGGACGAGGAGGCGGTTCGCCTTATTCTCCAGACTTCGAGTGGAGAACGAGATCCGCTGGGCGAGCTGGCAGGGGCCCAGGACTCGCCTAGGGCACAGAAGGAGGACCAATGGACTGCTCCCGATGAGGGGCAACTAGGGCTGAGGAAGGACGGAGACGATTCCCCCTCCGAGGACCCCTTTAACTCCAATTTCATGAGCTTCTACGTAAGTGGCTCTAGTGGGAGGAGGGGGGTTCATCATAGTATCCCATTGGAGGTGGGGGTTTGCTCCATGATATCCCATTAGAAGGGAGAATGTGCCACGTGGGATCCTATTAGAAGGGAGGAACTGCCACATGGGATCCTATTGGAAGATAAGAGGTGCCACATGGAATCCCATTGGAAAGGAGGGGAAAAGGATCTTGATGACTGATCTCAATACGGCAGGACAACAAACAACTCTGACCCTGATTCCATTCACAGCAAGTGGGGTCCGACTTTCAACCCGTGGTCCTTGGGCGAACGGCTTTGACTGCGCTGGAACCCCACGAAGTGATCATTTGCCGGTGGCCGAAGCCTCTCCGGTTTCAGTTCTACAAGAATCTGATGTCCGACGTTCCCATCACTCACTGTCCTCACTGCAACAAGGTAATTTCCGGGCTGCCTCGAAACACGTTCCGATCGATCAGGAAGGCACAAAAGAGCCTTCAAGATTTCAACATCTACCACTTTCCTACATTGTGGTGTCGGGGCGCTTCAAACCTACCCTTCCCTCCCACCCACCTATTCCCCGCAAGAGGGTACCCTGTGTAGCATGTTACACTTAGTACCTGGAGGAGCGACACGTCCTCCCGGCCTGGGTGCAAATTAGGGAATCCCCGCACTGGGTTGAAATGTACTCTTATAGGGCGTGAGCAAGTTGTCGTGCTTGCACCTCGCTCCTCTCACCATTCCCTTTTCTCTACGACTATCCTCTCAAACTCAATGTTTAGGATTAAGGACTTGACCAGCTACTTCATGCCATGTCAGAAGAGAGGCTTTAGGACCCCTATAAACAACCAGGCATTTAGGAGACCTGGGCGTGATTTATGAGATCGGTTTTGCCCCAGTAACCCCTTCCCTGCGTCAAATGAGTCTTTTCACGCATACATAAGGTTGTACGGCTTATGGTGGGCGTGCTTTATTGCCTTGTTGGCTGCCGTCTCTGGGTCTGCCAAAAACATCTTCAGATCCTGGCGCTCCTGCCGAGGATTATTACGTCCTACTAAAGATATTTGCTCTGTCGTCGCGCTGCCTCTGTGGCTGCCCACTTGGAAGCTGTGAGCTTTGGGAAAGGACCGGCCACTGGGTAACTTCTGGTCGGTCTGTGGGGATGTCCTAGATTGCAAACGCCATTTCTTTAACGCAACCAGGGAGGAGGACCCCTGAAAAGTCTGAAAATCTGAGACAGGATAGGTAGTAGATTTCCCCCCCCCCCCCGCCTTTCTTTCTTTTTTCATTGGTCACAAGCTGCTGAAATTACCGTGTGTTGTCGGGCTTTCCAAAGTATTCAACCATTCATATTCAGCATTTCAGATTACGTCCCTCTCTCTCAATCCTCGTCCAACCTTGATGCTTGGGCGGACGAGGATCTTAGATGCACCACCACTCTGGCAGGTGGAGGGGCTTCCCTCCTACCTTCTTAATGTGGCAAAAGGGTTTCTCCTTTGGCATCGTCGGAGGTGCCCCCCCCTCCCTGTACTTTCTCAGGGGCACCTTCAAGGCTCTTCTAGTGGAGAGAACGCTTCTCCCTCCATTTTTATGGGTTCAAGGATTTCCTCCTTTACCCTCTTTCGTAGATTTGCCTGCAGGCAACTCTCCACTTGCGGCGGTTCCCCCTTTCTTTCTCAGGGGCCCGCCAAGAACACGACAAGATAGCTGACGTGCGGCCTCGGTCCTTCCCTTCCCCGCTCTCGTTGGAATCAGGTGACTCACCACAACCCCATGAGAGGGGTAAATGGCGGCATCATCTTCTAGGCCTTAACGACACGCCTCGTAGACTCGAGGTTTGTCTCATTGAGATGGGAACCAGCATGCCCGCTCCCCCTATTTTCCTAATGCGGGTCAGCATGCCGTCCCCACTTACGAGATACATGACCCCGCCCGAGATGGCAGGGTCATCCAATGCGGCGGACCTGACTCCGCCCTTTTATAAAGCCCTTCTCAGGTGGCACGAGCCACCGAATACTCACAAGCAGAGGAGGAACCTCTTCTCCCGCTTGGTGGCCAAGATCTTCTCCATCTGAGATAAAGGCCGAGGCTCGTCCGTCCTGTCTTGGGGCACCTTCCCGTAGAGATACGGGGCCGTTGTCGTTTTGGCAAGCGACCAGGCCAAGACGCATATCTGGCCCCGAGGCGTCCTCGGGCGGGAAATCCCGGACCAGACCAAAGTCGCGCGTCGGGGCCCTTCATTCGGAGATTCTGTAGTTTTTTAGCCCAATGACTTCAAGCGCTACTTTTGTATTTATTCATTTGTTGTTATTACTTTTATTTATTATTTATTTTATTATTACGATTATTCCCTCAACCCTAGGTCTACCCGCACTTTCTACCAAACTGTTCTCACCTGGACAGAGCGGTTCGCTAGACATGTTGCCTGGATTAACTGCACGCCATCCCGGGATCACTTAGCGCCGTGGTATGATGATAATAGGGGATCACCCACCCTACTCGTTAGTGGGCACGCCTATCTCTCCTATTTATTAAATACCCAACCACCCCTTTCCAAACTTGCTCTTCTCTCCACAGAGGTTCTGGTTGCCGAGTGCACTCTCGTCCTCTTATGGTTCCTTAGTCCAGTGGCAGTGTATACAGGGAGGTCCTTACCTGCTATGAGGGCTGAAAGCTTGCTGACTAAGGCAAGTATACAGCACAGGGTGTGTTGTGCCGTCGACTCTATTCACCTTCTTCCAGTATACATATAAGGTGGCTACGCCGGCACCACCATTTATGGTGAAAGCTCGAGGACAATTTCGCCTGAACGGTGGGGCGGTTGCCAAAGCCCATCGTGAACCAAATATGTGTAATTGATCACCTTTTTTAGTTTTCTGATTCTATGGAGATATTTCTCTTAACCTCCCATGGTATTGTGAGGTCATAGTATGTACTTTCCATGCATTTCTTTTCATTTGCACTTACCATTGATACAATAGAGACAAATAGTGGGCGACCGGAGGCGCATGGATATCCTCCTCCAAACGCCGCCGCCTCTTCCCTAAATGTTAGCCGTTATCGGGCAGCCTAACCTCTGAAAAGTAGATGCCCACTTTTGCTTTCTCAGAGGCCCCTGCAAACTTCTTTGGGTGGAGAGGGCGCTTTCCAAAAGGAGCGCGGCGATTTGCCTTCCTTGGTGCCGTGCTGACGGGACTCGGAACCGCGTCCGGCCCCAGCTTAGCCTCTTCTCTTCCTTTCTGACAGCCTGTGTTTCGCCTTTTGGCGAATGCCTCGAATCCCTCCGAGGCGGCCATGATTAGTACCCTTCGGACACTTGATGGCATCAACTTCGTGAAAGGAGTAGTTTATGCGAGGGAACTACTCCATAGATGACATCACCTTAGAGCTGGCCGACTATGCGGCGGTCAAGGTCGAACGTGTGATGAGAAAACAGGGAGGGGTCTCGAAACCCACCCCTACACTCTTCGTTACGTTCGACTGTGACAAGCTCCCTGAGTCGTCGGTGCGTGCCGGTTGGTACCGCTACCGCGTGAAGGCATTCGTGCCACTGCCGCGTCGGTGCTAATACTGTCACCGCTTCGGCCATACGAATCGTTCTTGTAGACGTGCAAAGTCGGGGTCACCCGAAGTTTGTGTAAATTGCTCCAAAGCCGCACACGATAAGTCTAAATCATGTGTGGCCAAGTGTGTCAATGGCGGAGAGCCGCACCCCGCTTCTTCGAAGCAATGTGGTGCTTATCTCCTTGAGAAAGAAATGCTGGCCGTTCAGGCCCAGGATCGACTCTCATTCCGCGAGGCTAAGGACTTGGTCCTGGCGCGCCCGGCTCTGTTTGGGACGTCATATGCCTCAATAGTAAGAAAGGCACCCTCTGCTCCTGGCACATCCAGGCCAACAAGCACGGTTGTTTCCGCGCCCATTCGGAGCCCTTCTGCGGGCTCTACTCAACCCGGGCGCTTCCCTGGTAAAGCTGGTGGCAAAAAGGTTCACACCCAGCCCCTGCTAAAACCAGGGCTTCCCCCCTCTTTCCCCAGCGTGACTGTTTCCCGTAAGGCGAAACGGCCACGCGCCTCCACCGAGTCGTTAGACTCACAGGAGGCAAAACCCCTGAAGTTGGTCGCTAGGCCATCTTCCGGGGTTCCTAAAGCTGTGCCTCGAAAAGAGGACAGCAACAAAGGACCTTCGGCTCCTTCGCCCACGCCTAGAGGTGGAGCGAGTGGCTCGGAGACGGTGGTTCCTCTAAAAGAGAGCCCCCCGCCTCCGAAGCCGCAACGCCCGCCTAAGGTTTCGAGGCGGAGGGAGGAAAAGACTCGCATGGTGAGCCCAACCTCCCCAGATAAGTCCTCGAAGGTGATAGCGCCTTCAGCGCTTTGTCCGGCTAACAGCGCCCGGGGTTCTGCCCCCGGGAAGCGTACGGCCATTCCGGTGAGGGTCTTCTGTTCGAGGAGGGCCCCCGCGTCTCCGAGCTAGGCCTGGAGGGCATATTTCTTCAATGGAATTGCCGTGGACTCCGGGCCAACTGGGAAGAGGTGCGGAGGCTCGTCTCGTCCCGTTCCCCGTTAGCTATCTTTTTGCAGGAGACCATGCTAGGCGCGTGCCCTCTGCCCTCAGTCCCGGGGTACAAGGGTCTTGCGACCTCACCACCACGGGATGGCGCCGCTGGGGGATGCGGGGTTTACACCCGGCATGATGTCTCCGTTCTTCCTTTCACTTTAGATACCTCCTTTCAGGCAGTGGCTGTTCAGCTGCACCTGGATAGGAGGTATACTATCATTTCTGCGTACATTCCACCGTCAGCTGACTTCGACGCTGGGGACTTCTGCTGCGTCGTGGCACGGTTGCCGAGGCCCTTTCTCTTGCTTGGAGATCTGAACGGCAGGCATCCTCTCTAGGGAGATTACTCAATAAATCCCTAGCGACTGGTCCTTGCCAATCTGATCGAAGAGCTTGAGATAGGTGTCCTAAACGTGGATGAGTTTACGCATCACTGTCCGAGAACCGCTTCATTTTCTTGCCTTGATCTATCCTTGTGCTCTTCGGATGCACAGCCTGATTTTGATTGGGGGTTGGTCGATGACCTCCATGGTAGTGATCACTTTCCCATTCAAATATAATTTTCAGGGCAACTGCCGCCTGAGAGCCCACCTCGGTGGTGCTTGGCGCGGGCGCGGTGGCCGGCATTTCAGGAAATGACTGAATTCTCTATCCCAGTCGAGGAGTTTAGGTCGGTAGATGAGGCCATTGAGTTCTTCTCCGGCAACCTCATCGCCGTGGGCCTAACTACTATTCCTAGGACGTCTGGCCGTTTTGCACGCCGACTACTCCTATGGTGGTCGGCCGAGTGTGAGACGGCCCTCAAACAGAAGCGTTATGCCTACATGCGCTATAAGCGCCGCCCAAACGATTTCACTGTCGCTGAATTTCGTCGGGCTAGGGCTAGGTTCCGGTATATTTCGAAGCACGCCCGCCGCTCTTCTTGGCGGGCATACGTGTCTTCACTTAACGGAAAGACCCCTTTAGCTGAGGTGTGAAAGCCAGTCAAAAGGATTCGGGGCAAGTTCTCACAGGACCCCCCTCCCGTTCTCCAGGAGAATTGGACCGCAATCTCGGACCCCGCGTCCGTGGCGGAATCTTAGCGACCGCTTTTTCCGCATTCTCTAGCCGGGATGCTGCTCCGCCAGCATTCAATGCACGTCGTGATGTCGCGGAAGGCCGCCGGCTGGACTTTAACTCCAGAGGGGGAGAACCCCTCAACGACAATTTTACTGTGAGTGAGTTGCGCTCCGCTCTCGCTTCGTGCTTCGACGATGTCCCGTACGCTATGCTTCAACACCTGGGTGAGCGAGGCATGGCCTTTCTGTTAGATTTGTTCAATAAAGTCTGGGTGGACGGTCTTCTCCCAAACCCCTGGCGAATCGCCTTTCGCAAACCGGGGAGAGATCACTCTACTCCGACCGATTTCCGCCCAATCTCTCTAACTTCTTGCGTGTGCAAGTTGATGGAGAAATTGGTAAATGTTAGATTAGCCTTTTTCCTGGACAGCGCAGGCCATCTGTCTTCTGCACAGTGCGGTTTCCGCAAGTTCCACTCCACGTCGGATGCTCTGTTCCGACTGGAAAATGCCGTCTGTGAAGCCTCCTTTCGTAGACTGCACTACGCCACGGTGTTTTTTGATCTGGAGAATGCCAATGATACCGCATGGCGATACAGTATCATGGATACTCTCCACACGATGGGGGCGAGGGGACGCCTCCCAATGTTTATATCTGAATTTTTGCGACATCGTCGATTCCGCGTACGGGTGGGGGGAGCCCTCTCCGGCCCAAAGGAGCAGAAAGAGGGTGTCCCGCAGGGAAGTGTCCTCAGTGTCACACTCTTTGCCCTGAGCAGCAACGGCATCACCTCGGTGCTGCCGGAAGATGTTCTCGCTACGCTCTACGTGGACGACCTTTCGATCTCTTTTGGCGCGGCCCAGATGCCAACTCTGGAGCGTCGACTCGAACAGGCATTGAACCGCGTCTCTCGCTATGCCGAAGCGCACAGGTTTCGGTTTTCTTTGGCCAAGACTAAGGTGGTGCACTTCTGCCGCCATCCACGGCTCCACCCCGGATTTGTTTCTTAATGGGGTGCGCCTGGATGTGGTTGAGTCGCACCGTTTCCTTGGTCTTGTATTCGACCGACGCCTCACCTGGGAGGCTCATATTCGCAGCCTTAGGGTCTCTTGTACCCGCGCCATGGACATTCTCCGTTCCGTGACGTTCAGCGCTTGGGGCGCTGATAGGGCTACTGCCTTACTTTTTTATCGATCCTTTGTTTGCTCGAAGCTCGACTACGGATGCGAGTTTTATGCATCCGCAGCCGAGCGTTTATTTCGGAAGGTGGATTCGATCCACCACACCGGCCTTCGCCTTGCGACCGGTGCCTTCCGCACTTCCCCCATTGAGAGCCAGTTGGTCGATGCTGGGGAGATGCCACTCGCTCTGCGCCGCGTGCAGTGCATCACTCGCCTGTACGCGCGAGCCCGGCGCCTCCCTCAGTCGCCAACAGCTCTCACTGCATCCGCAGCTGATCTCGATGGTGCCTATGCCGACGAGAGACGCCAGTCATACCCTAAGCCCTTTGGGTTTAGTGCCAGGAAACTCCTTCGAGATGTAGATATAGCTCTCGGGCCGGTGGCGCCCATGGTTCTGCCCAGGACGCCACCCTGGAGGGTACCACATTTGGCTATTTGTCGCCACGCCTCTGCTCCCAAAGCTTGTACTGCGCTGGGAGTATTGCGTTCGACCTTTCTGGAGCACACCTCGTGTCACGCTGGAACCGTGCCAGTGTAGACGGATGGCTCCAAGTCCAAAGAAGGGGTCGGCTTCCACGCTGTATACTTTCTGTTTGAAGTCTGCGGGGCTCTGCCAGGCGCTGCGTCTGTCTTCACGGCCGAGCTGGTGGCAATACACCACTCGGTACGGGAGATTACGCGACGTGCCCGGTTCGGAGACCGGATTGTGATCTAAAACGACTCACAAAGCGCCCTGAGTGCTCTCGGGGCATTGGAATCTCCGCATCCCCTGGTTCGCGTTATCCGTGACGCCACGGTTTTGGCGAGCCGGGCAGATGTCGAGATTATCTTCTGCTGGGTTCCTGGACATGTAGGAATTGCGGGGAATGAGCGCGCCAAAGAGTCCGCGAGGACTCTGCGTCCGGACCAGCGTTTCGCTCTTCCTCACACCGACTACATGGCAGGAATACGGGCAGCTCTTCGGACTGCTTGGCAAAGAAGATGGGAGATGTTCGAAGGGAACTTAAAGTTGCGTGCCATTGCGCCGCGACTGTTCCCATGGGCCTATCCCCCAATGCCGCGGCGGCTTCAGGTCGCTCTCTGTCGTCTCCGAATCGGATACACTCGTGTGACGCATCGCTATTTGATGGAGCGCTCGCCTGCGCCATATTGCGACGACTGCGTCGTCCCCCAGACTGTTCGCCACATTCTTGTCGAATGTCCCAGTCTGGGTGATCTTCGCGCACGTTACCTGTCCTGGTACCGGGATGGGCGGGGTCGCTACCGCCTGTTCCTTGTACTCGGGACGAGTGTGTGCAGATTGACTGGTGGACCTTATGACTTCTGGGGGGAGACAGGCCTTCTCCCCATTATTTAAGCAGGGTTTTTTTTTGTTCTTTGCATTTGTTGTTTTTTTTCCTTTAGGTTGCACGCTCCTGCGCCGGGTGGACCTCTCCCCGACGCAGGAGCTTGCTTCCTTTCTCCCTGTTTGGGGTGTTTTTTTCTTCTCTTTAATACGGCGACTAATGCCCAAGTAGGCATTCGCCAGATGAGCTCTTAAAAAAAAAGAATCTCCGGACGCACAGCTTGATTTTGGAGGTTTGGTTGTCGATGACCTCCATGGTTGTGATCAACTTTCCCATTCAAATGTAACTTTCTGTACCGCTGCCGCCCGAGAGCCCGCCACAGTGGTGCTTGGCGCGGGCGCGGTGGTCCGCATTTCTGGAAATGACTGATTTCTCTGTTTCAGTCGAGGAGTTTAGTTTGGTAGATGAGACGTTGAGTTGTTCTGCAGCAATTTGATCGCCGTGAGCCTAACACTACTATTTCTAGAACGTCTGGCCGTTTTGCACGCGGACCACTCCCGTGGTTGTCGCCGAGTGTGAGAAAGCCCTCAAACAGAAGCGTTATGCCTATTAGCGCCGCCCGAACGACTTCACTCACGGTGAATTTCGTCGAGCTAGTGCTAGGTTCCGGTATATTTAGAATCACGCCCGCCGCTCTTGGCTGGCATACGTGTCTTAACTTAACGGGCATACCCCTCTAGCAGAGGTGTGGAAGAGAGTCAAAACGATTCGCGGTAAGTTTTCACAGGACCTCCCTCCTATTCTCCAAGAGAATCAGACCGCAAACTCGGACCCCACGTCCGTGGCGGAATCCTTCGTGACCGCCTTCTCCGCATTCTCTACCTGGGATGCTACTCCGCTAGCATTCAATACCCTTCGCGATATCGCGAAAGGCCTCCGGCTGGACTTTACCTCCAGAGGCGGAGAACCCTTCAAAGACAGGTTTACTGTGATTGAGTTTCGTTCTGTTCTCGCTTCGTGCGCGGACACTGCCCGTAGTCCATGCTTCGACACCTGGGTGTGTGAGGCATGGCCTTTCTGTGAGATTTGTTCAACAGCATCTGGGTAGAGGTTATCCTTCCAGATTCTTGGCGAATCGCTACTGTGCTCGCTTTTCGCAAACCGGCGAGAGATCACTCTACCCCGGCCGGCTTCCGCCCAATCTCTGTAACATTCTGCGTTGGTAAGTTGATGGAGAAATGTTAGATTAGCCTTCTATCTGGACCGTGGAGGCCATCTTTCTTATGCACAGTGCGGCTTCCGCAAGTTCCACTCCACGTTGCATGCTCTGCTCTGACTGGAAAATGCCGTCTGCGAGGCTTCACTTCGTAGAAAGCACTACGCCACGGTGCTTTTCGATCTGGAGAAGGCCTATGATACCACATGGCTATACGGTATCATGGAGACTCTCCACACGATGCGGGCGAGGAGACGCCTTCCAATCTTTATATCGTCGATTCCGCTTACGGGTGAGGGGAGCCCTCCCCGCCCCAATGGAGCAGGAAGAGCGTGTCCCGCAGGGAAGTGTCTTCAGTGTCGCACTCTTTGTCCTGAGCATTAATTGCATCACCTCTGTGCTGCCGGGAGATGTTCTCGCTACGCTCTACGTGGACGACCTTTCGATCTCTTTTAGCGCGGCCCAGATGTCGACTCCAACAGGCATTTAACCGTGTCATCGCTATTTCGAAGCGCACAGGCTTCCCTTTCCCTTGGCCAAGACTAAGGTGGTGCACTTCTACTGCTGCCCCCGGCTCCACCATGACCCAGATTTATTTTAAGTGCCCGTCGCCACCGTTTACTTGGTCTTGTATTTGACCGACGCCTTACCCGGGAGGATCGTATTCGCAGCCTTAGGTTCTCATGTACCCGCGACATGGACATTCTTCGTTCCGTGTCGTTCACTTTTTTTTATCGATCCTTTGTTCGTTCGAAGCTCGACTACGGATATGAGTTTTATGAATCCGCAGCCGAGCGTGTATTGCGGAAGGTGGACTTGATCCACCACACCGACCTTCGCCTAGCGACCGGTTCCTTCTGCACGTCGACCATTGAAAGCCTACTTGTCGATGCTGGGAAGATTCCACTCGCTCTTCGCCGTGCAGGCGCCTGTACGCGCGAGCCTGGCGCCTCTAAGCTCTCACTGCATCGGCAACTGATCTCAACGTTGCTTATGTCGCCGAGATACGGCAGTCATACCCTCAGCCCTTTGGGTTTAGGGCTAGGAAACTCCTAAAGCTTGGTATAGGTCTCGGGCTTTTGGCGTCCCTGGTTCTGCCCAGGACGCCACCCTGGAAGGTACCACCTTTGGCTATTTGTCGCCACGCCTCTGCTCCAAAACCTTCTACAGCACCGGGAGTATTTCGTTCGGCCTTTTTGGAGCACGCTTCGTGTCACGCTGAAACCGCACCAGCGTATACGGAATGCTCCAAGTCACAATAGGGGGTCGGTTTCCACGCCGTGTCCCCTCTGGTTGAAGTAAGCGGCGCTGTGTCAATCTTCCTTGCCAAGCTGGTGGCAATACACCGCTCGTTACGGGAGATAACGCGACGTTCCCGGTTCAGAGACCGGCTTGTGATTTATAGCGCCTCACAAAGCACCCTGAGTGCTCCCGGAGCATTAGAATATCTGCATCCCCTGGTTCGCGATTTCAATGACGCCACGGTTTTGTCGAGCCCTGCTAGGTTCCTGGACATGTAGGAATTGCCGGGAATGAGGGCACCAAAGAGTACGCTCTTCCTCACACTGATTACATGGCAGGAATACGGGCTGCTTGGCAAATAAGATGGGAGACGGTCGAAGGTAACTTAAAGTTACGTTACATTGCGCCGCGACTGTTCCCATGGACATACCTTCCGATGCCGCGACGGCATCAGGTTGGTTTCTGTCGTCTCCGAATTAGACACACTCGCGGGACGCTCTGCCATTTGATGGAGCGCTCGCCTGCCCGTTACTGTGACTACTGCGCTGTTCCCCAGACTGTTCGGTACATTCTTGTTGAATGTCCCATTCTGGGTGATCTTTGCGCACGTTACCTGTCCGGTTACGGTGCCGAGCGAAGTTGCTCCCGCTTGTTCCTTGTACTTGGGACGGCTTCCTGCACACAGACTCGTGCACTATACGACCTTTTAGAGGAGGTTTCCTCCCCAACTTTATTTGACTGTTGTAGGTTGCATGTTCCTGCGCCAGGGGAGGGGGGCCTACCCTCGACGCCGGATCTCGCTTCCTTGTTGCCTTTTTGATTTGTCCTTTTGTTGTTGTTTTTATCGTTATTTGTTTTTTTTAATATAGTCTGAAGTACGGCGACTTATGACCCAAGTAGGCAGTCGCTTGATAGGCTCCTAAAATTTAAAAAAAAAACCATCGCGGGGTCGGCGGTTTGAATCTCCGTCTGGATTCTTTTTAAGTTGACACTATTTACTAGGGAGGTTACCACCGTGACTGGGCATCGCATGGTTAGGAGTTGGGGCTTGCCCTGGCTGACGTCCGCCTGAGAAGCAACATAGCTTGATATGAGGACTGAAACCAGCCAACTCTAACTTTAACATTAAAGACGCTGACCCCCAGCTCTCCGACCATTTACGCTACGACCTGGTCCTTGCTACTGACCGTCAAGTCTCCACAGCGTGGGTATCTTTAGTTCAGCTCTGTGAGAAGTAGAAAGGGCGTCGGCAATCGGCATATCAACACCCATGAAATTTACAATTTCGGAGTTAAAAAGATAGAGGCGACCATACGTCACTTTTAAGGGATCCGGACGGGCCCTGGGCTCCACCGAGAGCGGTCAATCCGTCGTACTTTATTTTGGGAGAGGGTCCCCTTTGATAGAAACAAAGGTCCTACTTCTGCACTTGAAAGGGACGGGTAAAGGGCAAGCGCCTACCCTCACCTTGATCCGTGGTTACCTTAGCCAAAGAATTGATCCGGTCGCATCTTTTAAGATCACGGGTTTGTGAGGGAGGAGACGCATTTAAATTCGGAGGGTAGGCTAAACGCCCCATCCTGATCAGGCGCTGGTTGAACCTACGGGGCTTCATTAGGAATCCCCCTCTCCCGCCCGCCCAAACGTTACCCGGGGCTTTGGTTGAAAAAATATGGACAAAAGAAAATAAATACGAGGGTAGTATAAGAGGTAAAGTGAGGCAAGAATGCAATCATGGCCCCTCAACCCGGTGCTAGTTGGCTAGGAGGTTGAGTCTGCCCCCGACCGGAAATGAGTGTACGAAAGCTGGTCGGCAATTTGCCGCCTTCCGAGTAAATAGGTGGGTGATAAAAGGCTTGTAAAGAAATTGGTGAAAAAACGGTAAAACTGAAATAACTATAAAGAATAAAGCCTAGGTAGTCTCAATCTTGTTTGAGACTGCCTGAGACACGAGCCTGAAGGACGTGCCTCTCCTCTAGTTACACAGGAAGAGGACAATTGTGTATAATGGGTTTCTTTGGGCGATTTTTAATCGGGGTGGGGGATGTTCCACGATGTTTCCTGGGATGAATTACTGATGTAGCGCTACGTTCAATGCCTGGTTGTTGTAACCAATGAAACCTTCGAGTGGATATCATAACCTAACCAGGGTCGGTACCGGGCCTATAGGATTTGGGGTCAGAGTGTCTTCCGAGCCCTTCGCCACTACTTCAGCAATGCGATTGTGATGAGATGGTTTCTATTTTTTTTAATTTATTTATTTTATTATGACTTCAGATGTTCCATACGGATGACTATGTACTACAAGTTCTCCAAAAAGGCCACTGCCCATTCTGCCGGACACCTTCCGAAGATGGAACTGAACCAGACTCACTCTGAACAGGTCACCAGATGCTGGCGAAGTTTGCTCACACCTTCTCCACTTCGATCACCCTTCATGGCCTATTCCTTCCTTCTGTTTTGTGTATTTTTATGAGAGTTGTACGTTAAGGGTCATTGAAGAACCCCTGTAATAGGTGAGCACAAGAATAAAATGCGCACTCCCTGGGGCAGGTAGTCCAGATCATTAGGTTTACCTGTCACTTATCCCCAATTTCTCAGATCATTCAAACGCACAAATGATCTGAATGGAATTTGAAGGAAGCTGGCATCTTGAATTGTACTATAAATGTAAGGATTTAAATGTTCTTTTAAAAAAAAAACAACTCAGCATGGTAAGATCTATTATATAATCTCCGCTTGCTGTTTTTTTTTTGTCATCTGTGATTATCATCCGTCCAAAATATAGCTCTTTATCGTTGTACTTTTTTTTCTGACCCCTTTAAGGAAATGGTCATAAGGGTAATTAGTACTCTATAGCTCACTGCGAGTTTCATACATATGAGCCACATGAATACTCTCAGAAGTCCGTTTCCCTGTAGTTTCGGACGTAGACCCACTTTCTGACCTGGTAGTAGTAGTGGTTCGCCAACCAGCCTTTATCTAGGCAAATTCCGACCGGATAATGAAATATCCGGTTAAAGTCTTGTTCCCGGGGCGCCCACCGCTACCTAAGACGTCTTACGCCTCATTATTAAAAATGGCCCCCCTTGATCTTGTCCCATCCAGCTCTACCACCACGGTCGCTTCTGTGCCCAGTCGAGAACCCTCTGGGTGTTCTACCAGCCCCGGGCTCTCCTATGGTAGAGCTTGCGGCACAAAGTATTCACAAGCAGTCAAAGCTAAAACCAGGTCTCCGCGCGACCGTTTCCCCTAAGGCCAAAGAGCCGCGCGCATCCACCGAAACGTCTTCGGGGATTACAAGCTGACACCCAAAAGGAAGACGGCACCAAAAGCTATTGAGCTCCTACACTCCCACCCAAGGCTGGACCAGGCGACTCGAAGCTACAGTACCCCCGCCTCCAAACCACCTCACTGGCCAATGGTTTCGAGGCGGAGGGAGATTATGAATCTTATAACGCCCAAATTTCCCGTTAAGTCTTCGAAGGCGAGAGCGCCCAAAGTTCTACCTCCGGGAAGCGTTCGACCAATCATGTGACTGTCTTCTCGAAGAGGGGGCCCCCGCATCTATTCTGAGCAAGGCCTGCTTCAATAGAATTACTAAGGACTGCGGAGGCTCGTCTTTTAATGTTCGACCTTTAGCTATTTTCTTGGCTGGAATCTATGCGGTGTGTTTGCCAATGCCCAATCTCACGGGATATAGTGGTTTTGCGACCCCACCAATGCAGACCTTGCTATATGTAGCAAGGTCTGGGCCGACCTGATCGACGAGCTGGAGATAGTTGTCGTAGGTTGTTTTATGTATCACTCCCAAGAACTGCTTCATCTTCCTGTGTTTTCCTGATGCACAGCCTGATTTGGGGTGGGAGGTAGTCGATCATCTCCATGATAGTAATCAACTTTGCGATTCAAATATCATTTTCTGTACGTTGTCGCCTGAAAAAAAAAACCCGTTGGTGCTTGGCGCGGGCGTCTGCATTTCAGGAAATGACTGATTTCTCTATCACAGTCGGAGTTTAGCTCTTAATGAGGCCGTTGAATTCTTCTCCGTCAACCACATTATCGTCGGCTTAACTACTATTCCTAGAACGTCTGGCCGATTTGCAGGCCGACCACTTCCGTGGTGGTCATTCGAGTGTGGGACGACGCTCAAACAGAAACGTTATCCCAACATGTGATATAATCGCCGCCCGAACAATTTCACTCTCGGTGAATTCCCTCCCACTAGGGATAGGTTGTTATCGTAATTTCTACATAGACTACCTTTCAATCTCCCTCGGTGCGGCCTAGATGCCAACTCGAACGTCTACTCCAACAGGTATTGAAACTCGTATCTCGCTATTCCCGTAATGGGTACGGCGATTTGCTTTCCTGGCCGCCGTGCTGACGGGACTCAGCACCCCGTCCAGCCCCGGCTTGGCATTCTTTTTCTTCTTCTTCTAACCCCTACCTCTTCTTCTGTACCAATTCTCTCCCACCCTGTATCGTCCTTCCATCCACTCTTTCCTGTCCTTTGTCTCTCCTCTTTTCTAGGTTGTTTTTCGTTTGTTTAGTGATCTCGGTGTATCAGAGCTGTCCGACACCATGGCTAGGTCCTGCCTCTGTTGGTTGATGGGTCCACGCCTGAGTGGCGCTCTTGGGGATCTTTGCAATCCCAACCGGTAAATTTCCGATGCTGGCCGGCCATTTTTTAAAACTGGTGTCGGTCAAGGGTCGACGGGCTTACCCTCCTGGTTTAGCCGTCGCTACGGTAGAAAGTGACTACTGCATTGTGCGAGTTCGACCCCGTTTTATACTTTATTTCATATGGGTAACTCTTCTCTTCCCCGTTTGTTAGATCCCTTCCCAGAAGAGAGAGATCCTGATTTGGATTATCCTCGTTTTCTGGTGATGAATTCCTGTTCCAGGTCTCCGCTCTCTAAATTGGACGCGTTTGATTTGAATAAAGAGTTTGAGTCCCGCCGTATGTGGGCCCGTGGTAGCGGCGATTTAGTGGGTGAGGTATCTTCACAAGGGCAGTGTGGCGCCGTGTGGGATTTGTCCTCCTTTCGGAGCTTTCGGTTGTGCCCCACCCTCGCCTTAATTTTAAGGGAGTGATTCGCTCCAACGAATTAATGCAGTATGATGTCTCGAGACTAAAGGATAAACTTTCGTCCCAGAAATTTAGGGACGTTTACAGGGTGTCTAAGTCTGTTGGTCCCACTCGTCGATGTGTGGCCTGTGCGTTGGCGTACTATGGCTCCTTTTGTGGGAATCATCAATGTTGCGCCAATTGTGGAGGTTCCCATAGCGCCGCTTCGCGTTCTTGTCACGTATTCCTTTATGAGAAGGAGGTCCTGGCTCATTCGGGACTCCCTCAGGCTGGACTTCCATGAGGCCCGTCGTAGGGTGCGGGGGCAGCTCGCCCCTTCCGGCCCTCTTTTCTCTGACGTTCTCCAGTCTCGTCTTCCCTGCCTCCTACACCAGTCCCTTCCTTGCCCTCCGCCCCCTTTCCTTTATCTCCTTCTGACCTTCTTCCTTCCTCTCCATCTGACCCAATTCCTGCCTTACCCTCGGACCCTGTTCCCTCCTCACCCTCTGTCCATGTTCCGTCTTCTGTTCCATCTTCTTCGCATCTCAGTTCTCGTCCTTCTCTGCTCGATCTTCCTTTCTCTCTTGGCCATGAGTCGTCCACGTTGGGGGTTCGGTCTGGCTCTCAGCTCTTGCCTCCCGCCGTTCACGCTGACAAGTTCGTGCCAGGAATGTTCCCGGCTCACCGCGATCTGCCCCTTGTTTCCTCTGGCTCTTCTAGTCGTCGGGGACCTTCGTTGGTTTCCGTCACTAGAATTCCGACGTTGGTGTCGAGACGACAGTAATGTCTGTCATCCTACAGTGGAATTGTCAAGGGGTTCTTCCCAAGTGGGAGGAACTCCAGCTCTTGCTTTCTAACGTTCGGCCCTTGGTGGTCTGTTTGCCAGAAAATAAGCTTGGGATTCGTCCCTTGCCGGGGCGTTCGCACTTCCGAGTGTTTAATTCCATCTCCCCTGCTGGGGGCGTGTCCCATGGCGGTGCTTCTCTTTTAATTTCCTCTTCACCACTTCCCTTCCGTACTACCTTGCAGGCTGTTGCTGCGAAGGTTTTTATTTCCAAGCTTTTAACTGTTTGTTCTGTATACATCCCCCTGGATTTTAATTTGAGTCGGTCTGACCTTTTATAGCTCACAACTCAGTTACCTAGCCCGTTTTTATTACTTGGTGATTTTATTGATCGCCACCCGTCTTGGGGCGATACTGCCCCTAATCTTCGGGGCGGTGTGGTTGAGTCCCTTTTATTATCCCATTCCCTTTGTCTTTTAAATTCCGGCGATTTTACTTCTTATGTTCAAACGGATTCTTTTAGTGCTGTAGACTTGTCCTTATGTTCGACCGACTGTTTCCTTGATTTCCAGTGGTCGATTCGGGACGACCTTTCCGGGATTGATCACTTCCCGATCGTCCTGTCGGCTGCCCTTCCCGGCTTCCCTTCCCAGCCCGTACCTTTCCCTCCCTTCCTCGTTGGGATCTGCGGCGAGCGAATTGGGTTGGGTTCCGAGAGGCTTCCTTTACCGATGCAGCCCTGGGTTCCTTCGATACCGTTGATTCAGCGGTCTCATATTTTACGACCCATATTTTCGAGGCTACTGAGCGCTTTGTTCCGCGGAGGTGCCCTGTTGCGTGGCGCTCTACCGTCTTATGGTTGTCGAGGGATTGCGCGTCGGCTATTTCTGCCTATCAGTTTGCTCATTCCCGTTATAAGTGGAACCCGACCGTCTCGAATAGGGTCGATCGGAACCGGGCTCGTGCCATCAGCCAGAGGACCCTCTGTTTTGGCGCCGGTACGTATCTTACATCTCTTCGTCCACGTTTTTGACTCGGGTTTGGAAGCGGGTCAATAAGATCCGTGGTCGCTAACCTGGTCATGCCATCGCCACTCTAGATATTGGAGGTTCGCTTGTCTCGGAGGGCCAGTTGGTCAGCGATGCTCTGGCTGACCATTTTGCTTCGGTGAGTAGCGCTGGTAGCTATCCTCGACGGTTTCTCGATTATAAAGTCGCCTTTTAGATTTATTTTACTACGTGTGCCACCTACTCTTATAATGCTCTCTTTTCCTTCTATGAGCTGCGGGATGCTTTGTCTCACTGTGGCTCCACCTCTCCCGGTGATGATTGCATCCACTACGACTTTCTCCCTCGTCTCCATCCCCACTCCGAGTTATTTTTGGTTGACCTTTATAACCTGCTTTGGGTCAATTGGCGTTTGAGTGTTGTTCTACCGTTTCTCAAACCCGGAATGACGGTTTGGACCCCAATAACGATCGCCCAATTGCTCTTACGAGCTGCCTCAGTAAGTTATTGTGGGAGGATGGTTCAAGCTCGCCTTACTTGGTTTTTGGAGTCCAACTCGATCCTCTCTTCATTTCAGTGCCGTTTTCGCATCTGTCGTAGTACTCTTGACCACCTCATCCGTTTGGAAGACTCCGTTTTACGGGCTTTTTCCTCCAGGCATCGGGTGTTGGCGGTGTTTTTCGACATTGAGAAGGCCTACGACACCACTTGGCGGTATGGTGTTTTACGTCAGTTATATGATTTAGGTATGAAGGTTTTTTTACCCGTTTTTATTTAAGAAATTTTACCGTGCCGTAATTTTAAGGTTCGTGTTAGGGATTCTTCCTCAAGCTTGCGGGTTGTTTTAAGTGCGATATGTTTCGCCATTGCTATTAATAGCCCGGTGTCCTTTCTTCCTGAGGGAGTTTCGGCTTCTCTCTTCGTGGATGACTTGGCGTTGTTTTGTTCATCTCCCTGCTTGCCTTCTGCTGCCCGTCGATTACAGCTGCAATGGATGTCGTGTCGGGTCGTGCTGGCTCCAAGGGTTTTCATTTTTTGGTCAGCAAAACGAAAGCCATGCATTTTATCCCGGTCGTGGGGTCCTTGGTCCCTCTTCCCTCTTTGGATGGCAGGGCGATTGAGTATGTCCCCGTTTTTAAGTTCTTGGCTTAACGCTTGATAGCAAGCTTACTTGGGTGATCCATTTGCGTCGCTTTAGGGCTTTCTGTTCGAAGGCTATGGATTTACTTCGGGTTTTATCCCACACCACTGGAGGTAGTGATAGGCGCTGATTCAATCCCGGCTGGACTACGGTGGCGTGCTTCCCTCGTGATATCACCGGCTGCAGGTGTGCCTACGATCCCTGTTTCGTGTTCAATGACATCTTTTGATCGGCGGCCATCTCTACCCCGGCCTCTGGGGCTCCGGGTTGGGAACTATCTCACCTCCCTGGCTATTTCCAGGGTGTTGGCCCTTCCATTCCCGCCGGCTCCGTGTTGGAGCGTTCGCCCTCCTCGAGTCTGTACTGCTTTTTGGCATTTCGAGAAAGGGTCTACTGACCCTCGTCTATTAAAGTTCCTGTTTCTTGAACATGCGTGTGCTCACATGCACCAGCCTTCCTTCTATACTGATGACTCGAGGTCGGACTTCGGTGTTGCGGCAGCCGCGGTGTCCTCTACGGAGTCTCTTCGGTCCGCCCTCCCCCTGTAGCATCCGTTTTTACCGCAGAGTTGACAGCCATTCTTTTGGCTTTTAATTTGATTTTATCCCTCAATTCTTCAGATTTTATTGTTTTTAGCGATTCCTGGTCTGCTTTGGAAGCAGTTCGTTCTTTTACGTCCACACACCCTTTGGTTTTACGGATTCGATCCCGGCTGGTCAAAAATGCCTCCCGTTACAGGGTGGCGTTTTGTTAGGCTCCGGCTCATGTTGGGGTCCCGGGAAACGAGGCGGTTGATTGGCTGGCTCGCTTGGCCGCCCTCGAGGTGCCGGATGCAGCCTCTCTGTCCTTTAGGGATTCCTACCCCGTAATTAGGGCGTATGTCTTTTGTTTGTGGCAGAGAGAATGGGATTCGTTCCCCTCTTCTAAGTTGTCCCTTATTAAACGCTCTGTTCGTTCCTAGTCCTCTAGCTCTCAGCGACTCCGGTCCTGTGAGGTTGCGAATTGGGCACATGCGACTCACCCATGGCTATTTAGTTTCGGGTGGAGGCCGAGTTGCCCATGGTTGTACCTTTTGCGGTGGCCAGCTGTCTGTGGCTCAAATTTTAGTAGTTTGTCCCCGCCTTGCTTCTCTTCGAAATTCTTGCTTCCCTACCCTTTCTGGCGTCGCCTTCCCTGCTCGACTTCGCTTTATTTTATCAGAGGACTCCCTTCGGTCGTCCTCCCTCCTTACATTTATATCACGAAGTGGCGTTTTATCCCTTTTATAAATTCTTTCCATTTTTGTGTTTAGGTTTATTGTTTTATCTTTTATCCTGTGCCCTTCCCTGCGGCTGGCGCATTTCATTTGTTTATTGCCCCAGCCACCCATGTTTTTAGAATGCGTGCTGCATGCCCTTAATTTATGTCTGCGTCTCTGTGTATTGTGCTCTTTTCTTCTAATCCTTTGCTTTTCCCCATTTTTAGTGAGTGTCTCCCACGCCTCTTCTGACTTTTTTCGGGCGACCCTGTTTTAAAAGTGCTACCATTAAGGATTAGGTAGATGCCACCTTGTTTTCCCTTAAACTTAAACTTTTTAACAGAGGCTTGGCTTGAACTGTCCCATGAAATTATGATATCTAAACAGCGGAGTTTGAAGATTGGATAGCTTGTTGATGCAATAATGATATCTGTAACGCTGGCTTCATTTGCTAAGATCAAATATGATTGGTAGTGCCTTCCAAAGCACTTAGTGACTGCACTTAGAAGAGGTTGGCAAAATTTCAGAGAACGTGACTGAAGTCTCTTCAGCTTTTTCTCCACAGTGAGCAAAGTAGGGAGCAATTCTCCATAAAAACAGTTTTGTCCTCCCTGTAGGCGATCAATTGCCACTGCAATAGGAGCCAAAACTGAGACATACTTGCCAAGAAATTCAATTTCGTGACTTCTGAACACTGCTGCAAACAGAGAGTTCCACCTTGTAATGCAAGGCACCTTTAATGAACAGTTCATAACATTTTTGATAATCTCTGCTGATTTTGGACGACCGCTTTTGTTCCATAATGCTGACTGAGCATTTCCCCATCGCAGCATGATTGATATTTGCAAAAGAAGATATTTTCAGTGTTTGTTTTGCATTAGTTGTGCGAACGAGACTGTGTGTGTGAAGCACAGCGCACATGCTTAGATAGGCTGGAGCTGCATAGGTCAGACGAGAGGTCTTCTTCTTGATCTAAACTTCTCATTAAGAAACTAACCTCCAGCTCCTTCTCACCCTGATCTTCTTCACCTACTTGGATTCCATCTTCTGAATCTGTGAACACATTTTCAGCAGTGACTGCAAATTCCTTAAACGCTTTAACAAAATTAGAGCCGTTATCAGTGACGATACTCGTGATTTTCTGCAGTGGGATATCGTATTCATTGATGATATTCTCCATATGTTCAACAATCTTGATGTAGTTATGTTCTCCTTTGAAGCGACAGCATGCCAATACTCCACTGTGACGGACAAGAGCAGCCTCCTCCAAATGAAATAACAGTCCAATGTTTGTCTAATAAACGTTTCCATAAATTTTACATATTATTATAATCGAGATAAATTCTACCAACAAATAGGTCTGCTTTCAGTCGAGAGCTGATAACTCTTTAACTGTAAAGATATTTTCATTTTCATAAATAGCAATATCTTAACATACCCACTGAACTGTAACGCCCAAAAAACTACGGTGACGAGTTTACCAAATATCTGCAGTAGAGCTCTTGTCACTTTCTCTTCTTCTATAAGATTTCGGCCTAGCATCCGCCTTGAAATGACGTCAACTCAAGAATTTAGACCTGCGGTAGTGGAATGTGTGATTATTGTGAGTGAAATTGATTTTCACAGCGAAATGAGAATATATGGTATGCATATAAAATCTTCTATATAAAATGTAGCTATATGAATATCCTATAGCTATATAGGACTGGTACATTAATTCATAAATATATTTAGTCTTTCATATTCAGAATTACATAGTAAAATATTAACTTTCAGTATTGTTAGGAATATATGCATTATCAAGCTTTATTTCTTGCATTTTTGACGGGCGTCATGCTAGTTTTGACATAATGATATACAGGTATTGATACTATAACGAAATACATCGGTATAGGAATTCATCTAATAGCTACATATAATCAATTATTGTACTAATTATTTATGAAATATTTTTATTCAATAATATCTTCAAGTAAATGATAGCGCGCTTTAAGAATATATGTATGTGGATTCTCATGAAATTATTGCAATATATTAATTAACCTCTGTTGTTTGTATATGTCTTCCTTTATTTAACTTCGTTATATAGGCTACGTAGTGACTAATGATCCGAACGCTTTAGTACTCGTTCGTTATAAGAGCTTAACTTGTACTACTAATACTATAATTGTAAACAACATTTCTAACTCAGAACTCACCTTTAATTAATCTCACAAAAGCTGGCTGATCCATGGTTGATAGGAAATGCACACCTTGTATGATAAAATCTGCAATCGGCTTATCAACAACAGATTGTTTGACCTTCTTAGTATTCACTGCAAAACACTCCGGTAATGTCTTTACTTTAACACCGCTGCAGGAAGGACCCTCGTCTGATACTAAACATTTTCTTTTTGAATCTTTTCCTTGAGCTGTCACGTAGTTATCCGCTTTTTTCAGCAAAGCAGGATGCTTTCTCTTGATAAATGTACATGATCAGATAAGTGAAGGACATTTGTTTCATGTTGCTAGAATTCACGTTAAATTCAATTAGTATATAAATAAATAAAGGTGTTGCAAAAGGAAGCAAGTAGGTTCGTGCATGGTGAACCTACGCTACTTAACATTATCGTTAGCTACTAGCAATTTTGCCATTTTTTTAAAATAAAAAATAGTGAAACTTGTAAATTCAATTAAGTATCATATAATTAGCTTTAATAAATTCTTACCTTCAAATGAATGCGTAGATTGGAAGTAGCCTTGTTCCCCGCAGAGATTTCCCCATTGCATGATGTACATACACACTTCACTTTTTTCTGTCGGTAGATTTCACTCTAAAAAAATTACCATCTATAATTACAGGATTCTTTATCTTCCTCGTCTTTATTATTGTCTAATCTCTCCATTTCACTCTTTCGAAGAAGCTGAAGTTGCCATGCAGCAGTTGAAATAACGCTGAGCGCTCTCACTATACAACCGAACACAACTGTGGCCATCTGTTAACTGAATTTGAACTGATGCGAGCAATCTTCCCTCACCAGCTCACGCAGTCAACCCTTTGTGTCATACAAGTTGTGACAAGCTAAAAGATTCATTACACATTCTTAACAGCTATATAAACCTATTATCAGTGTAGATAGAGGGGAGTAGGAAAAGGGGCAAATAAAAAATAATAGCGTAGGCGAGTTGCGAACTGC
Source organism: Ceratothoa steindachneri (assembly GCA_963969495.1). Taxonomy (NCBI): domain Eukaryota; kingdom Metazoa; phylum Arthropoda; class Malacostraca; order Isopoda; family Cymothoidae; genus Ceratothoa; species Ceratothoa steindachneri. Next base: position 190,069,028 of record OZ018320.1, read on the forward strand.
TTCCCGCGTCGCTGGACCACTGTTAGCCAGCGGCGAATCCACTCGGCCATCCTGAGTCTCAAAAAAAACTCATTCAAACGAAGCTTTTAAGCCGCTCGCCTGCACTTCTCGTACGCTATACAACCCCCCTCTTAGAAGCGGAGCGTATTTTGAAGAAATGAAGAGAGTCCGTTTGGAAATGTTATCCAAGGGCTAACGCTCCCCCTCCCGGCTCTGGGCACCATTGTAGATAGAGAGGAGTAGGAAAAGGGGCAAAGAAAATAATAATAGCGTAGGCGAATTGCGAACAGCTTCCCGCGTCGCTGGACCACTGTTAGCCAGCGGCGAATCCACTCGGCCATCCTGAGTCTCAATAAAAGACTCATTCAAACGAAGCTTTTAAGCCGCTCGCCTGCACTTCTCGCACGCTATATCAGTAAAGTATTTAAATACATGATTTCAAATGTATTTACAAGTACAATTTTAAATACACATGTATTTAAATACTGCCCACCTCTGACGGTAGATGAGGTTAGATCTTCTGACCTCCGTTTGCTTTCCGTGACTCGAAACGGTTGGCGAATAACACGCAGGGCAACTCCGCAGTTGAGCCTTGCCTCGAATAATGCAATTGAACTTTGGGTTTCAATAAATCTCTAGAGTGACTAGTTATATGTACTTTGCAGAATTAATTCAACTATCTTGTGGGTTTTGTATATCAAACTGGGCGAAACAAAATAAACTTTACTACTACAAACAAAATAAAATACTGGACATGAAAGATAAATACAAAATAAAATAATGGACATGAAAGACAAATCAAAAATAGTATAATCGACATCGGCCGCACACGACCGACAAAAGGGGATTCCAATTCAGGGCGGATCTGCCACGAGGGATAGGAGCACTGAGCTCGAGTACTTTCCAACAGCACGGGTTGGGTTTGCACTTAATGCCGATTAGTACTCGGCTTGTTCGAAGTTATGACGGAAAATACAACCTGTATTCCAGTAATCACAGTCAGCCTCGAAAGTAGGGATCGAGGAAGTATTTACCAGGGAGGAAGCTGGGCTCGAGAGATCTTCCTCGTTTGTTTCTTTTTTTTCTTGTCTTCTTACTCATGGGGTATGGGGAGGCCGAGAGAAAGAAGCTATACAGAGAGAAAATAGACACTCGTAAGGAAAATGCAAGCGATCTGGGCACTGGTTCGTATTACAGTAATTTTGGCCGCTTCTTAAGTACGGAATTATTCAGAGGGCAATGAATGTTTTAGTTAATATTTAACAATTATCACAACTTAATTCCCGCCTACACTCGGCCATCAATCAGAGCCTACTGGCCTTACCTTATGCGCCGTCTCCTCTTAGCACAATACTAATTTACCCAGAACAATGATTTACTATTTATACAGAGACGCCGGAAGGGGATTTTACTTGATATTGAGGCGCCGGGAGTGAATTTAGACCACGCCATCTCGCGGAACCTCTCGTTGTTACAATTACGCTCGCTCTAGGGAGCGTTATCAAACGGAAATTACTTCAAAAGAAGCCGATCGCGGGCTCTTTCCGTCCTACCCATATATATATATATATATATATATATATATATATATATATATATATATATATATATATATATATATATATATATATGAAAACTCACAAAGTATCACGTGAGGGCAGCAAATGAATGCAATGTCCCGTAGGAAAAAATGAAATGGTGTTTCCAAGTCTTTCGGACTATATGCTAATTTTTTCTTTCTGAAAGTTTATTTTTTTCACATATTTGATTGTATTATGATATATTACTGTGTTTGAGTAAGCGTGCGTCTTGAGGATACCGGCGGTCACACGGCACTTAAGTAATATGATATTTCCCATGTGCCGTGAGACCCGCTCGCGTCCACATTTTATTTTTCCCCCCCAAAAATATATATATGTACATTAGAATTTACAGTAATTGATATTTCTCTTCTTTCCAGATGATAAATCTATAAAATATAAACGAAAATAACTAATACCAATATAAAAATGTTCTCAAGTAAATCTTTTTATGGATCTTCATCTAAAGGAAGTTCTGAAAGTTCTGAAAGTGATCTTGATGATGATCCCATGTTTAGTGGTGATTCGAGTTCAGATGAGTATAAACCAACAGAGTGTGAATCTACCGACTCATCTATTTCAGATGAAGAATGTCAAATGCTTCTCTCGAGCCAAAAAGTCGACTCTCGTAACCCTGATGATATTTCATTGCCGTCAAATGCTTGGCACATGGTAAATGGAACATATCTAAAAAATATTCAGTTCACTACAGTTGAAAGGAATTCTGCAATAAATGTATTACAGTCAAGAAATGTTACGTCTATCGATATATTCAATGTTATGGTTACAGACGATATATATAATCTAATTGTTCATCAGACAAATATCAATGCTCACAAGGTGCTTAGGAATCATCAGATGCGAAGAGCATCACGCATGAAAGAATGGAAAGATACTAATGTTGCAGAAGTGAAGAAGTTTTTGTCTATTGTTATGTACATGGGACTAGTAATTTATCCAAGAATAACGCTTTATTGGAGTAAAAAGAGACCCTACAAGAATGAGTTTGTTCCATCGATTATGCCACGAAATAGATTTCAGCTATTATTGCGGTTTTTACATTTTGAAGATAATGACAATTTTGCTCCTGGTGATCGATTATTCAAAATTAGAAATTTACCCTCATTACTTGAAAGAAATTTCACTAATGCCAAGAATCCTGGAGAACTGATTGCAGTAGATGAAACTATGGTTCCCTGGCGTGGTCGACTCATATTCAGGCAACATAATCCTGGAAAAGCACACAAATATAGGGTGAAACTATACAAGCTATATGATCCAAAACACACATACAAGTTCTGTATACTGTGGAAATTTGGATGTTCAAGACCGTGGTATGAGGTGCAGTCAATAAGTTTTGCAATTCGGATATAAGGAAACGAGATATGAGGAAAAATGTTTTATTATTTTTCAATATAACTACCCTCGACTTCGATGCACTTGCGCCACTTGTCGCCGAGGCTTCCAATTTCCGACAACCAGAAATCTCCCGACTGCTGTTCAATCCACTCCTGGACGGCGAGCCGGACATCTTCATCGTCCCCAAACCTGCGTCCACGCAGTGCAGCCTTGAGCTGGCGGAATAAAAAGTAGTCGCTAGGGGCCAGATTTGGAGTGTAGGGGAAATGGTTGAGCTCCTCGAATCCGCACTCGCGCAGAGCAGCTTGTGCAACTCTGGCCTTGTGGACTTTGACGACGTTGAAGTCGATCATGGGGCGTGAGGTTTCTAGGGACCCAACGTGGAGAGACCTTGGTCATGGCCAAATTGTCGTGGATGATGTTCATAACACTTCCATGTGATATTCTAAGTTCTCGCCCGATTTCTTCGACCTTCACCCGTCGATTTTCGAGGATCCTCCTCTCCACACGGGCCACATTGTCCTTGTTGGTCACGTCTGACGGGCGTCCTGGACGGGGGTCATCTTCAAGAGACTCACGACCATGGCGGAAATCTCTATTTCATCGAGCAATGGTTGCATAGGAGGGGGAGGTGTCGGTGTACACTGCAACCATGCATTCATGGATCTCTTTTGCATTCTTGCCTTCCTTGGTCAAAAATTTGATCACTGCGCGGTGCTCAACCTTCTCCATTGTTGAAAAAAAATTTGTGACTGCCGATCTGCGATCATTTACTGCTTTTTAAATAAACGAGGCAGGAGCGTGCGGCTGCAGGTTCTGACTTGTCATAACTTGTCCTAACACCCCGACAAATAGCCATCTCCCTTCCTCTGTTTTGCCCTACTGATTCGCAAAACTTATTGACCGCCCCTCGTATCCCAACAGAAACATCTACGCATTCTACTCAAATAGTGTTAGATCTTGCAGAAAAGTACTTGAAAAAAGGAAGAACCCTTGCTACAGACAATTTTTCACGTCTGTCTCTTTGGCCAGAACCCTGATTCAGCAAGAAACACATCTAATGGGAACTCTTCGAAAAAATCGTAAGTACAATCCAAAAGCCATAACTGAAGCAAAAGTAAAAAAAGGGGAAATTTTAGGGCGTAAAAGCAATGCTGGAGTCGTTGTAGCAAAATGGAAGGATAAACGGGAAGTTCTTATGCTGTCAACCAAACATGACTTGAGGATGGCGACTACAGGAAAGAAAAATCGCAACGGTAAGGATATAACTAAACCAGAAATGATAATATCGTATAATGTTGCCAAACAAGAAATTGACATTTCTGACCAAATGGCTAGTTATTCTCACCTCTCAGAAAAACAGTCAGATGGTACCACAAAATTGCCTTCGAATTTCTTCTAAATACAGCTGTTGTCAATTCACTTATCATGTACAAGGAACTGACAAACAAGAACATGCCAATAGCTGAATTTCGACTAGCTATTATTGAGTCACTGCCATGTAGAGGATGCGCCCCAGACTCAACAGTCTTCAAATGCGGGCAAACACGGATTAGAAGAATATGACACCAGAGACTTCAGAAACAGGATAACTCGCCAAAGATGCACAAGATGCTACTCAGAATTAGCAAAGAGCGTAGGTAGAAATGAGGCATTGAAAAAATTCAAAAAGGTATGTACCTATTGTAACGAATGTGTAGATAGGCCAGCTATGTGCTTAGATTGCTTTAGGAAAAGCCACTAAAAAGTATATTGCACTCACTTTATTATAGGTGAAATGCCCAATAAAGGAAATTTTCTACATTTTTTTTCCAATTTATATTAATTTTGAAATATATTTCAAATATATTTTTTCTAAAGGGGTTTTTATTGAAAAGTTTATTCTAGATTATATTTGTAGTATTCAAAGGTAAAATTTATTTGCTTCTAAGTTGTACAACATACTTCAAACCCTTATTTGTTTGTATTTTTCCAAAGTATTTCAAACTAAATAATCATCTTTTCTAAGTAGGTCTATTATTTTCCTGGATCTACAGATACGCCAATGAAATTTTCACTTAGGAAAAAATAGATATTCCCGAGGTCCCAAATGGCTTTTGAAGCCTTATATCTCGTTGCCGAGGAGAAATAAATCCATAAGTCAAAGACGCATTGACCGACTACATGGCAGGAATACGGGCAGCTCTTCGGACTGCCTGGCAAAGAAGATGGGAGACGGTCGAAGGGAACTTAAAGTTGCGTGCCATTGCGCCGCGACTGTTCCCATGGACCTATCCCCCAATGCCGCGGCGGCTTCAGGTTGCTTTCTGTCGTCTCCGAATCGGTCACACTCGTGTGACGCATCGCTATTTGATGGAACGCTCGCCTGCGCCCTATTGCAACGACTGCGTCGTCCCCCAGACTGTTCGGCACATTCTTGTCGAATGTCCCAGTCTGGGTGATCTTCGCGCACGATACCTGTCCCGGTACCGGGATGGGTGGGGTCGCTACCGCCTGTCCCTTGTACTCGGGACAGATTCGTGCACATTGACTTGTGGACTTGTTGACTTCTTGGGGAAGGCCGGCCTTCTCCCTATTATTTAAGCAAGGTTTGTTTTTTTTTGTTTTGTTTTGTTTTTTGCATTTGTTTTTTTTTGTTTTTTTCCCTTTGGTTTCACGCTCCTGCTCCGGGGGGGACCTCTCCCTGACGCACCAGCTTGCTTCCTTTCCCGCTTTTTGGGGTGTTTCTTTTTTCTCTCTAATTTTATTTTAAAGTAGCCTAGAACTAGGCCAGTTTTAATACGGCGACTAATGCCCAAGTAGGCAGTCGCCAGATGAGCTCTTAAAAAAAAATAAAAAATCAAAGACGCATTGTGACCTGCCGGCATCTCACGCAGTACAGCGAGACAGATAACATGAGAGATGCCGGCGGGGCACACGGCAGCCAACGTGTTAATTAGGGGGTACAAAATACTGAAACAACTTTATTTGAGATTTTATGTATGTAATGATAATGGGGTCAAGGGTTTGTTCATGCTAGACCCCGTTATCTCTACATACATAAAATCATAAATAAAGTTGTTTCAGGATTTTGTACCCCTTCCACTATTTAAGACAATGTATGTCCAGCCTCCTGTACATTTCTTGAAAATGTTTTAAGAATAAAGACGAAAGCGCTCGGAATCGTTTTTTTACTTCTCCTTTGTGGGTGTATCTGCATAACTTTGACTCACGTGCGCTTTGTGAGCTTTTTTCATATATATATATATATATATATATATATATATATATATATATATATATATATATATATATATATATATATATATATATATATATATATATATATATATATATATATATATTTTATATATATATATATATATATATATATATGAAAATTAACCAACAGAAAAATGAAAAGATGAATCCAAGCACTTTCGAACTATATTTGCAAGTTCATTTTAAGGAAATAGCATGAAAATGGAGAAGACAACCTTATATAGAGTACAAAGATAGTAGGGGAACGCCCATCACATAGTACAAACCAATGGAAAAACACAAAAACAAGACAAAAAAATACGAATAAAAAGAACAATAGGCAACTAATAATGGACATATACATCCCTAAAACGATATACACGCAACAACGCCATGTATATGAATGGAAATTCTTTCCTCACGTGACACTGAGTTTTTCATTATATATATTATATATATATATATATATATATATATATATATATATATATATATATATATATATATATATATATATATATATATATATATATATATATATATATATATATATATATATATATAATGAAAAGGTGTTTCCAAGTACTTTCGAATTTTATTTAGTTCCTTATCAAGGATAACTACAAGAAGTAATATTATATTAGAAAGAAAATATGAAAAACTACCTCAAAAACAAGAAATCACCAATGAAGAAGACGAAAGGGTGAAGGTAAAGATTCACATTAAGAATTACAAGAAGCAGGTAGTAAGGTCAAACTGAGAAGACGGAAAGGGTAACAGATTAAAAGAAATGGAAATAGCCTATCGAGGGAGATTATAAGACACGAAGAGCGAAAAGTTGGGAAAATATAATGTACATAAATAACAGAGCAGTGACAATTAAAAAAAAAATAATTGGGGCCACATAACTAAAGATTGTATATAAAAACCTAAGAACAAAAGTCAGAACTAATTTCTTTCTTTAAGTATTAGTCTTTTAATTGTAGCATCTATTTTATATAAGCCAGAGGAAAGGTTAAAATTATCACATTGGCTTATAAAAGCACATTCAATCATATTCCTTTTTATAGGGTTATTGGAACGATAAATGAATTTTGCCGAGTTCCAATTAATTAGATGGTCCTTATCTGACATGTGGACAAAGAAAGGACTGTTATTTTCCCCTTTTTGGACATTATATTTATGTTGATTTATGCGAACAGAAAGTTGTTTACCTGTTTGTCCATAATATTTACTTAGGCAACCAGAACACTCAACTGAATAAACTCCCCCTCCCCAAACTATTACAATTATTATGTACTAATAAATTCTTAATGGTCATCTCATATTTAAAAGCAACAGAAATGTTAAAGTTATTCAAAAGACAGGGAAGATCACTAAAACAAAGAGAAAAAGGTATAACTAAAATGTTATTACCTGTAAAAGGGAAGAGTAGGGACAGTTTGATAAAATGTCTTTTTAGCAGAAAAAAGACATTTGAAGAAATGGGTAAGGGTAACAAAGTTTATGGCAAATTTTAAAGATATTGGAAAATTCAAATCCATATATTCCGGGTTCACAACTCGTAATGCCCGTAGAAACATAGAAGAAAAAACAGAACGTTTAGCTTTAGGGCTGTGAGAAGAGTAAAAATGAATATAAGAATTGGAATTAGTAGGCTTACGAAAGATGGAGTATTTAAAACATGTATGAGTTCTATGAATAAGAAGATCAAGAAAGGGAAGGGTTTCTATTATTTTCCATCTCGTGGGTAAATTTAATTGAAGGGACGAACGAGACAATTGAGTCTGGTAAGAAAAACATTTAACATCTTTGGAATTAGGCCACAAGCAAATGACCATCAATATACCTGTACCAAACGATTGGGGCGTCAAGGATAGTAGGGAGAAGTTTTGTTTCAAAAAACTTCATATATACGAGTAAGTTAGAAATATTTGCTTTCGAACGAAAACTTACAGTTTTTGGTACAAAGGTATATGAGGTTCATGAAAGTAGTTTGGGTACCGGCAAGTCATAATTTTGCAAATGATCATTAAGGAAATCGAAAAGATCTTCAACGGGTACTTTGGTAAATAATGAACAAACATCATTAGAATAATGAATAGCATTAAGTTTAGAAATAAGGTCGTAACTATTAATGACATGAGAATGAGAAATGGAACCAACTAGTGGAGTAAGAAATGAAGTAAGCCATTTAGACAGGGAATATGAAACAGACCCAACAGAACTTATAATAAGGCGTAATGGAAAATTTGGTTTGTAAGTTTTTACTAAGCCGTACAAATAAGGGAGGGTAGCGTTACTAGACTTGAATTTTGAAATTAAATCAGGAAAGTTTTTAAGTAATCGCCGTACATTTTTATGGAAGTCACTCTTAACTTGAAGAGTGGGGTCTTTTAATACAGGTAGGTATCTTGGTCATTAAGCATTACATTCATTTTATTAAGATAGGAATTTTTACCAATGATTACGATATTACCAGATTTATTGGCCTTAGTGATATGGAGGGAAGAATTATTTCGAAGATTCGCTAAAGCACGACGAAAACGAAGGGGATAATTGAGGTGGACAGGCTTAGTCAAGCATTGATAAACACAACCTTTTACAATAGAAATTAAATCACTAGGTACATCATTGTTTTTCTAAATCGGCAAAGCTTTTAGCAATGGAAACACTTGAAGGGGAGATGGGATAGAGAAATTTAAACCATATCCTAAAGCGGTGACAACATTTTCATCCAAAACTACGGAGGAGAGGTTGGTAACAGTTTCAGACCGGCTATTCTTAGTCCAACCATTATCAGCGATGAGGGTTTGAAATTTTCAAATTTTATGATCCAGTTTGGCAGACTTGATTCTTAGTGTGCCAAAGTTAGAGTCTTGTAACACATTAGACCAGTTAAAAAGGATGATACCTGTGAAGGCGTGACGTCTTGCGTTAGCTTCTTTGAAGGCGAGTGTAACCTCATATTTCAATGAAGAAATACGTTTGGAGAGAAGAATCCGCTCAATTTCATGAAACGGAAGTCCCTTTTAAAAGTAATAACATTTTAGTTCTACCTTTTTCTCTTTGTTTTAGTGATCTTCCCCGTCTTTTGAATAACTTTAACATTTCTGTTGCTTTTAAATATGATACGACCATTAAGAATTTATTAGTACGTAATAATTGTAGTAGTTTTTTTTCTCGGGGGGGGGGGAGTTTATTCAGTTGAGTGTTCTGGTTGCCTAAGTAAATATTATGGACAAACAGGTAAACAACTTTCTGTTCGCATAAATCAACATGAATATAATGTCACAAGAGGGGAAGATAACAGTGCTTTCTTTGTCCATATGTCAGATAAGGACCATCTAATTAACTGGAACTCGGCCAAATTTATTTATCGTTCCAATGACCCTATAAAAAGGAATATGATTGAATGTGCTTTTATAAGCCAATGTGATAATTTTAACCTTTCCTCTGGCTTATATAAAATAGATGCTATAATTAAAAGACTAATACTTAAAGAAATTAGTTCTGACTTTTGTTCTTAGTTTTTTATATACAATCTTTAGTTATGTGGCCCCCAATTTTTTTTATTTACTTTTTTTTTTAATTGTCACTGCTCTTATATGTACATTGTATTATCCCCACTTTTCGCTCCTCGTGTCTTATAATCTCCCTCGTTAGGTTATTTCCATTTCTTTTAATCTGTTACCCTTTCCGTCTTTTCAGTTTGACCTTACTGCCTGCTTCTTGTAATTCTTAATGTGAATCTTTACCTTTCCCCTTCCGTCTTCCTCATTAGTGATATCTTGTTCTTTAGGCGGTCTTTCATACTTTCCTTTCGTATATATACCTCTAATATAATATTACTTCTTTTAGTTATCCTTGATAAGGAACTTAATAAAGTTCGAAAGTACTTGGAAACATCTTTTCATTTTTTCCTGCGGAACATTGCATTCATATATATATATATATATATATATATATATATATATATATATATATATATATATATATATATATATATATATATATATATATATATATATATATATATATATATATACTAGCGGTGTTCCTCAAGGTTCTGTCCTGAGACCACTACTATTCATCATCTACGTCAACGACATAGACTTTGACATGGTTGCCAAGATTTCCAAATTTACAGATGATACCAAGCTTGGTATGAACGTCGCACAGGAATGAAATTCTGTCCGCCTTCAAGGTGATCTTCGGAAGATTGGGGAGTGGTCGGACACGTGGCAAATGCCATTTAACGTAAACAAATGCAAAGTGATGCATATAGGCCACCGAAACCCTCAATCTCAGTATATCCATAAGGGCACTGCTATTGAATCCACCGACACTAAGAAGGACTTGGGTGTAACAAACACCAGTGACCAGAAGTTCTCGAAAAAGTGCATTGAGGCGGAGAAAAAGCCCCAAAGGATGCTAGGCTACATAAAGCGCCAGTTTGGATATCGGAACAAGGAGATAGTACTGTGTTTGTATAACTCACTTGTCCGACCGCACCTAGAGTATACCGTACAATTTTGAGTCCTTCGTTTCGAAAGGATATTGCGAGATTGGAACGTGTGCAAGCCAGGGCAACCAAATTGATTCCCTCTATCGGAACCAAAACTCACGATGATAGATTAAGGGAATTAGATCTGTCTCGTTGGAAACCGGGAGACTGCGTGGTCAGCTTATCGAAGTGTTTAAAATACTTTGAGGCTTCGATAATGTAGACTACATGGATATTTTACAACTTAGTGAGGGCAGAACGAGAAATCACGGCTACAAACTTGAACTGAAGTGTTACAACTGTGATCTGCGTGGCAAATTTTTCACCTACAGCATCTGCGGTAGCTGGAAGTTGTCAACAACAATTCTGTTGATAAGTTCAAGTAAAGACTGGATAAAGTCTTGAAAAGTGGCCGTTTGGGCACTTAGATCGTTATGCAGAACTGTGCCTGCTCAACTGTTAGCCCAAATGTACCCACTTTGAATGAACAGTAAGGTCTCCTCAAATACTTCTTGCGGCGCGCGCGCGCGCTCTCTCTCTCTCTCTCTCTCTCTCTCTCTCTCTCTCTCTCTCTCTCTCTCTCTCTCTTATAGTGAGTCCTACATTCGTGGACTCTCTCAAAGTTCTTCTGTTTAATGCGAAGTCGACCAGGAACAAGTTTCTTGAACTTCGTGGCCTCGTAGCGACGAAAAAACCTGAAATGGTAGCCATAAAAGAGTTGTGGGTGAAAACCTCAAACCGAGATTTTGAAGGTGAATTCACAATTCTCGGTTACCAACTCTTCCAAAAAGATAGGCCAGCTAGAGGGGGCGGCGGCGTGATGTTGTATGTCAAGGATAGGGTCAAATCGACGAACTGCAATAGTGTATCCGACCACGATCTACTAGGTGTTGACCTAGACATAGGTCCTGCCAAATACACGACCCTGGTGCTTTACAGACCCCCTACCAACTCGTTGAAAAGAACAGGGATTTGTACCCCCTGCTGCGTGAACTTGTAGAAGACAGAGTGTGTATTGCCATGGGTGATTTTAATACCAAAGTTCACTGGGAAACGAGAGAAACCTGTAGCGAAAACGCACTACTCCTGGAGTTCGCGAACAACGAGTTCTTGACTCAATGGGGGAGAGAGCCAACGAGAGGCAATAATACGCTCGACTTGCTTTTCACCTCTGATGATGACATCGTAGAGGATCTCTCGGTAGGCGAAGAGCTCGGTGCCAGTCATCACCAAGTAGTCAAATTTATAGTCAAGGTCCAGAAGGTAGAGTCTTCGACTAGTAAATCGAGGAAACTTTATTTGAGAAGAGCAGACTTTGCAGATCTTCGTGCTGGATTGACTGATACGAGGCTAGAAGTGTGCGAAGATGTTGAAGTTTCGTGGAATAGATTCAAAGCTACGTTCATGAGTCTTAAATCACGTTTCATCCCTTTGAAAAGCCTTCATCGGTATTCCGTTCAACTAAAGTGGTTTAATCGAGAAATCAGTCAACTGCTGAGGAAGAAGAGAACGGTGTACCGGCAGTCAAAGATTTCTGGAGACTTTGAGGAGTACCGTGGGCCAGCTAGGAGGGGGAAGTCCAGCATAATAGCGGCAAAGCGTGCCGAAGAGCTCCGAGTAGCGCGACTCTCCAAGGAAAATCCCAAGGCGTTCAATGGTTATGTAAACAGCCGTGAACCAATCCATCGCACGATTGGCCCTTTAGTGAATGAGGAGGGGGCATGAAAGCCCTCAGATGCAGAAAATGCTAACCTCCTCAACGACTACTTCTCTTCAGTGTTTACTGAAGAATGTGGTCCCATCCCCAAGCCCACGGATTCTTACTCGGTGGAAAAACTGGAGGAAATGGATCTCACCCAAGGGAAAATCGAAAAAAAGATGACTGATCTAAAGAAGAATAAGTCCCCTGGCCTGGACGGGTTTCTACCTAAAGTGTGAAAAGAAGTGCGCGATGTAGTGTCACAACATCTGAGCATAATCTCAACATGTTGGCAATCCGGACAGAATGCGTTCCAAGAGCCTGGCGTGAAGCGGAGGTGACTCCTATCTTCAAGAAAGGAGACCCTAGCCAGAAGTCGAACTACCGACCTATTAGCTTAACTTCAATAGTCGGTAAACTCATGGAAAGCATCTTGGTGGACAACATGACGTCATATTTAGAAACTAACTTGCGATGGAGGAGTACCCAGCATGGATTCCAAAGGCACCGGTCAGGCCTAACGAATCTTGTAGAATTCTTCCACTTTGTTTTTAGTAAGCACGACCGGCATAAGGTGGTGGATGTTATCTACTTAGACTTTCAAAAAGCCTTCGATAAGGTACCACACCGTCGCCTCCTTCGGAAAGTGCGTATGCTGGGCGTAGACGGAAAAGTAGCAAGTTGGATAGAGAACTGGCTAAGTGGCAGACGGCAACGGGTGGTGCTGAATGGACAGGCTTCTGAGTGGGTGCCCGTTACTAGTGGGGTGCCTCAATGTTCTGTCCTGGGACCACTACTATTCATCATCTACGTCAATGATATGGACGGTGACATGGTTGCCAATATTTCTAAATTTGCTGATGATACCGAGCTTGGTATGAACGTCGCAATGGAAGGAAATACTGCCCGCCTTCAAGATGATCTTCGGAAGATTGAGAAGTGGTCGGAAAAGTGGCAAATGCCATTTAACGTGAACAAGTGCAAAGTGATGCATATCGGCAACCGGAACCCCCAATCTCAGTGTATCCTTAAGGGCACTGCTCTTGAATCTTGTGACACTGAGAAGGACTTGGGTGTAACAATCACTAGTGACCTAAAGTTCTCGAAACAGTGTATTGAGGCGTAGAAGAAAGCCCAAAGGATGCTAGGTTATATAAAGCGCCAGTTTGGATATCGGAACAAGGAGATAGTAATGTGTTCGTACAACTCACGTGTCCGACCGTACCTGGAGTATGCCGTACAATTTTGGAGTCCTTCATTTCGAAAGGACATCGCGAGATTGGAACGCGTGAAAGCCAGGGCAACCAAACTGATTCCCTCTATCCGACATAAAAGTTATGAAGATAGATTAAGGGAATTAGATCTGTTCTCGTTGGTAACCCGTAGACTGCGTGCTCAGCTCATCGAAGTTTTCAAAATACTTCGAGGGTTCGACAATGTTGACTACAGGGATATTTTCAGCTTTAATGAGAGCAGAACAAGAAATCACGGCTTCAAACTTGAGCTGAAGCGTTACAACCGCGATCTGTGTGGGGAAATTGTTCAAATACAGTATCTGCGGTAGCTGGAACGCACTTCAGATGGAGGTTGTCAACAACAATTCTGTTGACCAGTTCAAGACAAGACTAGACAAAGTCTTGAAAAGTGGCCGTTTAAGGAGGACGTAAGGCAATTGAGCGAAGATGTGCCCGCTCGAGAGCTAGTCCAAAGGTACCCTCATTGAATGGGCCGTAAGGTCTTCTAGAGTACTTATTTTCCTTGTAACTCCTTGTTTCTCTCTCTCTCTCTCTCCTCTCTCTCTCTTTCTCCCTCTCCCTCTCCCTCTCCCTCTCCCTCTCTCTCACTCTCCCTCCCCCCCTCTCTCTCTCTCTCACTCGCCCTCTCTCTCTCTCTCCTATCATGTCACTCTTACCCTTTTTTTCCTCTATCTACATATAAGAACCTGGCAGCTATCTCATGCGTCAGAAGAGAGCCTTTGGAACCTCTATAAACAACGCCAATCGACGCTCACTGGTTGCGAAAGACTAGGACTAGAGGTGTCCTAGGCGTTGGGGCGCGATGAATGGGATGAGGGTAGTGCCCCGTTAACTCCTTCCCTGACGCGTAATTATTGACCGTTCCCAGTGACCATTGACGGGTGCCTCTGGTAGCATCGGTCCGAGGTGACGGCCGTTTGTTCCCAGGTTGGTTGTCAGGCCAATAAAAAGCATTGGGTGGAGTCCCTTGGTGTGGCGGGATATCCAATGAACGCTACTCCGAGATCCTGGCTGTCGTGAATGGAACTAGTAGGAGTTTAGTACGGGGCGTGCTCCGTCGTTCACCTGGTGAGAAATCGATGGCCCCTTCGGGGACCGTCAGTGTTGCTTGGTTGTGAGCCACGGCACGCCGAGGTTTGATGATTCGGTCGGACGAACAGCAGCACATGGAGCGTGCCTTCTGAAAGATTCGAAACGTATCCGATGGATAGGAGGGAGCAAATCACGCGGCGCGAACTCACTCCCACCCCACTTCCATTTCATTGAGTAGTCACAAAGTATTCCGAGATAGAAAGTGTTCGGCATGACTGGGAAGAAAGGACCAGGTGACTTCAACTGCCGTGGGACTGACTGGAGGAACTGGACAGGCGATGTGGAAGGGAGAAGATTGATCGAGTTTGCTCAGGATAACTTCCTGACACAATGGGTAGAGGAACCAACGAGGGGTGAGAACATGTTAGATTTGGTGCTTACCACCGAGGAAGACATGGTATCCAGACTCAACGTGGGAGAGTGTCTGGGCGGGAGCGATCACCGCACAGTCATGTTTTCCCTCCACATTCCATGTGAGAGAAGCTTTCACGTCGCTATCTTTAAACCCGACTTCCGACGCACGAACTTTGGGAGTTTTCGGGATGCGATAGCTCGGCTTTGATCCGCAAAAGGAGAAGGAGACTCGGACAAATGGTTGGAGTTTAAAGAAAGTTTTATGACCCAACAGTCTGCGTTTGTTCCCAGCAGAAGGAGGAGCAGCAAGCCTCTCCAACCGAGATGGTTCAATCGAGGCATCTATCGCCGCAGTGATAAGGAACAGGAAAACCGCATACAATAACTGGAAAATCAACCGTAACAGAGAAAGCCTTCTTCAATACAGAGAAACGTGTATTCAAGTTAAAGCACTGGTACGCAAAGCTAAGTGCAGCGAAGAAGTTCGAGTGGCCTCCCTCTGTAAAGAGATCCCGAAAGAATTCTTCCTGTATGTAAATAACCGCAAGCCGATTTGCCATAGCATAGGACTGCTGAGAGATGACAATGGCGTGTTGCGGAAGTCAGAACCAGATATCGCCAACGTGTTGAACTGCTACTTCGTTTTCGTATTTACGAGTGAAGTTGATGGTCTAGCTCCGAGTCCGGCGGTTCATCTCGAAGAGGGTGAAAACCTATGCGAAATAGTCTTAAAGAGAAACGAAGTAGTAGCCAGACTAGGAAACCTAAACCCGTATAAGTCTTTAGGTCCGGATGGCTTTCTTTCTAGAGTCCTCCGAAAAGTTAGTGAAGAGGTCACTCCACACCTCACAACCATTTTCAACAAACCTTTGGAAACTGGAGAGGTGCCGGAAGACTGGAGAATAGCAGACGTAACTCCCATCTATAAGATGGGGGACCGCAAATGTGTGGGTATATTAACAGCCTATCAGTCTGACATCTATCGTAGGCAAACTACTCGAGGGAATAATCGCAGACCGTATAGTGCAGCACTTAGAGTCGCACAACCTGATCTTGGATTCCCAGCACGGATTTCGTGAGAACTTTTCATGTCTCACTAATCTACTAGAATTTTTCCACAGTATTTTGAGTGAGTATGACTGTAGTCGAGCTGTGGATATCTTAAACCTGGACTTTCAAAAACCCTTTGATAAGGTACCACACCGCAGGCTGATAAATAAGGTCTGCGCTCTTGGCATTACCGGCAAGGTAGCCGAATCGATAGAAAACTGGCTCTTGGGACGGAGGCAACGAGTAAAGGTCAATGGGATAGCCTCGCAATGGACGCCAGTCAGTAGCAGGGTGCTCCAGGGCTCAGTGCTTGGGCCTTTATTGTTCATCGTCTACATCAATGATATAGACGAAGGACTAATATGCTCGATACCCAAGTTCACCTACGATAGCAAGCTAGGAGGTAGTGTGAGCTCGCGAGAAGGAGTGGAACGCCTACAAAATAGCCTCCTCGGGATAGGCTAGTGGTCAGAAAGCTGGCAGATGCTATTTAACCTTGACAAGTGCAAGGTAATGCACATCGGCCATGCTAACCCTCGGTAAAACTACTCCTTGCTAGGCAAACAACTAGATACCACTGACCTTGAGAAAGATTTAGGCGTGCTAATCAGCAGTGATCTAAAGTTCTCCAGGCAGTGCCTCTAGGTGGAAAAGAGGGCCTAGCGAATGCTGGGATACATAAAGAGGCATTTTCGCTTCTGAAATAAGCAGATTGTTCTCGCCTTGTACAACTCTCTAGTCCGGTGACACCTTGAATACGCCATACAATTCTGGTCCCTAACCCTAAGGAAGGATATTGAACGGCTGGAAAGGGTACAGGCCAGAGCCACAAAATTGATCCCTTTCCCTTGGAGACACGCAGGTTAAGAGGCCAGCTGATTGAAACTTTTAAGATAATGCGAATTGAAAACGTAGATCACAGGAGGCTGTTCACGTTGAACGCAAATGCTCCACGTAACCACGGTTACTAACTGGAAATACCGCAATACCATACTAGCATTTGCGGAAACTTCTCGTACAAAATCTGCGGAACTAGAACCGACTACCGCGAGAAGTGGTGAACAGTTCGTCAGTCGAACAGTTCAAATCTCGACTTGACAAGAGTGTCCACACCCTGACCTAGATGGTACCACCTTAGTATAGATTATAGATCTGAGTAAAGTAGATAGGTTTCAACTTTGTCTATAAAAATTTCCTGTTTGTGTTCTTTTTTATCAGCAAATGCAGTTATCGTTTAAGCTTTCTGGCTCGCAAATGCGGGTGGAAGAAGTGGGCAGGGAGAGCCTTCATCAATGATATACTTTCTCTTATGCTATAGGTTAGAGCTTTCCCAAGATAATACCTCCACGGTCTGGTCAGCAATCTCCTTTAAGGTACTACTATTCCTTGTGACACTCTTCTCTCTCTCTCTCTCTCTCTCTCTCTCTCTCTCTCTCTCTCTCTCTCTCTCTCACACACACACACACACACACACCCAGCATGATTGGAAAGAAAGGACCGGCTGCTCGTAAATACACATGTTCGGTGTACAAAAAGGACAAGTGACGTGTAGACTTGCCGGAGGGGTGTTACTCGAAATACCACCCGGAAAGTATCTGCATTGACTGTGTCCTTAAAGTAGAAGTGCAAGACCTCAAGGATCTATATAGATCATCTGAGAAAAAATCTAAAGAACTGGAGAGGAATCTGCAGAACAGAGGATCTGAACACGCGCGTCAGCTTCGCTATCTCGAGGACGAGATCCTCAAGTCTAGAGGTTCAGTCGGCTACCGATGTATCTCCCACCGACGTGGGTAGATCCGCCGCGAGACCCTCTTCTAAAAAGCGAGCACTGCATCGGCAGTGCCACGCCAGCCTTCCAACCCCCCAGATCTGGAGTCAGTTGCTGCGGGACTGGCTCAACGGGCTAAAAAGAAGAAGAGAAAGAGGAAAAAAGGAAAGAAAAAGGAAGAGAAGGTAGAAACAGAAGAAGAGAAAGCAGAAATAGAAGTTAAAAAGGAGGAAAATAGGAAAAAAAGAAAGAAAAAGAAAAGGAAGAAAAACTATGAAGAAAGAAAAAAACAGAGAAGTCGCTTCTGAAAGGAAAGACTCTGTCCTCTGCAGCCAAATGTGATAGGGTCGTCCTTATCGGTGATTCTCAATCAAGGGATCGGCAACCCATGCTAGCGGCCCGCCTTCACACCAGTATGAGGGCAAGCTGCCTCCCAGGACGTGGGAACCACCAGATAAGAGTAGAGGCTAAGAAATCTCAGATTTCTGAGAGTTTAGTCGTTGCCCTGATGGTAAGTGGCAACGACCTCTACTTCAGAGGATGTAGGGTAGGCCATACAGGCGAAAACCTTAAGACGGTCATGGGGGCTGTGGATGACTGTGGGTTGAAAACCCGCAGACGTGTCGTGGTCGGGATGCTCCCGAGAAGAATTCCAAGCCGGATCGCTCACTCGAGGAACGTCATATTGAACCGACGACTAGAAGATTTATATGCGGCGAAAGGGGTGTTTTTTTTGTCGACGCCGACCGCATCTTTTATGGTAGGAGCGATCTCTGCCAAAGGGATGGGGTGCACCTTTCCTTTAAAGGAAAGGCAGTACTCTCCAACCTGATACAAGATGTCGTTGAGCGGACTCAAAGAATGGTCCGGCCCAGAGTGAGGGCGGACGTGCGCGAGTACGCCAAAGTCACCCCTGGAACGACCTTCGCGGAGGTCGCTCGAAAGGGTGCCACCACACCACCAAATGAGAACAGAGAGACAACTAAGACGGGAAATGGAAGAGCGTAGGGAGTCCTACATTTGAGAACTCCCTGAAAGTTCTTCTTTTTAAGGCGAGGTCAATCAGAAACAAGTTTCTTAAACTTCGTGGCCTTGTAGCGACGGAAGAACCTGAAATGGTGGCCATAACAGAGTCGTGGGTAAAAACCTCAAACCGAGATTTTGAAGGTGAATTCATGATTCCAGGTTAACAACTCTTCCAAAACGATAGGCTAGACAGAGAGGGTGGCTGGTGTGATGTTGTATGTCAATGATAGACTCAAATCGAAGAACTGCAACATTGTATCCGACCACGAGCTACTAGGTGTTGACCTAGATTCCATACCCAACTCGTTGAAAAAGACAGCGATTTTTACCGGCTGCTAGGTGAACGTGTACAAGACAGAGTGTGTATCGCCATCGGTAACTTCAATACCCAAGTTGACTGCTAAACGAGAGAACCCTATGGAGAGAACGCACTACTCTGATGATGAAATCGTTGAGGATCTCTCTGTAGGCGAAGTGCTCGGTGGCAGTGATCATCGACTAGTCAGATTTTTCGTCAAGGACCACAAGGCAGAGTCTGCGACTGGTAAATCGATGAAACTTGATTTGCGAAGAGCAGACTTTGCAGTTCTTCGTGCTAGATTAATTAATGCGAGGCTAGAAGTGTGCGAGGATTTTGAAGATTCGTGGAATAGATTCAAAACTACGTTCATGAGTCTCCAATCACGAATCATCCCTTTGAAAATCCTTCGTCGGTCTTCCGTTCAAACAAAGTGGTTTAATCGAGAAAATGGTCAACGGCTGAGGGAGAAAAGAACGGTGTGTCGGCAGTCAAAGATCACTAATGACTTTGATGAGTACCGTAGGCTAGCTAGGAGAATCAAGTCCAGCACAAGGGCGGCAAAATGTGCGGGGGAGCTCCGAGTGGCGAGATTTTGCAAGGAGAATCCCAAGGAGTTCATTGGTTATGTAAATAGATGTAAACCGATCCATCGCACGATTGGTCCTTTAGTTAATGAGAAGGGAGCATTAAAGCACTCAGATGCAGAAAATGCTAACCTCCTTAACGACTACTTCTCTTCAGTGTTTACTTGGGGAAAAGCTGGAGGAAATGGACTTCACCCAAGGAGAAATAAAAAAAAGATCACTGATCTAAATACGAATAAGTCCCCCGGCCTGGACAGGTTTCTACCTAAAGTGATGAAAGTGCGCGATGAAGTGTCACGACATCTGAGCACAATCTTCAACATGTCAATCCGGATCGAATGCGTTCCTAGAGACTGGCGCGAAGCGGAGGTGACTCCAATCTTCAAGAAAGGAGACCCTAGCCAGCCGTCGAACTACCGACCTATCAGTCTGACTTCGATAGTCGGTAAACTCATGGAAAGCATCATGGGGGACAAAATGACGTCATATTTAGAGTGGAACCTGCTACTGAAGAGTTCTCAGCACGGCTTCCGAAGGCAACAGTCATGCCTAAGGAATCAAAAGCCTTCGATAAGGTACCATACCGACGCCTCCTCCGGAAAGTGCGTGCGCCTGGCATAGACGGAAATGTAGAGAACTGGCTAAGTGGCAGACGGTAACGGGTGATGTTGAATGGGCAGGCTTCTGAGTGAGTACCCGTTACTAGCGGTATTCCTCAAGGTTCTTTCCTGGGACTACTGCTGTTCATCATCTACGTCAACGATATGGACAGTGACATGGTCACGAAGATTTCTAAATTTGCCGATGATACCAAGTTTGGTATGAACTTCGCAAAGAAAGGAAATACTACCCGCCTTAAAGATGATCTTCGGAAGATTGGGGAGTGTTCGGATACGTGGCAAATGCCTTTTAACATGAACAAATGCCTGCTTACACAATGGGAAATCTGTCATCATTTTCCCCGTATTGAAGGAGAACATAGCCCATTCCTTTGTTGCTGGCATCTATTCGTATGCCAAATGGTTGTTTCAGGATTGGGCAAGCGTAATATGGGTGCAGAGGTAAGTTTCCTTTTGAGTTGATCGAAACTCTTAATCGTCAGTCGTTTCTATACAGGGAGTAAGGGAGTTTATTTTTTTCAAAAGTTCGCACAAAGTAGCGGAAAGTGAGGCGAAATTACGATAAAAGGACACGGAACCCATAAAAAATTTTAATTGCTTCTTGCTCGCGGCAGAGGCATTTTAACAATGGCTCGAATTTTATCCTCCTGGGGAGCGAGCCGGTTATCTCTAATTCAGAAGCCTAAATAATCGATTGTATTATAGGCGAAGTGACACTTACTGGGGCCAATGGTTAAATATGTTCTCAGATTCTTTGTAGAAGTGCTTGGAGAGCATTTAGGTGCTGATTCCACTCATTCTTAGCCACAATCTGATTAGACCGTGCGCGGCGATGATATTTATTGAGGAGATTTACGTGGAAAAGCTTCCTTCCATTGGCTCAATAATTTGTTGTTTTCTGTTGGGAGCAACAACAAAACTTCCTTACCTGGCTTAAGTTTTCTATCTTCAGATTTGTAGTCGACGTAAGTTTTATATTTATCCCGGGTAACATTCACATTTTGGTACGCTATTTCAGGGCATTTCTCCAACCTCTGTCGTAACTCAAGCAGATATAAGTACGAGGATTGGATTTCCTCATCCAGTTTTTGGTTCGCATATAATTCTTTCAATATTTTCAAGGGGCCTCGTAAATTTCTTCCGTATAGTAATTCAAACGGAGCAAAACCCAAGGTGCGATGGGGAATTTTTCTATACGCAAAGAGACCTACCGGAAAAAATAGGGGCCATTCTTTTGGCTGCTCTGCACATAATTTCTTCAGAATGCTTTGATACTGCCATTTAACCTTTCGCACATCCCACTACCGGCTGGGTGGAACGGGGTCGTAAACAATGGATTTATCATTAGCAACTTGCCCACATATTCCATCAATTTGGATTTTAATTGGCGGCCACAATCCGACAATATCTCTCGGCAGCCCAACACGGGAGAAAATCGTAATGAGTGCCTCGGCAGAAGAGATACTGTCAATCTTTCTTATGTGGTACTACCTATGGGAATCTAGTGGCAAAATCGACCAGAGTTAAAACATAACTATGTCCCTCACTTGAAGGTGGGTGAATAGGCCCGATCAAATCAATCGCCACTCGGGAGAAGGGTTCGGAGATTAATGGGCTCCCTGTAAGGGTGCAGGCTTGACTCGCCCTCTAATCGCTGTCTTCTGTCAGATGTCACACGAACGACAATAACGCAGGATTTCGTCCGATGCATATGGGCAATAGAAATATTTAAAGACCCTTTGGTCCATCTTAGTGTGGCTAAAATAACCCGAGAAGAGATTATCGTGGTCAGTTTGAAGGATGGGTCTGACGTGGGAGCAGGGCACACAAAATACTTAGGACTCTGTGCTAGTGTCTGCTGAGCACACGCGGAAAAGGTCATCCTTAACAATGGAGATTATCTTATTGCCTCTAATGGTCTCTTGCGTCTTGTTTTGCGCTTTTTTCCATAAGTGGCGGAGTGATTAGAAATCTTTTTCCAAAATCTTCGTTCAGGACATTTTGGGCCATCTGAAGCACCAGGAGTTTCCATTGGTGCGTGCGCTTCCGAGTCCTTAATTGCTTGAACTCTGGTGGTCACGGGTTGAGCCACGGGAGGGGCGGATACCTGCGGACTCTGGCCAATTAAAGCACCACAGAACTTGATGGGCGCTGCGACGGCCTCAGCCCAGTCAGTGAAGTAGGCGCACTCGATGTAGCATTTCACAATGGAAAATCTGTTAGCGAGCCCAGATAATCGTGCACTGTCGAAAACTTGTCATGATCCGGGGCTACAGGTGGAACTAACCTGTCAGATATCACAATACACGTGCCCCCTGTGCCGCACACGAGAGTTGAGATCAGGCACCTGTTTACCACTCCATTTTGGAATTTGAGACCTCCAGGAGTGCTTTTATCAAGCAGAAACTTCACTTGGTGGCCAGCCGGACTCGGTTCACTTGGAGAAAGGGGCGCTTCTTGATGCGACGGCGGTTGAACAGGCGTGGCTCTTATATTGTGCATCTGGTTGGGATAGCCGCCTCTAAACTGAGAATTCTGAGGGCAATTAGTTCTCACATGACCCTCTGCTCCACAGGAGTAACAGACGATATTTCTGCTGGGGAAACACGAAGCAGGGGGATTAGAGGAGAAGGGTTTGACCTCACGGTCGTCTGGCTTGGAAAATGTTTAGGCTTAAACGGTCCAGTCATTTTGATGAACTTATCCTTGTTGTTGGGGACGAATTTGGCCTTATGGGTTTTGCTTTGGGGGAGTGCGGTTCAGTCTTCTTCCCTTCCTTTGGATAGCAATTATGACTAGCCGCATATACATCTGCTTCCTCGATGCACTCTTTAAATGTTAGACACTTGTAGTCTTTCACAAAGGATCTGATCTCCGATTGAAGTGACGCCAAGTGATGGCATTTGAGGACGAAGTCAACCAAAGCATCGTATTTCTGGGGAACTTTGAACGAGTCTAGCCAGAAATTAAAAATACGCTGCAAGGAATATCCAAACTGTCGGAATGTTTGGCTAGGTTTGATGCGACAGTGCCGGAAATTTGCACTATAAAAGTCCGGAGTCATGTTATAGGCAGCAAGCAATTCGGCTTTTAATGTGGAATAATCGATGGTTCCCTCTGATAGGAGCGAAATAAAAATGTCCCTCGGCTGGGTACAAGTAAAGGCTACGCCATTGGTTTAAATATCCCAATAATTCACATTAAAAGTTTGATCGAAGTGAGTGAGGTATGATCCGAAATCTTCTCCTTCCTTGGATACAGGCTACTTAATGGACGCAGTTTGTTGCACTTCGGTCCTAGACGTAATTGAATTCGTTTCGCTTCTGGCCCTGATCATTTCCAGCTCAAGTAAACGAATTTTCTCTTCTCTTTATTTTCTCTTTCCCTTCTTTCTTCACGTTCTTTCTCTTTCCGCTCTTACTGCTCTCTCTTCATCTTGGATATACGCCATTAAATCCTTTCCATTCAATCCCAGAGACACCTTGTGCTTTGAAAACTTCGAAAGAAGACACAGTGACGTATTCACAAAACTTTTACGCCAAAATAAAAGAAAACACACAACAAACAAACGAAGTGGGGTGGCGAACCCAATTTAATCGTAATTCACTTAGATTAATTTCTCAAAGGCACTAACGGAAGGGCAAAAGTGTTTTGCTTAACCCGAAAAAAAATCACAAACGAGAAAAAAACAACTAAATATTCGCACAAATAGAATTATATTCCGTTCGCTCACTCGGAATAATTTCTTTGACTGAAGTCGAGATTTTATCACTATCTGCCTATTTTAACCTTGCTGTGATTGAGACGATATGGTCTCGGCGTCTTACACCTTAAAGTACGCCCCAAAAAACAAAAAAACAATTCCTACTGAATCTTTCAAATATGGCAAAGTATATGGGGCCTGAAAGAAATACAAATTCCGTTGGGCAAAATTAGTAAAGCACAGTCACAAAAAGAAATAAAAAAAATTCTTCAAAATAAATTCAAAAAGTCCATGAAATAAAGTAAATAAAATTTGATGGTAAGTAGCTTATGCAAGTAGATTGTTTCTCCACAGTTTTCTGACAGCCAGAACCAAACTCGATAAAACCTTGACACCAGTTTAATATGAGTATATATATATTTATATATATATATATATATATATATATATATATATATATATATATATATATATATATATATATATATATATATATATATATATATATATGTATTCACCTAGATTTCATCTACAAAGCTTGAGTCTTATATTCAGTAAGAAGGACAAAACGAAGAAGGCGGGTCCCATCTTTAATTCCAACGTTTCGGGTTATTACAAAACCCATCTTCAGGAGCTAAAAACAAATTTTAAATGAGTAATCTAAGCCTAAAAACATAAATAACAGCACAAGTTCAAAGTTAAAAACCACAGATGAGAGAAAATCACAAAAACGACGTTAAAAATATAGAATGAACGTTACGTTAATGAACAAACAAAATAGTGAGGCAAAGAACAGCAAAATATTTGTAAAGAGATACTATCAATTAAAGACAAACAAAGTAAACGTAATATTACAAAATTAAACAATTAAATGGAAAAATAGAGAATTGGATACAAACATAAAGGTAAAACTAAAATATAGACACAGAAACATTACCTTACATGGTCGGATCACAATGACGAGTGAAAACAGGAAGGAATTCAAAGAATGAATACAGCTTGGTTAAATTATAAACAGAGGAAAGGATGACGTGTCCTCATTTAAATTTGGGCGGTTGTATTTAATACAGAGTTATTCTTTAATGTGGAGAGTTGAAATAGATTTAGCAAATTTTAAGACAGAAAAATCATTTAAGGACACGTCTGTTTTACAATCAATAGCATGTTTCCTGCTGGTAGAAAACTCTTTGTTACTTAATGTTTTACCGGTTCTATGGCTAATTCCCATGTGAGAACAAAAAGGCGACTGAAGAGTACGTACTGTGCTTCCTATATAGGTCCCAACTTACAGCTTACGCAAATGAATTTATATACAATGCACGAACTAAACGGTGCGGGAATACTGTCCTTCACTTTAAAAAATTACCAATATTTTTGTTTTTAATGAACATAAGTTTAAAATTAATTTGACAATAAAATTTCCTAAAAATGGAAATTAAACGTTTTCGAAGAAGGTCATTACTCATTTGGAATTTGTTTTTAGATCCTGAAGATGGGTTTTGTAATAACCCTAAACGTTGGAATTAAAGATTGGACCCGCCTTCTTCGTTTTGTCCTTCTTATTGAATATATATATATATATATATATATATATATATATATATATATATATATATATATATATATATATATATATATATTATGTCGTAGGTCAGATTAAATCTTCTGACTTCGTTTGCTTTCCGTGACTCGGAACGGTTGGCGGATAGCACGTAGGTCAACTCTGCAGTTGAGCCTTGCCTCGAATAGTGCAATTGAACTTTGGGTTTCAATAAATCTCTAAGAGTGACTAGTTATACTTGGGAGAATTAATTCAACTATCTAGAGGGTTCTGTATATTAAACTGGGCGAAACAGAGTAAACTTTATACTGTACAAACAAAATAAAAGACTGGACATGAAAGATAAATAAAAAATAATATAATGGACATGAAAGACAAATTAAAAATAGGATAATGGACATGAAAGATAAATCAAAGTATACACACTCGGCCGCACTCGACCGACAAAAGGGGATTCCAATTCCGGCTGGATCTGCCACCCAAAGATTCGGCTGCTCGAGAGCAGCACGAGGGGTAGGAGCACTGAGCTCGAGTACTTTTCGACAGCACGGGCTGGCTTGCACTTAAGGCCGATTAGTACTCGCCTGTTCGAAATTATGACTGAAAATACAACCTGTATTCCAGTAACCACAGTCAGCCTCGAAAGTAGGGATCGAGGAGTATTTGCCAGGGAGGAAGATGGGCTCAAGAGATCTATCCTCGTTTGTTTCTTTTTTCTTGGCTTCGGGCTCTTGGGGGTATGGGGAGGACGAGAGAAAGAAGCTATAAGGAGAGACAAAATAGACACTCGTAAGGATAATGCAAGCGATCAGGGCACTGGGTCTTATTACAATCATTTTGGCCGGTTCTTATTTAAATGCGGAATTATTCAGAGGGCAATGAAGGTTTTAGTTAATATTTAACAATTATCACAACTTAATTCCCGCCTACACTCGGCCAGCAATAAGAGCCTACAAGCCTTACCTTATGCGACGTCTCCTCTTAGCACAATACTAATTTACCAAGGCCAATGTTTTACTATTTATACAGAGACGCATGGAAGTGAATGTTACCGAGGCGCCGGAAGGGGTTTTTACTATATCTATATAGAGGTGCTGGGAGTGAATTGAGGCATTCACACCATCTCGCTGAACCTCTCGTTGTTACAATTTGGCTCGCTATAGGGTGTGTTATCAAACGGAAGTTACTTCAAAAGAAGCCGATCGCGGGTTCTTTCCGTCCTACCCATCTCTCTCTAAATAGAGAGAGATGGGTCTTTCTAAATGGATCGCCCTCTGAGAGCTCGGTCCTAGACTTTGCCATTTATTTTATCTCCCGCTGAAATTTTCTTTATATGATTTCAATGTATGATATTTGCTACACACTTTTTACTCCCTCGTTTTCTTCTGGAAACGAAGAATTAACGAGAGGGAAAGTCCTTCCAATGACCTGTGGCGTATTTTGATAAGATGATAAATGGTTATTGCATTGATGGTTTCCCATGGTTCAAATCACTTACAAGTGCCTTTGAATGGCTAAATGAGGCTTCTGCCACTAGATTGCGCCACCCAGCGCCAAATCCGATGGCAGATTTTAAATCTCCAGGGTGAATAACCATATGTCCCATAGTCATATGGGTCTCTAAATGGGTACAATTGAACGTTACTGCTTTTAACAAAAAGCGACATCTTGACTTGGCGCTTCGCCGCAGGTTAAAAGATGACGATAACGATGACGAAGATTGGACGTACCAGTACCCTAGATACCCTTCAGGAAATTGTATAAATTAGCTTAGTTGAATCTTGTAAATTCAATCTATTTTAAGGAAAGAGAATTGTAGCTGTCCATGGACTAGAGACTGTGTTTATTCAATATTTATCCGAACATTCGTTGTTTTCATTCGTTCTGTTTAAAGTGGATATTTGCGACACGGCTGCGTTTATTTAGTCTCAAAATAAACTTGATTGCATTTCATCCTTGTGTGAAGCTTTACTTTGACAGCCTTCAATCACAGGGATTGGACGCCTCCTGAAATATAAT
Organism: Ceratothoa steindachneri; assembly: GCA_963969495.1. NCBI lineage: Eukaryota > Metazoa > Arthropoda > Malacostraca > Isopoda > Cymothoidae > Ceratothoa > Ceratothoa steindachneri. Next base: position 190,096,750 of record OZ018320.1, read on the forward strand.
ATACCTCTTTAGTGAATTTCAGACAATCTGCAATTCACTATTTAATATTCAGGCATATCTAAAATACCATCCACTAAAAATAAATGCTCACCTTCAGACGTTCACATTAAATATCAACACAGACATATATAGAAACGTGTATGCACACCAAGAATAATTTAATCAAATCAAAATTTTTCCCCAGCAACCTTGAAAAAAAGTTTAGCTTCCAAGATTCGAGATCTGTGGTGTTTGTTTTGCTTTGTAAAAACAAAATAGATTTTTTTTTAATGCCCTCATTCTGAGTGTCGAATTTTACCGAGGCAGTTGTTCCGATTTTCAATCTTTCTTCATGGTGGTCTTTTATGTTAAATTTCTGTCTCTCCCATCCTTCATTTTACTTTTGAATGCGCGACCCAGAAAATCACCCAAATTTCCTTTTTTAGAAAGGTAAAGACAAAATAGGAAGCGAACTTCCATTTATTTATCGGTTCGTTAAATTCGAATTTGTTTACATAGGAAAGCGCAGATACCATAATATTTACTGATATCGAGGGATGGGGGGAGGGGGACAAAAGGGCAAGATAAGGAGGAAGGCAAGAATTTTGTTTGGTCAAATGGATTCCGTAAACTTAATGATGCAATAAAAAAAATTCTTATAGAGAAAGGCATACAACAAGTGCTGGAATTGTTGAAATAATACCACAGCACAACAAATACAAAATGTATATCGAACTGTAAAAATAAAATGTTATATTACAAATGTCCACATTTTCCTAAAATTCACTTGAGTAATAGGCCAACAGTGATTGCAGTAGGCTTTGTATAAAGTTGTTCAAAAATGATAGCCTATTAATTTCAGGCCAATGGCAATTAATAGGAAAATGTCAGACAGAATGCGGTTGATTTATTGCAGACAAAATTACATCCCTTTAACAGGCTTAGCAAAAAGAATTGGATTGACCAGTTATGAGTTATTGTAGTAAAATGAGGAAATATGGAATTTACTCGTAAACAAAAATGTTTATTGTAAAATAAGTAAACGAAATGGTGACAGACGAGGAATCCAGAGGACGTGTGGCTTTTATAACGTTAATAGCAGACAGCTCTAGACTAGGGCCAGTATCGTAACAGACAAAGATATTTAAATTACTATTATTTATAATTATTGCTTTTTGCGGAAGAACTAACTTGATCTAATATCATTAATCGTTTCCACTTATGTCCCCTTTATTCCAAGTTGTTTACCATTCGCTCAAACACTTACTTGTAACACTGGCCTGCGTTTCAAAAGATTTTTTCAAAGGTTTTCTAAATGATGTAGAATCATTTTTGTTTGCTGAATTTAAGAATATAATTAGTTTTCTTTGGTCAGGTCTGGTTTTTAAAATATGCTCGATTTATATTAGGACCTATATTCCAAAATAGCGCTATCGATAATCCAACCGTTTATTACGTCTTTTTGTCACACGTAGTGATGGGTAACCAAACATAACTTATTTGGTGCTGGTATAGTATGTGATTTATATGCTAATGTTATCTACAATCTACAGCAACTTAAATCTAGACTAGTGTGTCATCTACATTAAAATATTTTGTTATAAATGTGCAATTCTAATTAGAGGAGTGAGTTAAACATTAAAACATAATATTAACAAGGTCTACTGACCAAAGTCGTGTGCTCTCACTTTTTCTGATTTATGATCTGACGACCTTCAAAACTTTAAATAATTCCCGGACTAAGCTGGGGGATGGGGACCTTAGCAATTATATCATTTGAAAGAGAATGTAAAATAACATGAAGATTTTAAATTTCGTTAGAATCGGCCGAATAGTTACAATGTTATTACCCCAAAAAACAAAAAAACAAACAAAACGGAACCGACTGACCGACATAGTGAGATATAGAGTCGCACGTGACTAAAAATAATATTAAAACTCATTGATTAAGTTTTCTCTAAGAGTGCTATATTTTTTATTATTACGTTTTTTTTAATCTGTCAAACGATTCCATTTTATCTCGGTCTGTTCGTCCAAAAACTCACCCATATGCTAAAGGTACTTATGCAACCTCGAACAAGTAGCGTGCTGCCTAATTCACCCTTATCCCAACACCCTCTGCTAATTGGAATACCACTCCCCAAAAAATTAATTAATAACATTAACAGGCTAATCACCGACAAATAACCACAAATTTATAGATAGACCAATTTATGTTTAATTTTTCCTCGAACGCTAGGCACGCATTTACTCTTCCTGAAGGGAAAGCAAGACAAACAACTATACTGAGTTCTTCCAATACCCATAAAACCTGACACCAAATATTTATGTCGTGGTATTGCAAGGACTGAGTGGTGGTGTACGTACATATAGGTTTATTATTATTACGTTATTTTTAATCTTTGAGGGTTCCTATTGCCATGCTCAGCGTTTCGAGGATTGAATTAAATACTTCTAAGAAATCTAACAAAACAAACTACACAGTTATGAATTAAGCGAGTTTAAGTGAGACTTACTAAATTTCACAAATGAATATACAGTAATGGTTGACTCAAAGCTCACTTTAATATTGAACGCTAATTGACTTCACAAAAAAAGATAATGGAATTTATTTACCTTTAAAAACAACCACAAGGGAATTTGGTTGGAGACTGACCTTGGCCTCAATTTTTATGTAGACGCTAGAATGTTGTTTGGGGCAAAGCGCGTGGACGTATTCACAGCCACTCCAGCTGTTTGTCTGGCGCGGGGATAGGTTTAAAGCCACAGATGAATTCGGTGCGGGTGACGAATGGCTTTAAGCACGTTGTCTTGGTAAGATGATTTCACCAACGGGACAGGGAAAGTATGTTTCTTCCAATCTTCTGGTTAATCTTGGAATATTTCGCATTGACGAGCGATGAGTAATCAGGCTACGCAGCCAAATGCCAGGACGTTGCGGTTACGGAAAAGGGCCTCAGTTGTGAGGGTGGGATATCGATTTTCCTACAATCACATTCTATATCGGCACCACCTATTTTAGTAATCTTTTCACTTCTAGATTTTTATTACAATGGATCGTACGTGTAAGAATCATCCGTATAGGTTTTGTTACATCTGCGGACATGTCGCTCTTCCAGACCGTCAAGCAAAAATCACAGATTTTGTGAAAAAGTCATTTCATGCTTACTTTGGGGTGAAACTAGCCAGAAGAAGACGACCAACAGGTGCCATTTACACAAGTCGAACTCAACGACCTAACAAGAGATCTGAACCTTTCTAAAGAATCTGCTCAGCTATTGGGTTCACGTCTTCGAGAGAAATGTATGCTGGCACCAGGGACAACATTATATTGGTATCGGGACTGCAAGAAAGAATTTAACAAATTTTTCACGTTTGATGAAGCCTCTTTACTGGTCTATTGTAACAACATTGCTGACCTGCTCAACTTAATGAGCATGAAGTATAATACTATGGATGGAGAATTTTCATTGACTCATCTAAGAGAAGTCTAAAGTCAGTTCTTATTAATAACGGCAAAAAGTTTTCATCGGTCCCTTTTAGGCACTCAGCTGCAATGAAAGAAACCTGCAACAGCATGGACCGTCTGTTATCTGCTCTCAACTACCAAGAACACAAATGGCTGATCTGTGGAGATCTTAAAGCTGTTGGACTTATCATACGCATTCAAGATGGGTAAACAAAGTATCCTTGCTTTATGTACTTGTGGAACAGTCGGGCTGACGACCAGCATTATGTTAGACAAGACTAGCTGTCAAGACAAGGATTAGAGCCTGGTTCACAAAACGTTCTCTCCCACCCTCTGGTTGAACTGAGCAAGATATTGCTTCCACTCCTGCGCATCAAAATCGGTTTGATGAAGAACTTTGTCAAGGCAATGGAATGGGAAGGTATAGGATTTGCTTTCCTCGCTCAGAAGTTTCCACGAGTCATCATGGAAAAAACTGCGGCAGGTGTATTTGATGGTCATCAAATAAGGAAGCTCATCAAGGACACCAGTTTTGATGAAGCACTGAATCCTGCTGAACTCTCTGCCTAGTTGTTCCTTACGTCAGTCATTGCAAACTTCCTTGGCAACCACAGAAATCCTCAGTATGAGAAGGCGGTTGATGAGTTAATGGAGAATTTCCGCAAACTTGGTGCGTGCATGTCAGTGAAAATGCACTTCCTTCGGTCCCACCTGGACTTTTTTCCCGAGAATTGTGGAGATTTCAGTGAAGAACAGGGTGAACGCTCTCACAAAGATATTCGTGTGATGGAGGAACGGTACCAAGAGCGTTGGGATGTCAACTTTCTGACTGACTACTGTTGGGGCCTGAAAAGGGATTTGGTGTCTGCTAGGCACAATCGGAATTCCCTGAAGAGACATCCATGAATACCTTTTTATGTATGTTGTACTCTTCTTGGCATAAATTAGAACATTGTGTAACCTTTGTGTATAAATCAATTCAAAATTTACTATTGTGTGTACATTCGCCTACAAATAGATGCTAGCCTCCTGGTTAATATAGTGGTTAGCGCGCTTGCCCGGCAATCGTTGTGTCGGCAGTTCGAATCTCCGTCCGGTTTCTTTTTAAAGCTCACGCTATTTACTAGGGAGGTTATCTTAGTTACTGGGCATCACGGTAAGTATTAGGTAGGTGGAGCTCGTAGTTATGACAGGCAGTCCACCTTAGAGAAGGATAACTCTGATTTCGAAACCGTGGATCTTCCAGAAGATCGTCTGTGAGTATCTCTGTGATTAGATAAAATCAGCATGATTTTCGGATTCAGCGCGAAAATTCTGGCCTAAAATAAGGTATTATGTGTTAGACATTGAAAACAGCGCAGACCATTGATATATGTATGTATGTATGTATATATATATATATATATATATATATATATATATATATATATATATATATATATATATATAATCTATATACAAAATTTGTTCGTGCAGAATTTAAATGGCCACTCTTAGCCGCATCATTTGCGATGGATGAAATTTAGTGCAATCATCTTAACTCCTGGATTAGTTCGTTGGTTTATATCCTCCTCCTCATCCGTGGTCTTTCTTGGGTTGGCTGCGGAAGGAGCTCCCAGAGCACCCATTAAGCCTGACCATAACAACATATTCGAGCCCTCCGGTCAGCAAAGAAGATAAAAAGGGAGAGAGGGAAAAGTGTTAAGTGAGAGAGAAAGAAAGAGAGCAAGAGAGAGAGAGAGAGAGAGAGAGAGTGAGAGAACGAAAGAAAAAAAGATGGCTTAAAGGAGAAAAGATTAAAAAGAAAGTGAAAAAGAGAATGAAAGTATGAGAGAGATATTTTAAGGTCCATTTGACGAAAGCCTATAAGGGCATAAGTCGATGTAATTAATATGAAGCACCAAAACAAAAAAAACAACAACAACAAAACCCATGACAAAACAAAAACAAGAAACAAAGCAAAATAAAGAAAAATAAAGCATGCTCCAGCGTCAAAGGAAGGTACACCTCTCCCCCGGCGTGTACAGGATCCCGCAAAAAGTACAAGAGACAAAGGGTAGTGAACTGCTCGCCCCGGTACCGGGACAGGTAACGTGCGCGAAGATCACCCGGAATGGGGCATTCAACAAGAATTTTCCGAATAGTCTTGGGTAGAACGCAGTCATTGCAGTAAAGTGCAAGCGAACGATCCATCAAATGGTGGCGCATTCTGCGAGTGTGCCCAATTTGAAACGACAGAAAGCGACCTGAAAGCGACACTGCATTGGAGGTAGGTCCATGGAAACAATCGCGGCGCAATGGCACGTAACTTTAAGTTCCCCTCTACGTCTCATCCTTTTTGTCAAGTAACGCGGAGGGCATCCATAGTCCTACCATGTAATCGGTGTGAGAAAGAGCAAAACGGGGATCTGGTCGCTCAGTCCTCGCGGACTCTTTGGCGCCCTCATTCCCCGCAATTTCTAAATGTCTAGCTACCCAGCAGAAGATAATCTCGACATCCGCCGGCTCGCCAAAACCGTGGCGTCACGGATATCGCGAACCAGGAGATGCGGAGATACCAATGCTCCGATAGCACTCAGGGCGCTCTGTGATTCGCTATAAATGACAATCCGGTCTCTGAACCGGGCACGTCGCGTAATCGCCCGTACCGAGTGGTGTATTGCAACCAGCTCGGCAGTGAAGACTGACGCAGTGCCTGGCTGATTTCAAACAGAGGAGATACAACGTGGAAACCGACTCCCTCTTGTGACTTGGAGCCATCCGTATACACTGGCACTGTTCTAGCGTGACACGAAGTGTGCTCCCAAAATGTCGAGCGCAATACTCGCGGCTCTGTAGAAGCTTTGGGAGCAGAGGCGTGGCGACAAATAGTCAAAGGTGGTACTATCCAAGGTGGCGTCCTGGGCAGAACCAAGGGCACTACAGGCTCGAAAGCTCTACCGAACTCTCGAAGGAGTTTCCTAGCCGTAAATCCAAATGGGTTAGGGTATCACTGGCATCTCTCGGCGGCATAGTCACCGTCGAGATAAGCTACGGATGTAGTGAGAGCTGTTGGCGACTGTGGAGGCGCCGGTTCGCATGTATCGGCAAATCATACACTGTGCATGACGCAGAGCGAGTTGAATCTCCCCAGCATCGACAAATATGCACTCAATTGGGGACGTGGAGAAGGCACTGGTCGCCAGGTGAATGTAAGTGTGGTGGATCGTGTCTACCATCAGCAATACACGCTCGGCTGCACATGCATTGAACTTGCATCCGTAGTCGAGCTTCGAACGAACAAAGGATCGATAAAAAAATAAGGCAGTACCCATATTACCGACCCAGGTGCTGAAAGTAGGGAACCAAGTTTGCAAATTTGAGCATCTCAGTTGAGGCGTCAGCCAAATACACCACCAAGGAAACGGTGCGTTTCCACTTCTAGGCGAACCTCATTTAGAGTAGTCGGTGGCGGGAAAAGAGCACCACCTTAGTCTTGGCCAGGCGAGACACGTGGTTCAATATCTTTTGGAATCGACGCTCTAGAGTTGGCATCTGGGCCGCGCGTAGACGGTAGCGAGAACATCTACCAGCTGCTCCGAGGTAATGCCGTCGATGCTCATGGCAAAGAGTGTGACACTGAGGACACACTCTTCCTGCTTCATTGGGTCGGAGAGCTTCCCCCCCCCCCCGCCCCGCCATTACGGGAAACCGACGATCTCGCATAAATTCAGTTAAAAAATTGGGAGGCGTCTCCTCGCCTCCATCATGCGGAGAGTCTCCATGATACCGTATCGGCATGCGGTATCATAGGCCTTCTCCAGCTCGAAAAATACCGTGGCGTAGTGCTGTCTACGAAGGAAGGCCTCGCAGACGACATTTTCCAGTCGGAGCAGAGCAAATATCCACGAGAACGGAGGTGGGCCCTGCGAGAACTTTCCCTGAATCCTTTGGACTCGCTTCCACCCCTCTGCTAGAGGTGTCTTCACACGTATTCCCGCCAAGAAGGGCGATGGGCGTGCTTGTAAACTTAACGGAACCTAGCCTTAGCTCGTATAAATTCACCTACGGTGAAATCGTTCGGGCGGCGCTTATAGCGCATGTTGGCCCAACGCTTTTGTTTGGGTGCCGTCTCATATTCGGATGTCACCACGGAAGCGCTCGATCTGTAAAACGGCCATACGTTCTAGGAATAGTAGTCAGGCCCACTGCGATGAGGTTGCCGGAGAAGAACTCAACGACCTCATCTACCGACTTAAACTCCTCGACTGAAACAAAGAAATCAGTCATTTCCTGAAATCCGGTACCCCGCGCAAGCATCAAGCACCACCGGGGCGGGATCTCAGCGGCAGCGGCCCAGAAAATGATATTTGAATTGGGAAGTGATCACTACCATGGAAGTCTTTGACTACACTTTACCCCAAATCAAACTGTGCATCCAGAGATTGATCAAGACTGGAAAATGAAGCGGTTCTCGGGCAGTGATGCGTTTATTCGTGCACATTTATGAAACCTATTTCCAGCTCGTCGATCAGGTCAACAAAAACCTGACGCCTGAGATTGATCGAATAGTTTTCCCAAATGTGGTATCTACCATCACGATACCTGAGCAAGAGAAAGGGCCTGAAACGAGGTATCTAAAGTAAAGAGAAGATCTGAGACATCATGATGGGTGTAAATGGCGCATCCTCCTGCCCAGCTCCCATCCCGTGGTGGCGTTGGGGTCGCAAATCCCTCATATCCTGGGAGGGTGTACGGGTGACTCACTTCCACATGATCTCCAGCAAAAAGATAGCTAAGGTAAAACAGGAGGAGACGAGCCTCCGCACCACCTCTCAGCTGACCCAGAGTCCGCGGCAATTCCAGTTAAGGAATATGCACTCCAGGTCTAGCTCGGAGAAGATGCGGGGATTATCTTCTCACGGGAATGGCCGTACGCGTCAGGAGGCAAAATTATTGTTGCTTTTAGTGAGACAATGCGGTGAAGGCTTTCTCGACCTTGGAAAACTTATCTGGGGAGGGTAGACTTGTCATACGAGTCTTTTCCTCCAGCCCCCTCAAAACCTTAGACTGGCATGGTGGCTTTGGAGGCTATGGTCCCTCCTTCAGAGGATACACCGCATTTGAGCCACCCAGCCTACCACTGGGTGTGGGCGTATGAGCCAAAGCTCTTTAAGTGCTCTCCTCTTTTCGGGAAGCAGGTTTAAGAGCCTGGAAAATGACAGCACCACGACCAACTTCAGGGATGTTGCCTCCTGTGAGTCTAACGACTCGCTGGAGGCGCCCGGCCGTTTCGCCTTGTCGGAAACGGTCACGCTGGGGAAAGGTGGGGGGAGCCCTAGTTTTAGCCGGGGCTGGGTGTAAACCCTTTGTACCTACAGTTGTACCAGGGAAGCGCCCGGGTTGGGTAAAACCAGTAGAAGGGTTCCTAATGGGCGCGGAAACGACCGTGCTTGTAGGCCGGGAGGGGCCAATAGCATGGGGTGTCCTGTTTAACTTTTAAGCATAAGACGTCCCATGCGGCGCTGCGTGCGCAAAGACCAGGTCCTAAGCTTCGCGAAAGGAGAGACGATCCTCGGCCTAAACGGCCAGGATTTCCTTCTTAACGAGATACGCACCACATTGCTTCGAAGTAGCGGGGTGTGGCTCTCCGCAATTGGCACACTTGGCCACACACAACACTGAATTTATACGTCTACAGGAGCAATTCGTATGGTCAACTCGGTGGTAGTAGTAGCATCTCCGCGGCAGTTGCACCGACCGATACCAATTGACGACCCGACTCAGGGAGCTTGTCACAGTCGAACGTGACGAAGAGTGTATGGGTGTCTCTCGAGGCCCCTCCCTGTTTTCTCATCACACGTCCGACCTTGACCGCTCCATGATCTGCTAGCTCTAACGTGATGTAATGACTGACCTGACACCCCACGCCTCACCTTCGGCTTTCTACCAATCACACTAGCTCCTCTGATGGATCATGTTACCCTTGGCCAGCATGCTTCCAACAGTTGAGTGAATAGCTAGAAAGCGTTTGAAGCCAGCGGGCTCGAATAAGCCAGGTAACCTCTGAATGAGAGGCCATGATGTAATCGAAGCTCCGCTCTGCGTACTTACAATTTGGGTCTTTGTCAAGGAATCCCCACCCGCGGAAGCACCGGGGGCGAACGTGCCGATCCCTGCTTGTTCATTTCCGGAAACGGCAGTGGAATAGGCACACAAATAATTATGCAAGTAATCCAAAAATATATAACATTTTGATCATGAAAATAAAGAGTATATAACATTTTGTCATTTAAATAAGAACATGTACATTCGGTCATGTAAATAATAATATATACTGTTCTTGCAAAGGGTTATAGGCAAAACGAATTCGAGTCTTTCACACGCATATACACTACCAGCGCATACGCGGTCACACACAGAAAGGCGGTTTCCGTAGTATCTGCCGGACCATTTTTGGGTGAGCAAATTCTGGGAAACGCCACAGCTGTACTAACAAACCTAGAAGCAAGTGCAGTCATTGACACCGTGCAGAATACAAGGAAGACGCGGACCTTTATTTACTATCGAAGAACTGCGAAACACGAAATCATATTTTCAACATTTGAGATAAAGATTTTCTCCATCCCCGTGTACACACAAATAAGCATTCAGCCGAGTAAGCTCCGCCCAAACAGTATCATTGGCTAATATTGGGCCACACCAACTGTTTTCGATACATTATATACCGTTCTGGGTAGACTTCAAAGGCCAGTCGGTCAAGGACAGTCGAAATTGACTCAAATATTGGTAAGTCTTTCTTAAATACCCGACATACGTTCAATCAAGTTCATTGCGCCTAAGCCTACCGACTTCTCCGTCCAATAAGAGTCCTTGAATCCGTCTTCCGAGATTCCTTTTACCTTCGGGTAATCCGAGAGGATAATCTTACCCCCAAATTCGAGTTAGCCCAAGGTCAGCACCCGGTATCCAAGAACACCAAGAGCGTTACGTCAAAGTTAAGCAACATTGGGCTTTGTTAGTACTTGGATGGGAGATCCCTAAGTCGACCTCTACCTGTGAACATTTAGCGAACCGTCTCCTGACCACTAACTAACTAACCCCCGGTAAACTGATAACCAATAACTAATAGGACAATAACTGCACAAACCTATAGTTACTTAGCACCTCAAGCTATTTTTTTTATCAGATTGTTCATTTAACATAACATAATTTCACGGATAACAAAATGCATCCATATGATTATGCAAAGAAGGTCATCCATCTACAATATACAATTTAACCATACACAGGAATGCGTCAGAAAACAAAAGGCATCACCATCAAGCCTCGTCAAAATCCAATCACTCATAATATACAATAATAAACAACTGCATCCGGGAAGTGTTTTATTGCAAATAAAATGATAATAAAATGTCGTGATATGACGTTATATTACATCAATACCCTATTATATCTATGGGGGAGGGACCGATAACTTACAGGTGAACCGACGAAGGGACAGACATCGCTAGTTTAGACGGGCTGAAATGCGAGATGAGAGTGCAACGAGGTCAGGTAACAAATGGGCAATGTCAAAGCTCAAGGTTATTTAAAGAGGCTTGTACAAAAATATAATTTTATTTACATAAAAATAATGAGAGAATTGATGGGTAAAATAACCTTAGAGAATTAACGGACAAAATCACATCAGTAAATGAAGGGGTGAATTGTAGTTATAAATCAGACTATGAAGTTAGAACTTAATGTATTACAGGAGGAGACTATTCAAATGGAGGAGGGGGGGGAGACGAATTAACTCAATTGAGTTACTGAAGGGGAAAGAGGGGTTGACTTACGGATGTCTTCTGCACGTGAGGTGAGGCCGCTCGGAACTTCTGAGCGGGAACTTGAAGTGATGACGGTTCTCCAAAAGCAGGGGGGAGGGGTTAACTTCCGGTCCAGGGGAGAGTATTTCGGCCATTAATAAGGGGTGAACGAAGGAGGGCTTCGACAAGAGTTGATGAGAGAAGTCCGGAAAATCACTCGGTGGCGATCGTTAAGTGGAATTACCTCACTGGCTGGGGCTAATTCCAAATACACAAAATAGTTCAGCTGTCACTTTGCTTTGTTATTAGCACCTGACTTGGAACTATGGGAAATCTTTTGGGGTCCGGGCGAGACTTCTCAAGTCTGTGTCTCCTCATGGGAGTCGAGCGCTATTTATGTCCGAGGCTCTCCCCGGGGTTGGGGGTAGGGGGAGGGGCGCTAAGCGGGAAACAGCTCTACTCTCGAATGGCCTCGAATCTTCTTGTAGAGGCTATTCTGCCCGTGTAAAAGTGAATCGTGGAGGACACGGTTCGAGGCTACCGCTTGTGGAAGGGGGACGGGGGTAGGCTTACCAATTTAGGCCTAACCGGGCCTTCTGCAGCGCATGGAAGTTCCGTTCTACTCAAGAGATTCCACGTGGGGTTCCTTCACAAAAAATAAAAAGGTAAAAAATAATTAAAAAGGTAAAAGATAATAAAAGTAAAAACACTAAACAATAAAAATAGTAAAAAGTAAATAATAATAATAAGTAAAAATAATCGGTTTTAAAAAATAATAAAAAAGTAAAACTAATCAAAAGATAAAAAATAATAAATATGTAAAAATTATCAAAAGTAACAAAATAATAAAAATAACGAAATAAAATAATAATAATAAAAATAATAATAATGTTGTGTCTTACCAAATAAAGTAACTATAGCATAGTTAGATGAAACGGAAAGAGCCCCTCTCTCTTTCATACTTAGGGAAAAACATTCATTTGCCTATAATTAGATAGACAGATACAAATTAAAGGCTTAGCAGTTCACAAAGTTCACATTTTGTTTTCAAAGCTCGGCTGTTCTTCGTATCCCGCTCTCTCATATTTACCAAAACTTTGTAATTGATTTTTCGAACTTAAATGATACAATGGCAGAATTCGCCCATCTAAGAATCCAAAACCAAAACACTGCTGAAAAAGCTCAGCTGCTGTTTATATCCAATTCTCTCATGTTTATCAAATTTTATAATTGATTTTTCCACCCTCGATGGTATTGCTGCAAAAATCTGCTATGTAAGAAACAAAACCAAAACACTACTGAGAAAAAAATTGCTGAGAAATTTGTTATACGATAAAAAAGTCCCTTTCTGTTCACCGGTGCCACTCACTTCTAAGATAGGTTAGAAAAAGCGTCAAATAAACAGGCAGTGTTGGAAGGTGACGTGCCCTTCTTAGGTTAGTATTGGTAGACCCACTTAAAAAAAACCCTGTGAAAACACCTCCCACGTAATATAAGATTGTGAGACTTCCATTAAATTAGTCAATAGCTCCTCCTAAGTAGTGTCCTATTGGTAAATCCCTTTGGAGATGAGCCCTACCCACCTACTCATACATTCTGAGCAAATCTTGTATTTTGAATAAAGCTAAAGCCATACAGCTCCTTTTGCCCTCCGCCACTGCGTTGTCCTGAGTCTTCAAAGACGGGCAAGCAAGACACTCGAGGTTGCTGTGGTCGGTTAGGGCCACATAAGCATTGCGTCGAGTTGCTGTGACCACTTAGTGTCACACGCCCTTCTACGACGATCGAACCCCTTGGAAGGAACATCCTTCAACGTCAGATTGCACCATGTACCAAACTACCAGGGAGTCCTTTCTCACCAACAAGGATTCCATTTCGCCGATTGCCAAATCTACTTGACTGCGTGCCTCATCTACCGACTGAGGGTCATTAGCGCCATATCCATAGTTACAAGGCCAGAAGAGAGCACAAATTAATAATAATGTGGTTGGCGAGGGTGTTGCTCAGAATTAGGTCCTTTTTGGCCGGGGTGGTGTTCAGGATTTTTTCGTTTTTTGCGCGGACGCAGTTCAAGATTTTGTTATTTTTAGCGGGGGCGCTGTTCAGGGTTTTATCGTTTTTGGCGAGGGTAGTTCATGAATTTTATGTCATTGCTGAAGGTGGTTGTCGTGGTATGACATTACATTATATCAATACCATATTATATCTTTGAGAGAGGACCAATAACTTGAAAGCGAACCGACAAAAGGGACGGAAAACCACGCGTTCAGACGGGCTGAGTAACGAGAGAGTGCAACGAGGTCAGGCAAATTATGGACAATGGCAAAGTTCAAGGTTATTTAAAGAGACATGTATAAAAAAATAATTTTATTTACACAAAAAAAATTAATAAGAGATTTGAAGGGTAAAATTACCTCAGAGAATTAACGGGCAAAAATCACATCAATAAACAAAGGGGGGGAGATTAACTCAATTGGGTTACTGAAGGGGGGGAGGGGGTTGGCTTACGGATGTCTTCTGCACGTGAGGTGAGACCGCTCGGACTTCAGAGCGGGAGGTTGGAGTGATGACGGTTCTCCAAAAGGAAGTGGAGAGGGTAACTTCCGGTCCAGGGGAGAGTATTTCGGCTACCCGAAATAAGGAGAGCTTCGACAGGAGTTGATGAAAGAAGTCGGAAAAATCACTCGGGGCGATCGTTCAGTGGAATTACCTCACTGGCGGGGGCTAATTCCAAATACACAAAATAGTCCAGCTGTCACTTTGCTTTGTTGCTAGCACTTGACTTGGAACCATGGGGAATCTTCTGGGGTCTGGGGAGACTTCCTAACTCAGTGTGTCTTCCGGGGAGTCGAGCGTTATTTATATCCGAGGCTCTCTCCGGAGTTGGGGGTTAGCGGGAAACAGCTCTACTCTCGAAGGGCCTCAAATCTTCTGGCAGAGCTATTTTAGCCCGCATAAAGGTGAATCGTGGGGGACTCGATTCGAGGCTACCGCTTGTGGAAAGGGGGGGGGGAGGCAGGCTTACCACTTTAGTCCTAGCCGGGCCTTTTGCTGCACATGGGAGTTCCTTTCTGCTAAAGATCTTCTACGTTGGGATTCCCTCACAGTGGTATTCAGGATTTTGTCTTTGTTGGCGAGGGTAGTGTTCGGGTTTTTCTTTATGTTGCCTAGGGTGGTATTCAGGATTTTTTCGTTTAGGCGAGGGGGGTGTTCAGGATGGATGGATGGATAAATTGGCGCCCACTGAGGTGATTGCGCGGTAATATCTGTTTTTATAACTGCTAAAAAAATGTTTTAAATAATTAGGTGGGGTTATGAGTTCTAAGCTGATTGTGCACGGGTGATTGAAGTGACGAATGGATAAAAGGATTGGTGATAATGCGGAGATGACTGAAATAAGTAAAATATGTTATAATGAATATCAGAATATTGGAACCTCTTATCTACAACTTGTGGATGAGTTTTGTCTGCTATAGATAGTCGATGAATCCGCTCTCGGGGCGTATATTCTCTTCTGTTGATGGTGATCTTAAGATTTCGAAGGTTCCTCCACCATCGATGGGTAGGTACCGTTGTCGGAGTTCTTCATAAGTCGGGCATTCTGCATCTTGTGGCGGGTAGGGCCTCCATGACGATAAGCTTGCGAAGATGCGTCACATTTTATTTCGTCTGTAGAGGTCTGCCCATTTATCCATCCAGACCTCTCGTATTTCGGCCCTATTGACCGAAGGGCGGAGGTCTTTGCTGCTGCACCGGCCCTCTTATTTCCCGTGACTCCAATATGTGCTGGAACCCAGCTGAAGGAAACTTTCCTTCTATCGCAAGCTGCTCTATATATGTAACCTCTTATTTATATCAGGATTGGGTAGATGTCATTCATCGGTTATAATATATGGAAGATGGTGAAGTAGTCAGTGAAGATTGTATATTCATCTAAACGGTGGTTGTTGTATGCCCATTGCACTGCGTGTTTCAGGGCATAACACTCGGCGGTGAATATTGATGCTTCTTATGCTAGGGTTTAAAAGTGACTGTAATTGGCCGATATCACCAGGGGTCCTGTTCCATCTCTGAATTTCGATCCATCTCTCTCTCTCTCTCTCTCTATATATATATATATATATATATATATATATATATATATATATATATATATATATATATATATATATATATATATATATAGCAAAGTTAACGATGGATATATTGTGAGTTATGATGTTGAATCTTTATTTACTAACCTTCCTCTAAACTATACAATCAGTTTAATATTAAATAAGGTATTCCATTCCCAAAATACTTTTCATGGATTTTCACGAAGCCAATTAAAAAAAGCGCTGGAATTAAGTCTTTCTAAATCTTGATTCACGTTTAATAATAAAGTTTACTGCCAGATCGATGGTGTTGCAATGGGTTCTCCAATGGGACCACTTGCAGCTGACTTTTTTATGACACATCTCGAAGATCAAATGTTTTCCACTAATTTAGATTACAAACCCTCCTTCTACCGCCGTTTTGTTGATGATTCCTTGGCAGTTTTTAATAATCCTGCACATAGCCAACTTTTCTTTAATTTTTTCAACACTTTACACCCTAACATCAAATTCACCATGGAAGTGGAGTCAAATGATAAGATGCCCTTTCTTGACCTTTTAATCCCCCGAGATAATGACCAACGAAAAATTCAAACAACTATTTACCGAAAAAAACTTTCACAGGACTAGGTTTAAACTACTTTAGTTTTTGTGATTTCAGATACAAAATATCCACAGTAAAAACTTAAATACATAGTAGTTTCTCGCTATCATCCACTTTCAATCAATCCATAATGAATTTATTTTTCTTATGAAGTATTTTATAAATAATTTATTTCCTTCTGACCTATATGATAGAGTTTTAAAAAAGCTATTTGATAATCTCATTGACCCCCCTCAACCCTGCATAAAAGTTCCTAAAATGCCCATATATTTACTAATTTCAGAGATGGGTTTTTTAAACGATACTTTTAAAAGAAAAATCCTATTTATTTTTAAAAGATATTTTTCCCAAATCAACCCCAAAATAGTTTTTAGAAACAAACTATCGATAGGAAGTTTCTTTAACAGTAAAGATCCTATCTCTTTGGAGTTCCGCAGTGATAATGTCTATTTATTTAAATGTCCCAGTTGTACTGGAGCCTCTTACATTGGTAGCACTGTTAGGTCTCTTGGAGCTAGGTTCTCTGCTCATATGGGGATTAGTTGGCGCACAAGCAAAATATTAAATAGAAAGGAAAAGTCTTCTATTAGGGAACACACCATAAGCTGTAAAACTAACATTTCTATTGAGAATTTTAAAGTATTAGCCTTTAACAACAACAAACATTGCCTAAGAACCCTCGAATCTCTATATATAAAACACTACAAACCTACACTCAATGAAGATTTAAGTGCAATATCATTATTAATTAACTAATTTTAACTACAGTTTGTTAGTTGGTTTGCCTTTTAATAAACCAAGCGTCAATGTAACCTATATATACTAGCCCCTTGTTAAACCTACCATTCACTCTCTAGGATGGATCCGCTTTACTAAGTACCCAAATTTTCCGTTTTTATATTAAATGTTTTTAACTCTTACAGTCTTTACAAAATTAAAAAAAGTTTAAATTTATTATCTTTAAATAATGCCAGGTCAATTTCTCTTATAGTTTGTAATTAATTTCTGCAATAATCCTTAAATTTATGAACTAATTTTTGAGTCAGTCTTAAAGCAAATTTAACTGTTGCCAAGTCATATTTAATTTAACTTGTAGTACTTTCTACTGATATTTTGTAATTGGTCACCTTTAAAATAATGTCTTGTTGGCCTTTTCAAGTTTTCTTCATACATATTAACTTTGTAAACTTATTCTAGCCTGAAGATGAAAACTTGTAGTTTTCGAAACTTAGTGAAAAATTAAAAGATGCTACATCCGTTTCTCGTGGCTCTGGGATTTATCCTCAATATTATATATATATATATATATATATATATATATATATATATATATATATATATATGGAATCCCCGGTGCGTTGCAGCGAGGGTAAGGAATTGAATTTTCCTTTGCACGGTTAATGTTGGGGGACGTTCCACTATGTTTCCATGGTAGACCTTTATCGTTGTTTTCCAGAATAGTGTGTCTGGTAAAGCGAGTGGATGGATGAAGGCTATCCTTATACCTATCACCTCCATTTGTAGCCGTACTCTAACTCTGATGGTTGCGGGATCGATGGGTGCGCAGCGAAGAAAATGTCAATTTGGCCGTTCATAGCAGCGGTCGTGGCCGACGATGCTGGAAGTCGCTGGATGTGGGCGAAGATGCGTAGGGTGATTTTCTCCATACGGAGGTCCAGTGGTATCTCTACCGTGTTGTAATGTAGGCTCGGGGTTGGTGAGGATTGAAAGGACCAGTATCCATATGAAGGCTTTCATTGGCCACAAGTTGATAGGGGCAAGGTGTCTCTCAGATGCAGAGTAGATTTCGCATCAGTAGTCAAATTTGGGACGAATTAAGGGGTGGTAGAGGAGAAGTGTTTCTCGATCCATTCCCCAGTTGTGCCGGGAAACTGTGTTCATTGCCCTTTCGCAGGAGTTTTTAACATTTTTGTGGGGTTCTCATGTCACCTTCCTATTGAATGTCAATAACAGGAATCTACAGCTCTTGAAGACTTCAATCCTCTAATGTAGAGATAGGCTTCCCTAATACAGCCTCTACGTCGGCAAAAGTGAATCACTTTCTTTGTTCTCGGTTAAGAATTAGTAGTAGTATTTAGAGGTGTATATGGTGATGTTGTTGATGGCGAGTAGGAGGCGTTGCTCTACCGTTACTATTTTGGAGCCTGATAGGAAGATTGTGAAGTCGCCTACGTAGAGGTTATCTGCAATCTCCTGATGAAGGCTTTCACCACAGCATACAAAAGCACGCTCAAGACGGTGCCCTGTGGAACGCCTTCTTCATGTGTGAATAAGTTTGATTTTATCTTTCCCAATCTTACGTAGAAGGTGAGGTTGGTTATGAAGTTTTGGATAAATTCCGGCAATTGTCCACTCAACTCTAGATTATGGAGAGTTTTGAAATTGGCGTAGCGCCATAACGTGTTGGACTTTTTTTATGTCGAAGAAGTCAGCTCCAAAGTGTTTTCTCCTGACGAACGCATTACATGCTGCGGATTCTAGGCGGATGAGGATATCTGTGGTTGAATGTAATTTTCTGAATCCACAATCTAATGGAGATATTTGGGATTCTATTTCAAGAAACCACGTCACTATTTTCTCGATGAAATTGCACTTGCAAAAGGTTAAGGTGAGTGGACTGTAGTTGTGGGAACTAATTGGGTCTTTAGTTAACTTTTGAAAAGCGATAACTGTTTCCATTGTACAGGTATCTGGAAGAGCGTTTTCCCTCTTGTTGAAGAATGTCTAGGCGGAAGCGTTTTCCTCTTTCACCCAGGTATGTTGCGCATCGTATGTTGTCTGGGCTTGGAGCCGTGTCGCCACAAGACAAGGGAGCTGTGTTAAGCTCTTCTTTGCTGAATTTCTCACTATAGGAGAAAGACCCCATATTTGACATAGACAATCGAACGGCAAAAAGGAAATAACGGTTTCAATTCATTAGAGTAAACAAAAGGAATGGTTGTTTAAAAATGTCCTCGAAAGCAATAAGGTAAATAATATGTTCAACCTGTACCTTATTTCATCAAGATAAAAATATATAAAGAACTTAATTAATAACGACTTCGCACTGTATATGTATTATCAAAAACACTATCTAAAAAAATATAAATGCGCTATTTAAAATAAAAAGGACAGAAAAAGCTTAAGAAAACTAATCATTTTTTAGTTCGAATAAATAAAACGCAAATAAACGGAGAATCACCACTAGGAAAAATAATAAAAGACACGTTCGAGCTAAAAGCGATAATAAACAAATTAAGATCGAATGTTAGAAAAAAAGAAAAGAAAATGGAGCGAAAATGAGTGGCGTGAAATAGGAATTTAGATACAATGGGGAGGAGATGTTAATTGCTCCCAAGGGGGGAGATGACCTCTGCTCCCACCCACCGCTAGGGAGATTAAGTGAGAGCTCCTTTGACCCTACAGCCTGTGCTGTAGGCCCCAGCCAACTTTACCAGTATTGAGTGGGGCCGCGCTTTCTGTGATGGTGTGGATGGAGGCTGTTGCATGCTGTGGGAAGTGTCTATCATCCCCCTGTGGTAGGTGTGGGTGCAAGAATTAGGAAGTGGCAGTTCTCTTGCAGCTTAACCTCACGTGGGATACATCCAAGTGGGGTGTTCCCACACCAGGATGGCATCCAGGTATTGTGGTATCCCCTTGGAAATGCCCTAATCTTCTCTTTATTCTTGCCCCACAGGGTGGCTAGAGTTAAAAGACAACAATGCACCCTTGTTTGCTGGGAAGTGAAAGGCTGGTTTCCTATGTACCAGGAACACCTTCGAAACCGGCGCTTCTCAACCCGAATCAAATTCAAGACCATCTCGAAATGATTCGCAAAACGAAAGTAAAAGAAAGAAAACATTTTACAGCAATTTAAAAATCTCAAAAAAAGACCAAATTAGAAACTCGAAAACCCAAATCTGATAAAGCAAAATAAATCAACCTTGAACATAAAAAGGAACGAATTTATGCACAAATTAAACATAATTTAAAAATTAAGTATTTTTATATATTTTAGGCATCACCCCCTCTCACTACCCCTTAATAACTCCCTATACAAAACGAGTTGGTATCTATTAATTTCTCTTTCTCTGATGATGTCAAATAGCCTTTGGCGAAACGGCACAATAAAATGCATTACCCAATAAAAGCAGCATCTCTTTTCCTCCCCCCAAATAATCATGAAGAAAGTTAATTTTAATACGAAAATTCTACATGGTAAATTTCAATTGTAATCTAAAAGGTATAATAAAAGAGATGATAGTTGTGAAACTATTTGTTTAGTCCTACCCTCCCTTCATCTTCCTTCCTTCACCTCTGGCTTCCTCCCCCCAACTATTAAGATCCCTAGCCTCGAGACGGCTTAGAATATTTGCTGGCAACTAAGCGGCTAATATATGGTACATACTTAGAAATAATAATAATGATTATAGCCATTAAATAATCAGACAAAATGCTAGTGTTCATTATAGTGGTTAATATGGATTCAAATACACAAATAATTGGCTTTTTTATACTTCAATGGTGGTTGGTGGTAGCTTGAGACGAGCAAATGATTGTTTGTGTCGGTGGGGCTTAGAGTAAAGGCCCATGCTACACCTGGAGGCGTCGCACGAGGGGATCTGCGACACTTTTCCATTTCTTATTCACCCCTTTATTTACATACAACTCCTTACCAACTTTCTTCCCCCAATGGTTTCGCTTAAAAAAAAACCCAGCAAACCCGAAGGTGACGAATCCTAAGGACCATTTGTTCCCTGATTAGAAGTCAACCCGCATAATCCAGGGGGCAAGGCGCCCCGTTGAGATAGGGAAACTGAAAAGGAAAAAAAAAACAAAATAAACAAATCCGAAAAAAAGAGGAAACGAAATTAAGTAATAAATTCATTAATGGTGTAGAAAAGCGAAAACCAACGAGCGCATCTCAGACCGAAAGTATTTGAAAAAGCGTTTCCTGGAGAATGTGGTGAAGTTAGGAGTAGTGAAATGCGTGTAAGGTATATGAGGTCCTAAGGACTAGGAAGGGGGCGCAACTCCACCTAACATATCTCCATCCCGCAAGGGTGGCAGGGGCCTTCCGGAGCTACAACGAGGCACAGTCTTCAGGACACTGGAACATGTTTTTTTTTAGCGAAAACCAACGAGCGCATCTACTCTATGTAAAGAAAGATGTATAAAGAATGGCCAAAATGTGAGGAAGATATATGACTTCAGCTCCACCTGCAGGCGTTGGGGGCAGGAAGGGCACGCAATCCTTCACATGTGTGGTCGCCCATGGCACACCTGACTTCCCTGAGGTGTTCAAATTTATGTTTAAAATTATTTTGTTTTATATTATTTCAATAATTATCATTATTAATTAGAAAATTAAATCTTTAAAAAATCGAAAACATAGTTTGCATAATATCTCTTCCTGACTGTATTGGCCCTCCTTGCGTTTTGTAAGAGACTAATGCTGCATCTCCATCATGACTTGCTTCTTACGACCAAGTCACGCTTGGCTGCCTGGCTGATGACTAACACACAATACAAAACCTATTTATTTTCCCTTTAAAAATACAAAGCCTATTTCTTTATCCTTTGAAAATGCAAAGCCAATTTATTTATCATTTAAAAAATTTCCGCTGTGCAGTAATTTTAATCTTTAAAATTATAGTCCATAAAAGCAAAGTTTCGCGAGGGTGGAAAACAGAAAAATAATATGTGAAATGGAAATTTTAAGAAAGCTTAGAATAGATACTTGCGCTGTGAAAAAATATACATATAACAGCGATTTAAACCTTTAATACAATATTCAAACAGTGAATAATCCCAATTCAAATCCTCTATCCTGATGGATATTTAATAGAAGTGTTAGCAGAATCTCGTCAAATTTTCAGTCAATAGAGAGCCGGTAGAAGCAAATTTAATTTATTTTCAGTTCATAAAAATAAGACGGGAACAATTATCCTATATTATAGCATTTTAAATTTAAAATGTTATGAGCAACATATCACTGGATTTAGATGTTTATGAGCAATGCTAGCTTGTTTTGAAAAAGAAAAATATCAATAAAGTTGGAAACTAAAATTCCATTGAATTGATGAGCTCAAAACTACGTGGCCTATTATACACTAAGTTAGATATTTTATACGGCCTAATTGAGGATTCAATTCCTGAGTATATATTATTAAAGATAAATATTAAAGAAAATGGAATTCATATTACCTTAAAACTGGTTTGAAGATAAGTTTAGAAGAAATTGATATATGTATATTTTGTTCTGACTTCAGGTAACCTCAATGCATCGTTTTTCAGAGTTGCCATTTACTCTTGAGTTTCGGTTTTCGGCAATAGATTGATTCTTTCTCTGGTTAATGTATCTTCTATCTATTTTGAATTGAATTTTCAGCTTTTTTTAATTTGATCTAAAAAAAAACAACAAAACAAAACCTAAATATGTCACTGACTTTTATTGTTAAATGCAGGTAAATATGCTTGATAAATTCCTGTTTCTCTTTGATTTGAGGCATCATATAGAAAATACCGTGCAAATGCTTAACGCCAACATAGATCCTCATTTGATTTTGAGGTAACCTTAAAAAGAATATTGTGAACTTGTTAATTTTAATTTGATATTTACCTTAACTATTTCTAGTACACATATGTTCAGGATCGAAGTGGTCACTGAACGATATCAAATGAAAATCAAATAACGGAGTCAGTTCTTTTCTTGCTGTGGTATAGAGAGGATGCGTTGTTGATGTTCGGGTTAAGTGTCAGTGAAAATGATTGAAAACAAATTATGTATTTTTCTACTAATATGTATATTTGGGATTTCTCATGTAACTAATGGACAAAGATTACGCGGCAAGGAATTAAAGAATATTACAAGTACAGCAGGTGAGTTGACTGAATTTGTCATTCCAACACGCGCCTTCTACTACCCTTACCTGGTGAGGTTAAAAAACTTGGTAAAAGTTTCTTTTAACGAAGCTTCGTCACAATGGAACGTTCAGATAGTTGTCTATGATGGGGACTCGAGAGGAGATTGGGGTGGGAGGGTCGAAACTTCGCCAGATTGAACTCTGTTCCTAAATAGGACATATAATATTTTTTAATAGGCTTACCTATTAGGCTTATTGTATCCCTTCGATCTACTGTTCCTTCTTGAAGATTAAGAAGTTTTATGCATTGTTTGCTTACTTTACAGTTCTAAACTTTGCGCAAAGCCGAGATTTTGATGTGACTGCTTTTTAGTTTGAATTGTTTAATAAATTTAATTAAAATTCATTATTGATATTTGACCTCATTGCTAGTTGACACCTTAAAATGCACTTCTTTTTAAGGTCATAATGCCGTTCACGATTTTGGGTTGAATAAATAATGCACGGTTAGACCGTTAGGTCTGTCCTTAATACTCGCCTTTTCACACTGAATCGAGATTCTTCGTTCCACATCCAAGTTGCACGAGGAATATTCGAAAATGCAAATAAAATTAATGGATTATTATCTTTTCACCATATACATACACCAGGCATTCCCCCCCCCTCCCTTTGCTCTTACGCATCATATACAAATTGGGTAGGTGAAGAATAGAAAGCAGAGGGTAAACTAAATGGAGAGAAATCACAATGATGGCAAAGGGATCTGTTTCCGGGCCATTATTATTCTTGGTTCACATTGCCAACAGAGGTAAAAATTAAAACCAAAAATGTCGGTTTGCCGATGGCACTAAGTGAGCAGCCATGAAAATTTCACAGTTCAAAGTGATTTAAATAGACGAGTTTCAGGGATACCAAGTTACAGATAACATTTGACCTACAAAATTCAAAGATGACCACATGGACAACCATAATAGGGAATTTAGTTATGAAATGGAAAGTTGCTGGTTCGATTCTTCCGAAGATGAGGACTTGGGGGTAGTAATAGATACGTCATCGAGGTTCGTTTTCCAAGCAATGTTAAAATGCTAGGGATAAGGCAAATAGGGTGTTAAGCTTTTTAAATAGAAGTAAATGGGGCGAATGTAGATAATATAAATAAGGCAGGACAGGTTAGGTGTGCGAGAGAGACGGACAAAGAACCTGTCTTCTAAGAGGGGACGCAACACGGCTGATGATTACATGACTGGATTTCTGAATGAGTATACAGATTGGAAGTGGAGTGATTAGTAGTGTGAATGAAACTAGGAGGGTGTAAATTTAGGTTTGATGGAGTTAGAAATAGGAGTCTTAGTGGTGCTTGTGATGGATGTCTCGTGATAGATATTGAGAGAGAAAGTTGGAAGATTTCTTCATGATAATTTTTTCCTTTTAAATTCTAGGAAAAAAAATCTTCCGTACTTTTACAACTCCCTTCACCACTTTCTTTACAGATCTCCCGTTAAAAACTTTCTGCCTGATGCGCCTCTTTGCTATTGCGTTTAAAATTCGAGGTAAAAAAATATTCGGGATCTCTCCTCGTATTGATTTATGAAGCCGTATGAAGAATAATTTCATAGTGTAAATTATACGGAACTTTAAATTTCATCTTTATTTTTCCTGGGCAATATATATATATATATATATATATATATATATATATATATATATATATATATATATATATATATATATATATATATATATATATATATATATATATATATAATGGTAACACTTCAGATTCGGGGCACACGGTAGATGGCGCTGTTAGTCCGCTACAATTTTGGGCTACAGCATATCTCTTATGACGTCAGACGGTAGCGTCAGCTGTGAACAATATCGGTGTAATATTTTTTTGTATATGAGTATATACTGGGGGGCTGTGCCCCCCAGACCCCCCCAATTGATTGAAACTCAGGATCATCGCAGGCTGGTCCTCCTGTAGTGATATCTCCCCCGCGAGCAGTCCTCTTGAATTTACTGGGGGAAGGGTTTCTCCCCAACAGCTTTTTACTTGCAAAAAAACCTAACCTAATAACAAACAATTCTTACTTTTATAGGTTTCTTGATTAGTTTATGCGCCTCTAAATAATCTAAAAGTTTTTCGCGATCATACAAAGTAAAGCCGAATTCGAATAACAAAGAAGCACATGGAGAGCACGAAAAAACAATAACGAAAGAAAAACATCGCAGTCTCCTTCTTTTCTTATGTTCTTAAAACGGATCCTATTTATAAGCTACGATGTTGCCAGTAAGAAGCTGTTATCGTTCGCAGTAAACAAAAAATACGAAAACAAAACAAAAAAAGACATCAAGAAACCTTACCTAACTTAGAAAAAAAACTATAAACGAGCAGAGCGCAGATATTTAGTAAATAATAGACTAAAAGTTACAAATCGCCAAAACAACAAAAAAAATATAACGCAGTGATTGTCACGTCTGACGCTACCGTCTGACGTCATAAGAGATATGCTGTAGCCCAAAATTTAAGCCGACTAACAGCGCCATCTACCGTGCGCCTCGAATCTGAAGTATTACCTATATAATATATATATTATTAGGATGGTATGTTATGTAGTTAAAACTCGACGCTTTTCTAGCGTTATTTTAAATTTGACACTTTACGATGTTTTTGATATAGTTAATCCAAATTTGACCTTTATTTCTCTGGTAAATATTCGGAACTCAAAGTATTTACGCAAGAAATGAAGCTCTGATTTGGATAAAATACATAAACAAGTGTTTATATTGAACTGTGGACGAGTCGGTCTTTACCCATCCAAGTGTTGCTCTGACGGTGTTAAGTTAAATTATTTCTATCAAAAACGGGGGTCATTGTTTGATATAGAAGGTCCCAACCCGAGATAAAGGTTGCGGCACAAAATTAAGATAGACTTTTCATATTAGAGGTTGTTGACTGGAACAGGAGCTGCCAAGTGTAGGCCATGAATGGTCTTTTGCAGTCTCCTTCTTTTCCTATGTTCTTAATATTTTTTAATGTTCGGGGCGGGTTAGGTTAGGTGTCTGTTGCTGCGACCTGTAAAATAATGGAACTTCGTTGGAACTAATGTAAAATATCAACCAAAACTATCTTTTATACATACCATCGATGTCTTTGAACATCCACCTCCCTCGGTATTCTTAGAGAACTGATTTTCTTTCACACGGAGGGGGGGATAAAAGTATTCTTGTATTAAATTATTGACCAAAATAATTGAAGTGGTAAAGTTTGTGGAAGTCCAAAAAAATCAGAACACCTTTATTTCTATCACATCTTCCATAACCTTTGCCAGAGATTATCTAATGTTTCTATAATTGGTGTATGATAACCTAGAGGTTTAAACTAGGTATGAGTAAAGTTTATGCAAATTTGGATGGATTAAACGAAAGTTATTGGCAGATGAGCAATTTCCTAGAAATTAAGGTGTCCAAAATTATCCGAACGCTTAGGTTTCTTGTAGAGAGAAGTAGCATTGTTTGCATAGCAGCTAACTCTTCAGGTAAATCTTGCGTACGTTAAATCATTCTCTTGCCAGCTGTCGTCCAGGTGACATGCCTAAGAAATCTGTCAGCGAGCTGCTCGTAAAGCTACGCCACCAACATGGTCTTTCGATTGGAGCCATTGCAGAGACTGTCAAACGCTCCAAAAGTGTAGTCCATAATATTCTCTCAACATATAGCAAATCAAATTTATATAAGGTTGGTAAATCAACTGGTAGCTAAGGAAGACTCCTGTACAGGGAAGAAGAGTTTCCCAAATTGTGAAGAAGAGCTGTTTCAAGACCACTATTATAGTTTTTCGAGAGATTCTAAAGTGAGATTTTGGCCATCAATGTCTCCAGACGGACTGCGTCACCTCGGCTGGAGGAAGAAAAACTTCACTCCTGCGGTCGATCCATTGATACGTCCGAAGAACAAGAATGTTCGTCTTGCCCCTCAGCCGAGTACGTTAGATGGAGTCTTAAGTTCAATTTGTTCTGATCCGATAGCAGGAGGAGAAAGATTGACAGTCAATTACACCAAAAAGAGTGAATTAAGGCGTGATTTCAGTAGAAGGCTGCAAAGTAATTACTTATAACTTGTACAAATGTTTTCCACTGATGATTATAATTCAATCGTTATATTCCGATAGAAATTTGTTTCTGCTCTCGTTTTTTCTAGACAGCGGAGGCCATCTATCTTCTCCACAGTCCACCTTCCGCAAATTCCACCACGTCGGATGCTCTGCTCCGACTGGAAAGTGCCGTCTGCGAGACCTTCCTTCGTAGATAGAATTACGCAACGGTGTTTTTCGATCTGGAGAAGGCCTATGATAGCGCATGGCGATACGGTATCATTGAGACTCTCCACACGATGAGGGCGAGGGAACTCCCCCTGAATCTTTATATCTGAATTTTTGCGAGATCGTCGATTCCGCGTACGGATGGGGGAGAGCCCGCTCCGGCCCAATGGGGGCAGGAAGAGGGTGTCCCGCAAGGAACTGTACTCAGTGCTGACGGAAGATATTCTCGCTACGCTCTACGTGGACGACCTTTCGATCTCTTTTGGCACGGTCCAGATGCCAACTCTGGAGCGTCGACTCCAACAGGCATTGAACCGTGTTTCTCGCTATGCCGAAGCGCACAGGCTTCCGTTTTTCTTGGTCAAGACTAAGGTGGTGCACTTCTGTCGTCATCCACGGCTCCACCCTGACTCAGACTTGTTTCTAAATGGGGTTCGGCGGGAAGAGGTGGACCCGCACCTTTCCTTGGTCTTATATTTGACCGACGCCTCACATGAGAGACTCATATTCGCAGCCTTAGGGTCTCTTGTACCCGCGCAATAGATATTCTTCTCTCCGTAACCTACTGCCTTACTTCTTTATTGATCCTTTGTTCGTATGAAGCTCGACTACGGATGCATGTTTTATGCATCCGCAGCTGAGCGTGTATTGCGGAAGGTGCACTTGATCCAGCCCACCGGCCCTCGCTTCGCGACCGGTGCCTTCTACACGTCCCCCATTGAGAGCTTACTTGCCGATGCTGGGGAGATGTCACTCGCTCTGCACCGTGCACAGTGTATCATTTGCCTGTACGCGCGAGCCCGGCGCCTTCCTCAGTCGCCAACAGCTCTTAGTGAATCCCCAGCTGATTTCGACGGTGCTTATGCTGCCGAGACACTTCGCCCGGTGCTCCCCTCCCCCTAGTTCTGCCCAGGACGCCACCCTGTAGGGTACCACCTTGCTATTTCTCTCTACCCCTAAAGCTTTTACAGCGCCGGGAGTATTGCATTCGGCCTTTTTGGAGCACACCTCTTGCCATTGTTACGGATATCTGCAAGTCCCAGAGGGGGTCGGTTTCCACGCCGTGTCCCCTCTGTTTGGAGTCAATGGGAGCTCTGCCAGGCACAGCGTCTGTCTTCACGGCCGAGCTGGTGGCAATACACCTCTTGGTAGGAGAGATAAAGGAACGTGCCCGGTTCGGAGACCGGATTGTGATTTATAGCGTCTCACAAAGCGCCCTGAGTGCTCTCGAGCCATTGGAATCTCCGCATCTGCTGATTCGCGATATCCGTCACGCCACGGTTTTGGCAAGCCGGGCGGATGTCGAGATTATCTTTTGCTGGGTTCCCGGCCATGTAAGAATTGCGGGGAATGAGCGCGCCAATGAATCCGCGAGGACTGGGTGACCAGACCAGCGTTTCGTCTTCCCCACACCGATTACATGGCAGGAATACGGGCGGCCTGGCAAAGGTGATGGCCAACGGTCGAACGGAACTTAAAGTCAAGTGCCATTGCAACGCGACTGTTTCCATGGACCTACCCCCCAGTCCCGCGACGGCTTCAGGTTTCTTTGTCATCTCAGAATTTGACACACTCGCGGGGCGCACCGCCATTTGATGGAGCGCTCGTCTGCGCCCTACTGTGAAGACTCCGTTGCCCCCAGACTGTTCGGCACATTCTTGTTGAATGTTCCAGTCTGAGTGATCTTCGCACACGTTACCTGTCTCGGTACCGGGATGAGCGGGGTCGCTACTGCTTGTCCGTTTTACTCGGGGCGGGTTCGTGTTCATATACTTGTGCACTATAGAACTTTTTGGAGGATGCTGGCTTCCTCTTCCACATTTTTTGACTGTTTTTTTTTGTCGTATGTTCCTGCGCCGGGGGAGGGGCGGGCCTCTTTTTCTGATAATTGGTTATCTGGACTCTTATTGACGTGAGTTTGCTTACAGGTTGTCGGTGCTACATTAAACCTGTAATTTTGATTAGTTACCTGGGTTCTGTTTTTACTTTTGTAATTCTAGTCACATGTTAACAGATTTACATTTGACTTGGAATTCCAATTACAAGTTACCGTTACTCCGTTTTGATCTGTAATTTCAATTACAGTTTACCGTGATTATTAACCTGTATTATGTTTAGAGGTTACTGGGATTTTCATGACCTGTAATCGGATTACTGGTTACCAAGACATAAAGTATCTCCAGCTACAGGCTACCGAGAATCTATTCTTCTTAATTCCAATTATAGGCGACTTGGACGGACTCTTAATCCTAATTACAGGTTACCAGGACTCCAATTTGCCCTGTGATTCCGATTACAGATTATCAGGACAAAAGGTTACAGTAGTTACCTACATTTTGATCTGTTTTATGATTGCAGATTATCGGGGCTACATTTTGCCCTGTAATTCTGATTATATGTAACCAGAACTCCATTTTGAACTGTAATTTTGATTCTATGTTAGTTGGCCCCAATATGTGCTTTTGGGTTCAAGTGCCTCTCAAGACCTGGAAACAATGCCAGGTGCACCTGTTTTACCAAGTACCCGTTTCCGTTATTTCAGTTGGCTGCTCCTAAATAATGGGAGGTTGGGTATTTGTTTGTCGCATTTAAATGAGTTTTTGGTATTTTGGGCTTCCCAAATACAGGATCCCGTAGTGGAAAAGAAGGGCATTGACCCAAGTTCCAGATACAATTTGCTCTTATTATTTCAATGATTTCTTCTATATCATTTCGTGCTTTTTTGTCGACCTTTTAATTAGTATTTATTTCAAATTTAGAGGTGAAAACCAAGGACGACCTCTCTTCCAGAAAGTTTGCGAGGAGAGTTTCGTAAGGAACGTAGAGGAGGGGGGGGATGTGTGGACGATATAACGCCTGTCAATTCTAAAGTGGAGGGTACATGGAACGCTCGCGGCTGAGAGGTGTACAAGAGTCCCAACCAAAAATAATTAAGGAAGGTTCTCTGTGCGGCCGCTGGAGCCGGTCAAATGATAACGACGATTATTATGCCATTAGCCGCCGAGGTCGGCTAAGTAATTTTTAAGATTGTTTCTCATCGGAAGTGTCTCTTTCTTCGACATAATCCATGCCTTCATTTGTGAATGCGCGCACATATACACACACACACACACATTTGAGCTGCTCCTATATAAGGGAGTGGAGTGAGATAAAGGGGCATGGGAAGAAACGAAAGAGCAAGCGACAGCTCAATAAAGGACACCCATACTTGAGAGGACAAGAATAACGGTTCGGAAAAAAAAACTAACCGGGAGTCTAACTCGGGTCTCTCCAATTACCGTTTTGGTACTCTACCACTGAACCATCGAAATTTCAACCTAGATCTGGTGCAACCCAGGATGGTGTCGAGATTGTCTTGTGCTGGGTTTCTGGACATGAACACGCTTGACGGTCGGCAAGGACTGGGCGGTAGGACCAACGTTTTGCTCTTCCCCACTCCGATTACATGACAGGAATCAGAACAAACAAACCTACGGGTTGCATTACAAATTAAATGGGAGACAGCCGACGGGAACCTAAAGTTGCCCCCCTTCCATGCCTCCACAAGGCTTCAGGTAGTTTTTTTTGTCGCCTAGAATGTTCGCCGCATGCTCATTGAATGTCCCACGTTAAATGTGGACTTTTTGGAGGAAGTTGGCTTCCTCCATTGTATTTTGGCTTTTGTATGTTCGACCTCTCTCCGCCACCTGATCAATGCTTCATTTTTTTTTTATCTTAGTTGGTTTTTGTCTGGATTTTGCAGGTTTGTTTTGTATTGTTGTTCCGTGTTTTATTTAGCCTATTTGTAGTCTAAAAAAAAGTGGGGGGGAATTATTTGTACTTTCGGCTCTGTCCGTGTTTTGGTAACTGCTAGGAGATAACCTTAAGTTAAATGTTTTAATCATAGATGCATGGCGCTTAGGGACATAAGAGCAGAGCTTTCTTACAACTCTCCAGCCTAATTTTATTCCAATATTCATTTCCTTCTCTACGCTCCCATTAAGAGTCACAAGCTGCCTAATTATACATATTAGTGTGCCTTCTTTAAAATATGATCGTCAATTCAAATTGTTTTCTCGTCTCTCAAACTAAGATTATTTTTGTTTGAAACGTTCATTGTCGGTCCAAACTATGAAACGGGCTCATGCTAATTATGCTGTTGTTGATCCTCAAGCTCTCTGACCGAGCAGCCCCGAGACCCTGGGGAAGGATATGTCCTGTACCGGGGTTTCCCAAAGAGCCATTGATGATTATATTGTCTGAAGTGGGGGCAGTCTTTGATTGAGTGATGGCTGCGGTCTTGCAGTCTGCACAGGCATCCGCGATGGTCCGCTTGTAACGGTGTGCTGTGTGGAAGTGACTGGTTAGACCGGTGAGTGAAATAGGAATATACCTAACGGGTTTTGCAAAAAAATCTGTTAAACTCGTTTTTTATCTTTCGAGGGGTTTACGTATTTGATCGAAAAAGTTCCGTCAAACAAATTTGAACTTTTATAGCACGTGTCATTAAAACGTCATTTCGCCAAGGGGCTCAACGTTAGCCGGATGACCGCCCACAGAGTCGCAGAGAGGCTCGAGTAAGGAGAAGACTTCAAAGATTAATCTTTCAGGCAGACCTCTAGTTGTCAACCGTTTGGCTTTGAGAAAGCCCTTTGAAAGTGGTCCGAAGCTAAAAGGACAACGCTCGCGAAGGACATCTTGGTGGCCACAATGTCCATGACCGTCAAGGAGGAGGGCGGTAAGAGCTTGAGGTACGTAGAAAGGCCTCTGCTTACCTACCTTATGCGAGAACAAGGTGGGGAGTGCTGTCGTCGCCTTCTCAACGACTTGGAGTCGATGACAATCGAGGTCTCACTTTTTTTCTGATGAAAAAAAATTCACGGTCGATCCCGTCATTAACAAGCAGAACAACCGCGAGGTAAGTAAGCTTCGACCAGGACGTCTCTGAGGTCCGCTACGTGTTCATGACCGAGCACCCGGCTTCCGTGATTATGCTTGACGTTCGTAGATTCGAATGGCGAGAAGATGCCGCCGGTGTGGTTCGCGGCCGGTTACAGAGACTTGTTGTCCACGAAAGTCGTGCCCCGTGTTAGAAAGATCACGAAGAAGGTGGACTAAGTTTTCAGCACGTCCCACAAGGCCAATGGCGTGCAAGAGTGGTGAGGTCGAACATGAACTTCTGGTCCAAGTCCTTTTGGCCGCTGCAGTCGCCCGACCTCAATTTCCACAGCGTGTGGAAAAATATATAGGCCTTTTTTGTTTTCCAAGGCTATCCACTATCGATGTGACGTTTTGTTTGCACAATCCAGTCGCAGTCATCGGTGTTCCTCGTTTCAGTAGATCGCAATGAACATTTCCCCGGTGTCACGACGGCTTCAGGTTGCTTTCTGACCCTCCGAATTGGACACGCTCGCGAGACGCACCGCCATTTGATGGAGAGCTTGCCTGCGCCCTATTGTGACGACTGCGTCGCCCCCCAGACTGTTCGGCACATTCTTGTTGAATATCCCAATCTGGGTCATCTTCGCGCACGTTACCTGTCACAGAACCGGGACAAGCGGAGTCGCTACCGCTTGTCCCTTGTATTGAGGACTATACGACTTGTAGGAGGAGGCTGGCCTCCTCCAATTCATTTGACTGTTTGTTGGTCGCATGTTCTTGCGCCGGGAAAGGCATGCCTACCACAGACGCCGGAGCGCGTTTCTTTCTTGCTACCTTTTGCTTTCTTTTCTTTTTTATTTGTTTTTTTAGCCTTTGCGCTTTTTTATCTTTCTTTTTTATATATTATTTGTTTTTAATCTAGCCTAACATTAGGCTGGGGTCTGAGTACGGCGACCTTTTCCCTAGTAGGCATTCGCCAGATGGGCTCTCTCAAAAAAATATCTCATTGAAAATCACCTATTAAGCTCCACGCACAGCAAATACTTGGGATTTACTCGTGGTTTTGGATGATGTCTCTGGTTTGTCATGGATCGATAACCACTGTCATTTTTGTTTGGTCCTCATGCAACTTGCATTTTAGTCGCGTGTGAGTCTAGGTACGGGCGACTCTATATCTCACTATGTCGGTCTGTCGGTCCCCGTTTTGCTTTTTTTTTGTTTTGGTAATAACATTGTAACTATTCGGTCGATTCTAACGAAATGTGAAACCCTTATGTTGTTTTACACCCTCTTTCGAATGATATAATTGCCAACGTCCTCCTAAGTTTGGCCACAATTATTGAAAGTTTTGAAGGTCGTAAGGTCATAAACAGAATAAGTGAGAGCACGCGACTTTGGTCAGCAGACCTTGTTTGTTACTTTTTTGCGAATACATTGACTATTTATTACAGGATTAACACTGCTGCGAATATAATTACCTTGTTTCTGATTAAAACACTATTTGCTTTCGGGACTTAGGTTAGTTAAGTTAGCTAGACTTTGGCCTGAAAGGTAAATTAAATGCAAGGCGTTTGGACTCATCGCGTTTAGACGTTGTCGACCTGTAAGTAAGACGACTTGTTTCTGGAGAGTTGACCGACACATCCACCTTTTGCGGCAAGTATCTTGTGCTTTGACAAGGACCTGATTTGACCTTTTCGCCAAAGATCGTCAGCCGAGATGTCGTATTTGCCGTTTTAAACTTTTTAAACCACTCCCCGATTTCGAAGCCAGTTTTTCATTGTCTACGTCACAGTACTGTCATTTCGAAACTCCTACAATTATCGAGGATGTTGCTCTTTAAGCTCTTCAATCAAAACAGACATTACTATGTACTATTAACGATATAATGCCGGATAGCAGAGATGATAAACTAGATCGAGGAGGTCGTTTTTTCGCTATTTAAGCCCGATCGTTCTTTAGTTGGTTTTCTCATTTATAGTGCTGACATACGCAATTACTTTCCGAATGCCCTAATACTGTCATCAGCAAAGCGAAGGTGACTTAAATGTCTCCCAGCCTGGTAGGGACGAGATGGGATGCTGCCCTATGTTGTTTTTATTTGTATTTTATTACTGTGTACACCCTTATGAATACAACCCTCCCTGTCCCAGGATGTAGGGGCGAGATGGCGATGCTCCCCGCTTGCCACAATGGAGAGGAAGTCTCCTTATCCTCGGGATTACAAGTAGTCTCCTCTCTAGACTACTCAGGCTATTTATTTTTCAATGAGTAACATAAGAATGTGTGTGTGTGTGTAAAAGTCGCTATGAACCCGGCCTCTCGGTGTCTGCGGATTTCATTTATGCCGGATATAACGGGAGTCTTTTGGGTGGAAGTGGGATTGGTTGAATGGACATGTATACGTGTTAGTGATGTGTGCGCGCGCATCCGCGCACGTACCGACGTTGAGTCACACAGGTTTGCTCTACTGTCAATGACCTCCGTCCCCCCAAATGGAGTGATGGGTGTTGATCTTGACTCTCGCGCAGGTTAGCGTCCATTACCGTGCCCCCGTCTCGTTCCTTTGCCTGTGAGTTGGGACTCAGGCACCCCTCACGTGTGCGTGGCGTCATAAAAAGCGAATTGAATTGCGCCCTCCAAGGTCTGGAACCTCGCGCAGTGCTGCCCTCGCTCGTCCTGCGGTGGTCGTTGACCAGTGTTGCCAAATGTTTCAAAGGTAAACGCGCTAAAAAGCGCCAAACTTGTGTTAAAACGCGCTAAAATAGGAAAGTTAAAGCAATACGTTAAAACCAATAATCCATTTTAAACAAATGAATGTAAAGCAATTTACCTTTAATTTACTCCGAATCCAAGATTTCTAAATCACTGCTCTCTTCCAAATGGTTATAGTCTTCGTCAACTTTTCTGATGTCGAAGCATCGTTTGCATTCATCGTTCCAATTTTCCTCAAGATGTCATTTGGCAATTTATAATTAAAGCAGCATTTATCACTACGCTTTAGACCATATTTTGCGGCTAAAATTTCTCTCAAGGTTTTTATTAACTTCATGCGGTTGCGCAATTTTGAATGAACAATGTTCATGACACTAAAGAGTCTTTCTCTATCGGCATTGGAATCCGGCAAAATAAGTAGTCTTAAAGCTATATCAGAGAGTTCTTTTTACTGATTTTTCCCTACAGAATCCCTATACAAAGAAACTTCTATCCAGAATAAAATGGCGTTCGAAACTTCAACCCAGGATACATTCCGTAGCTGGTTCCATTGAAAATCTATTTTAGTTATTGTCTCATCATTTTCATAAAAATGTTTCGCAAGGTCTACAATTGGAGGTTTGATGGGGTTAAGACACTCAGTCGTACTAAAAATTTTAATGGATTCTAGAACTTTTACATTATCTGGTAGTCGCTGCTTAATTTGATGCACAAGCTCAATGACTAATTTAATGCATCTTCCACGTATTTCGTTTTCTGCTTATTGAGGAAAGTTCCATTGCGAGATTTCCCCGAAGACACTCATCTTGCTGAAGTTTTTTCCTGGTATTAAAATCATTGAAGTAATAAAATTTATCAGAAATGGGAGATCACTCAATAATTTTGTCGGATCTTGTATTTGCGCCTCAAAAATTTATTAACCCTTTGAACTTGAGAAGTATTTGTTTCAGAAACACCAGGAAAACAGTTTTTCTTGTCGTTGAACAAAGAATATAGAGTTTCAGCTGTAAAGCATCTTTCTTTATTCCTGGCAATGCTGAATTGGCAACGTAATTCAACACACTGTTCCAAAATTCTTGAAACAGCAACTTCTATTGAGAACCATCTGGTCGGACTAGGCGAGACAACCTTTAACGGTAAATTACCGTCGTTTATTGAGGCATAGACGCCATTGTTAATTCCCAAGTCCAACCAAGTTCTTTAAGTCAAGGGAATGTTCTTTTAAGCTTTCCTTAATTGCACTTCAAATTGCTTCAGCATTGCATTCTTGCAATCCAATCAAATCCAAGAAGGATACAATAATTTATTTTCTAGTTTGAGAGTAATACCTGATAATAATACCCAAAAATTTCGTGGCAGATATATCGTTAGACTCGTCTATAATTAGGTTATATTTTCCATTTCTCAAGTCTTCTTTTAATTTATTTCAGAATTTCTGTACATTTCGTTCGCTATAGCATATTTTTTATTTTTTTCATTAAAGCATTCTTTGCACAATTCAGTTAAATGATCTAGTTTTTATCGAACAGTGCTGAGAAAATAAACATGGACATGCGCCCCTCTATTTCTTTATTAGTGTTCGCTTCAGCATTACTAATGAAGGGGAATTTAGTTTGTCTTTGAGAACTGGAGGGGGATTCTGCCCTTTTAGGCTTAGTGGTGGTGCTGCGATGTCTTTCTATATCACTTAGTTTGGCTGTGATTGAACATTTGCAATATACACAAAAACACTTCTGGTCTCCTTCAACTTTTTAAAGCCAATTTTTATAGTCTGGGTTTTGAAGCCATTCTATTCGGAAACGTTCGGAATAGTTTTTACTCATTTTAAGGAGTATTGAATTAAAAACACAGCACTTGTTTCTGCCACTCGAAAAAAGAATGCTCACTCAACACAATTGGCGGTAAAACTAATCAGCGTTGGGAGTAGTAGTTTTACATGATCATTGATGGCATTCTCAGCCAGTTCAAAAACGTTTTTAAACGTACCAAAAATATCAGACATCGTAATATACTGTGCGAAAGCGCTAAAATAGCGCGGCCGCGTCAAATAAAAATAATTCGCGCTAAGCAATGCTAAAACGCGCCAAATCTAGCGCGTTTTGCGCTAAATTGGCAACAGTCTCGTTGACGCTGCAATCCGCCGTTAATCCTCCCGATCCAGTTTGTTCAATGGGCGGATGGGCAGCCTTAATGTTTTATACGTGATTATGGACGTGTATATGATTTCGGGACATTACCTGTGTATATTTTTTATGGGCATACTCTTGTTATA
The DNA here is from genome assembly GCA_963969495.1 of Ceratothoa steindachneri. Lineage (NCBI taxonomy): Eukaryota > Metazoa > Arthropoda > Malacostraca > Isopoda > Cymothoidae > Ceratothoa > Ceratothoa steindachneri. The sequence continues at coordinate 190,133,717 of OZ018320.1, forward strand.
ATTGTTTGTGTAGATGCATTCGTTGATGAGGTCGTTATATGGGGGGAACTCGTATACCTTTGTAGACCCGTGCATGCACGCAGGAATGAGCTTAGAAGCATACGAAAAATGAGCAGTGAACTCTCGCTTGGGGCCTGCATGGTTGTTTAAATGTGTCGGATGTTTTTGTTTGTTTATTCGGTTGTGTACATACCGCTGTTTATCTGCGTCCACCCTCTGTGTGTGTGTTCGTAGGTCGAGGACCCTTGGTATCATAAATCCTAAGGGTCGTGCGTGCATGTTGCTGGCGCGGTCTACTTAACAGATGCTGATCTGCCGGGGAGGTTAGGGGGCCTTCGTGTTTCTGAAACCCCCTCCCCCAACTTCGTAAAGGGGATAGTGGCAGTGTGAGTGCCCGGGGTGGTGGGGTTGACATTCCTGGAGGCGATTGCGGTCTCTCGAGCTCTTCTCGCTATTCCTCTCTTTTTTTCTTTTCCTTGTCTCCTAATCTCACGTCTCTCTCCCCGTTCCTTCAATGGTCGTCCTTGGGAGAAATAAGGCGGTTTGAGGGTGGTTGGTAACTGGTCCGGGGCGCGGAATAAGGGATATTGTGTAAACCAACGAGGGAACGTTTACTTGGTTGCAGGTGTAACCCAACGAAAAAATATTCAATGGAGAAAGAAGGGGTGGGGGTACACAAATGTTTTAGCGTGACGATGAAGGATGATAAGATTAAGGTAGTCTGGTAGCCCCCATCAACCCTAAATGCAGTCATGTATATAATGGGGTGGATAAAATTCATTGAAGTTCGTACCAAAGGATATGGTAGCCATACTAAACAGACGACGGAAGCAACTGACCAAGTCTTACTCTATCTAAGCTCTTGAACCTTAAAGTGTTTGTGCGAGGCGGAGGCACTGAAGAAACGACGGGCGCAGCTTCGCATCCACTAGCCCGATTTCAGACGTACGAACCGGGATCCGATAGCGGCTAAAATAGTGTGATATGGAAATAATCTCGTCTACCTCATTGCGTGTTCGCCTTTTGGAAAGTGTCCGCAAGGAAAGTAGTGAAGTGCAGAGGCGTGAATAAGTATCCCGAGGAGACTCGATTGATGCTATTGCCGAACTTTACTAAACAATCGCAGGCGGTGGTACTAATATTCTTTCAATAAAGTGCAAACTGAAAAATGCACGTCTAGTTGTTTTTTTAAAACTAGGCTCCTGGTGAAGTATTAGTTCCATCTCCTCGAAGTCAGGGGCAGTGATTGCACTGGGTTCGAAAATGGACCGCCGATGTTGTCCAGAAATGCTTTTAATCACAAATGCCTTCGTTAGTTAGAATGTAGTTATAAAATTTAGGAAATTTTATTCCTTGAACGTTTTAAATAAAAAAAAAATCGAAGGTTTAAAGAGGCTTGTTTTGATGAGTTAGAATATTTTAAAGCAAAGGGGTTCGGAGGATTAAGGAGATCTGTTTCAGAGAGCAGAATCTTTCGTTTGAACAAGCTGGAATATTTGATCAAAATAAAGGTTTTAAGAGTTTCATAATGCAAACCTGCCCCAGAGGGCAAAGCTCCCGCGTTCGAAAGCGACGTTTGCTTCAGGTCGCAAACTCCCTCGATTTGAATAGATTGAAATAAGTGAGATAGTCAAGAAGATTCTAAATTTACGAGCTCGTGTAGAATGGGAGAATTTTAAATAAAGTGAAAGTTTCTCAATTTTTTTGAATACAAATATGAAGTTACTTCCAGTTACGACTCAGAAAACTCTTTAAACACAAAATAGAAAAACTTGAAGATTTTGGAGACATAAATTTTTGAATGAAAGAAAAGATACTGGTTTCATCGAAGTTTTGAAGTGCCCTCGGTCGGACTCCCGGGGCGCGTCCTCTCTCTGATCTTACTGGCTTGAAGAGGGACCCAATCGTCAATTATTCCCTTTCTACCCTTCAATGATCTCCCCTTTCCCTCCTCATCCTAGACACACCCCCTATAAACCGCAGGTCACAACAAACGCAGAGATATTAGAAGGAAGCAATGGGCCAGACAAAGATGGGAAGATAGCACAGGCAGAAAGGGAAAATGGGGGAGATATTTGAATATGAGTTAGGGGAAGTGAAAAATGTGTCGAAGGTGTACTAGCAACTAGGGAAAGGGGGAGACAACTCCTGAAGGTCCCGGTCATAGTTCCTTCGCGTGGATTGAAGATAACGTGGGGGGAGGGGGAAGGGGGTCCAAATACTGCGATATGAATGGAACAACGACGCGAGAAGGTCTTCAGTCCGAATCGGAGCCATAGACAACGGAAGTGACTCCGATGTTCTAACCGGGTCTCTCCGTAAACGCAGTGGGACGTTGGGGAAGTAACGATGGGAATGACACACAGGAGAAAATGGGGACCAAATGCCAGAGGACAGGGAATTAAGGCTTCTCGCTTTTTCGGCGACCAACGAAGGCATTACTGAAAGCACAAATGAAAGGGCGGGGGTTTGGAAGAATCCTGATGCAATAACCCTTCGAATGTGGTCGGTGTCTATATGGCTCACACCTAGCCTCACTTGGTGCGGTGGGGCGTCATTGGCGTCCCCCATCCTCCGCGCCACGATCTAACCCCATTAAGAAGGGTCTTTGGCCAATTTCATCGTTTTGGAAGCGATAAAAACAACCCGAAATTTATGATCGGGTTTAGTTAGGACACGTTTAGGACAGACTCTGGTCTCGTCAGTGTGTATTTCACCCCTTTTACCCAGGGTGGTGGCGGCGGCGGCGCTCCAGTTCGTATTTCTGAGTGGCTGTTATTTTTTACCAACTTGTTTACCAGCGACTTCTAATACGTCTTCCTGGATTGAGGTTTGTTTGTTTTTTCCCCGTTAACTTTTTCATTTTCTTTGTTATCTTCCTCTCCCACTTCCTTCGTTCGCTATTGCGCGTCGGTAATGCCCTCGTTTTTTACTGCCAGTTTGGTAAGTCGAGTAGTCTGTTTGTCTTACGTTAACTGATGCGTGCTCTTTGGCACTCAGTGCCAACCTCGTCCACCCCGCGCCGCGGTCGGTGCCACTCCGTGGTGTGGTCAAGGATGGAGGAGAAAGTCTCCCGATTTCACTTTTGAGGCCGCGGTGGTCCATCGAGTCGTTGGATTACACCCGTTTGCCTTCTTGATGACTAACGGTGCACCTTTCCCCTCTCGCCGTCCCCATTGCCCCCAAGTATTCTCCCATCTATCACTCTGGTTATGTACCTTCGTTGGATTACACGTGATTTGTTTCTAATAATAGACAATGAGTCTGTTCCCCAAGGTATCATAAGCTCACACGTTCCCTTACTTTGCCGCCTTTGATCGAACTTCTCTAAGACCTTTCTTTCGCAGATTCTCTCGTTGGTTTTCGCTTAGGTTTAAGTAAATGACAGTAAACCAGTCTTTTTTTCCAACCAGTGTCTTCTCTTTCCCCGGTTAAACATCTCCCTTAATAACGCCACAAATGTGTCAGGTACTGCAGATGACATCTGGAGGACTGCGCTCCTCTGGCACCCACCGCACGCAGACACCCCCTCCCCCACTCCCTGGCTACAATTCCTGCAGGTGGATCCTCAGCTATTTATCTTGCAGGCATCTTCACAGATATCTCCTTACAGATTTTCTGCCAGATATTCCCTCGTTGGTTTTCGCACACACACACACACACACACGCCTGCGTGTGTGCGCCCGCCCGTTCCTAGTTGTAGCGTAAATATGGCGAAGGCGGAATGCAAATACACGTTCTTGTCGAAGTTAACTGCAAATGCGAACGCTTGAACGCGCTTTCAAATGCAAATCGAGGTCTTGCGAAAGTGATAGATCCCCACTTCACACTCCCTCCACTCCGGTATGATGAGAGGTTTCTGGCCTGAGATGGGGGTAGTACAAGTGGGGGGGGGGCTTTTCTTAATTAACCTTTTGTTTGCTATCTCAATATATATATATCGCGCCTTACTAGTAAAGAGCTCGGTCGTATAGACGTGCAAAGTCGAGTTTACCCGGTCTGTGTACGTTGCTCCAAGGCCGTACACGCTCGTCAGTGTGTGATGCCGCACTCTACCATGAACCTCGGCAAATGAGTGGTTTATGCGAGGTACTAGCGAACTACTCCATAAAGACATCACTTTAGAGCTGGGCGACCTCGGGGCGGTGGCTCGAAGACGGTAGGATTTGAGGCAGAGAAGGGGAAAGACTCGCATAGCGAGCCTAGCCTCCCCTGATAAGTTCTAAATGATGACAGCGCTTTCAGCGACTAGTTCGACCAACAGCGCCCCGATTCGTGCCCCTGGAAATTGTACGACCATTCCAGCGAGGGTCTTCTCTTCCAAGGGGAAGCTAGCATCTCGTCGGGGCTAGAGGTATGGAGGGTATATTCAATGGAATTGCCACGGACACTCCGGGCCAGCTGGGAAGAGCTGCAGATGCTCTTCCTCCTGTCCCCCGTTGGCTATCTTTCTCTAGGAGACCATGCTAGGCGCGTGCCCCTGCCTACCCTCCCATGGTCTAAGGGTCTGCAACTAAACACCACGGGATGAGGGCTGGGCAGGAGGATGTGCGATTTTCATCCGTCATGATGTCTCGGTTTTTCTATTTGCTATAAATACAGCATTTCAGGCTGTGGCAGTGCAGCTACACTTGGATAGGAGGTATACTGTTATTTCTCCCTACATACCACCGTCAGTCGATTTCGACGCGGTGGAATTCCGTCGCGTCATTACACCGTTACTAAGGCCCTTTCTACTGCTCAGGGATGTGAACGGTAGATAGCATTCAATGCACGTCGTAATGTCGTTGAAGGGCCCCGACTGGTTTCTACTTCCAGAAGTAACACTTCAAGGACAGGTTTACTTTAAGTGAGTTGCGTTCCGCTCTCATTTCATGCGCGGACACCGCCCCTGCTTCGGACGATTTACTGTATGCTTTGCTTCCACACCGAGGAGAACGAAGCATGACCTTCCTGTTCGATTTGTTCAACAGGATCTGAACAGAAGTTAACTTACCAGAATCCTGGCGAATGGCTCATGTGCTTGCTTTTCGTTCGCAAACTAGTGAGAGATCACTCTATCACAGCTAGTTTCCGCCCAATTTCTCTAACCTGTGGGTGTCAAGTTGATGGATAAATTGGTAAATGTTAGTTTAGCTTTTTTCCTGGACAGCGGAGGCCATCTGTCTTCTGTACAGTGCGGCTTCAGCAAGTTCCACTCCACGTCGTATGCTCTGCTCTGACTGGAAAATGCCGTCTGCGAGGCCTTCCTTCGTAGCCAGCACTACGCCACGGTGTTTTTCGATCTGGAGAAGGCCTATGATACCGCATGGCGAAATGGTATCATGGAGACTCCACGCGATGGGGGCGAGGGGACGCCTCTGAATCTTTATCTCTGAATTGTTGAGAGAATGTCTCTGGTCCAATAAAGCAGGAAGAGGGTGTCCCGCAAGGAAGTGCGCCCAGTCTCACTCTTTACCCTGAGAATAAGCGGTATCACCTCGGTGCTGCCGGAAGATGTTCTCGCTACGCTTAACGTAAAGGAACTTTCGATTTCTTTTGGTGCGGCCCAGATGCCACCTCAGGATTGTCGACTCTAACAGGCATTGAATCGCATCTTTCGCTGTGCCGAAGCGCACAGGTTATGGTTTTCCTTGGCCAAGACTAAGGTGGTGCATTTCTGCCGCAATCCCCAACAGGGTTCGCACAGTTTCCTTGGTCTTGTTTTCGATCAACGCCTCACACAGGAGGCTCATATTCTCAGTCCTAGGATCTCTTATACTGGCCCCATGGACATTCTTCGTTTTGTGCTGTTCAATACTTGGGGGTGTTTATACAGTTACTGCGCCTGATCGTTCGAACCCTGATAATAGATTTGAGTTTAACCTATTCGCAGTAGTGTATTGCCGAAGGTGCCCTTGATTCACCACACCTGTATCCGCTTGGCGACCGGTACCTCCCCACGTCCCGCATTGAGAGCCTACTTGTCGATGCCGAGGAGGTGACACTCGCTCTGCGCTGTGTACAGTGCATTATGCGCTTGCACGCGTCAACCCGCCGTTTCTCAGTCGCAAACGGCTCTCACTGCATTCTCACTGATCTCTTCCCTGCTTAAGCCGCCGAGAGACGCTACTCATATCAACCCCTTTGAGTTTAAGGCTAGGAAACTCCTTCGAGAGCTTGGTGTAGCTCTCGGGCCGGTGGATCCTCTGGTTATGCCAAGGACGCAACCCTTTGACTATTTTTCGGCACGTCTCTGCTTCCAAAGCTTCCGTAGCGACGGGAGTATTGCGTTCAACCTTTTGGGAGAACAGTTCTTGGCACCCTGGATCCGTGCCAGTGTACACAAATGGCTCCAAGTCACAGGCGGGGGTCGGATTCCACGCTGCATTCCCTCTGTTTGAAGTCAACTTGCTTTTACCAGGCGCTGCGTCTATCTTCACGGCCGACCTGGTTGCAATACCCCCGTTTAGTATGGGATATAACGGGTCCTGTCCGGTTTAGAAACCGGTTTTTGATCTTTAGATACTCTTAAAGCGCCTCGGGGCATTGAAATCTCCACATCCCCCGGTTCGCTGTATCCGTGACGCTACGGTTGCCGCAAGCCAGACGTATGTCGAAATTATCTTCTGCTGGGTTCCTGGACATGTTGCACTTGCGGTGAATGACCTCACCGACGAAGGCGCAAAGCGTCCGCGAAGATTGGGCGACCAGACCAGCATTTCGCTCTTCTTCACACCGAGGTGTGTATCTGGGCAGCCCTCCGGACTGCTTGGGAAAGAAGATGGGAGACTTCTGAGGGGAGCCTAAATTTGCGTGTCATTTAGCCACGACTGTTCCTATGGACCTATCCCCTAATGCTGTGACAGCTATCTCTCGTTTTCGAATTGGGTACGCTCACGAGACGCATTGCCATTTGATGGAGCATCGCCTGGACCTTAATGTAACTACTGCGCTGTCCCTCTGTTCGGCACATTCCCTGTTGAATGTCGCAGTTTGGGTGATCTTCGCGCCCATTACCGGTACCGGGTTGAGTGGGCTCGCTACCGCTTGTCCACCGTACTTGAGACGAGTTCGTACTCACAGACGCCGGGGCGTACTTTTTACTTCTTGTTTTATTTCTATTTGTTTTGGTGTATTTTGCACTTTTTTAATCTAGTCTAGCAATGGGCTATTGATGAACGGGGACGGATGCCCTAGTAGGCCGTCTCCAGATTAGTGCTAAAAAATAAGCTTTTTAGCTATCAATCATTTTTGCGATGCTCAACTTTACTTTTTAGTATCGTGCGAGTCTAGTCGCGGGCGACTCTATATCTTACTATGTCGGTGGGTCGGTTCCCATTTTGCTTTTTTTCTGTTTTTGTAATAACATAATAGTATTTGGTCGATTCTAACGAAATTTGAAACCCTTATGTTGTTTTACGTTATATTTCGAGTAATATAATTGCAAAGGTCCTCCCAAGGTTGGTCCGGGAATTAGTGAAAATTTTGAAGGTCGTAAGGTTATAAATAAAAATAATTGAGAGCACGCGACTTTTGGTCAGCAGACCTTGTTTCTTTATTAACTCCCTGAAAAAGTGCGGCAAAGGCGCACATTTTTTTGTTTTTTAGCTTTAAATAAGTAAATAATTTACTCTCGCCCTCCTCGCTGAGTGAACAAACCATCATTGGTTCAGGCACATTTCCACTCTTAATCAATCTCGCAGCGAAACGATTCCTACACCAATATTTCACCAAGTACGAGTAGATGATGCCTACACATTCCCGCCTCAACACCTTGTGTCCCGGCACTGCCTCAATGGATTCTTACTCTCAGTATAGACTATAGACATCCCCCCCCCCCATTTTCAAGTGGGAAATAAATGTTAAATGTACAGACGTTTTTTTTTTCTGGACTCGGACGTGCGTCGGCGGCACTTGGTAATGTGCTACCTGCTGTTTATGAATGCGATACACAAAAAGAGCAAAACGGGGATCTTTTTTTACGCCTTTTTAATTTTTTCACGGGTTCCTTTCTGTCGACGGAGGACGTATGACGTAGAGGTTAGGCCGAGTGGACAAGGCAAGGAGGGTGTACTTGGGGGTTAAGGGGGGGGGGCAAAACTACGTCGTTCGAATTGGATCCCTACCTGATACCCCATCCACTAGCTCACCAAACCCCATGTGGGTTGAGTGTAGTGAAAATGAAGCGGATAGAGCGCTTCGCCTGGCCGTACAATAATTTCACACACCTCGACAAAAATGAATTACTCTAAATTTACTTAAACTTTTGGAGGTGGCTGCAGTTCTTCGTGGCACCATTCATTGGGGCTAAATGGACTGTCGTTTATTTTTTTTATTAAATTAAGGCACATAAATCTCTTCAAAGGAAGCAGTGAAGTTGGGATAAGTGAACAAATATTAAAGTACCCACTTGTACTGTTATCCCTGTTCTTGATGCTTTTGGTGCAGAGTTTCCACTGCCCGATGCCCATCTCAGTGGAATCTAAACTCCGGGTTGCAATTTGTGACGGGCGAATTCATTTGCGCAAACTGTGCCACAGGCGATTGTTAGTCCCCGTCCACCAACGAGGAACAATTTGTGTACCGAGACATTTTTACCTCCCTAACATAAATAAGATGATCAGGTTTTAAATACTCTGGCTCGGAATAACGAGGGAAAGTTATCAGTCACTCGGTTCCGATTAGCGTCAAACTTATTCTAAATTTGCTCTCTAAACATAATATTTTGTGAGTACCAAAACATTTTGTGAATGATAATAAATGAAGCAGTCGCTGTTTAGTCAAATGGAGTTGTGGAGTGGGTCATTTATGAAGGAAAACAGAAATTGGTGACATTTAAATGTCCTAGTAGGTAAATATTGCCTTTTCTTGGACCATTTTTATTTGCAAGTAAAAATCAATTTAGAAGAGATTTTTTTTCTCTATAGTGAGAGGAAATTCTGTTCGCTCTGTGTGTGGGAAGATTAGGGGACCTTCTCCTTGCAGGTAGACTACTCAGGTTATGTAATAACTTCGACCCATTTGCACGACCCCACGTCGCTCTTCTTTGTTTTTGCGAAACTTTCTGGCGGAGATGCCCTTTTTTATTTCGCCTTTTACTTTGAAAATAATAGATTCTGGGAAGAAGATTCGCACTGTGCCCTGAATGGCGATACAGGGACCCGGGAAATAAATAATAATAAAATCTTGTAACATTTCGAGATTTTACTACTATTCATTTCCGATCCCGGGGAACATTTCTTTGAATAGGAGCACTTCCACTTCTCTTTTAGTCTACCGGTTGGAGACGAGGAAGAGAGCCTGTTTCCCCCTTTGCCTGCCAATACGACGCTGGTATGTAGTCTGCGGTTGAGCATCCATCCATCCATCCCGCGATGCTGAATGCCATCATATATTGGCAGTAAGTAATGGACGAACATTGATTGCTGTTGCCTCACTACTCAGCGCTGAGCTCCGATGATCCATTTAGAAATTTCCTCGTCATTAGTCTCATTTTCGCCCGTTTCCATAGTGACAGGGTTTCCCGGGCCCCGGCCCAGATTTCTCCCCTATTTAATTCCGCTCAAAATCTCTTCTCGCGCAACCTTTTTGTTTCCTCTCCCTCCCCCTTCCTATCTGTCTTAAAAGGGGAGCCAAATCGAGTCCTAAACGGATCCCTTTTCATCCAGATTGATCCTCTGAGTAGATACATGAGGAAGGTGGGACAGTGAAGTATAGATACGATTAAGAATGATTCTTTTGGAGTGTATGTTGTGAATGAGTCAAGTTTGCCGATGGCCACACTTAGATAGCTGAAGAAGAGCTTGGGGTAATCCAACGTAGCCATGTCGACTCACAAAGACCAGAGAATAAAGAGGTAAGGACGGTCGGAAGAAAAATGTGTACGAATCCACCATCCTTCCCAATTGAGGGGTAGCTTATGTTTGGGGACCAACGATGAACGCACCTTCACGTTTATCCAACGAGTAGCCCCCCCTCCCTTTCCCCCGAGCAGTTGCATATCGACGGTGGTCTTTATCATTGAGGGGGTGTGGGGCGGGGATGAGACCATATAGTCTCGTGTTTTTTTGTTATGTGCGTGGTCTTTATTGTGTGTATGGTCAAAGTGCCGCTCTGTAATGTTACATATGTTTGGGGAGGTTACGGTGGCTATGCCGCCAAGAGAGGCCAGTCATACCCTAATCCCTTTGGTTTAGGACGAGGAAACTCATTCGAGAGCTAGTTGCAGCTCTCGGGCCCGCGGGGTCTCTGGTTCTGCCAATAGCGCCACCCTGGAAAGTACCACCTTGGACTAAATTTCACCACGCCTCTGCTTCCACAGCACCGGAAATACTGCGCTCGACCCTCTTGAAGAACGCCTCCTGTCACGCTAGATCCGTGACAGTGTATATTGATGATTCCAAGTTCCAGAAGGGATTTCGGCTTCCACGCCGTATCCTCTATGTTTGAAGTCAGCCTGATTCTACCAGGCACTGCATGTCTTCACGTCCGAGCTGGTTGCTATACACCGCTTGGTACATGAGATTACGCGCCGTGACCTTTTCTGAAACACTATTTTGATCTTTAGCAACTAACTCACAACGCACCCTGAGTACTCTCCGAGCTCTTGGAATATCAGCACCCCATTCTTCGTGATATCCGTGAAGCGACGGTTGCCGCGATCTTGGCGACTGTCGAAGTTATCTTTTGTTGGGTTCCTGGAAATGTGGGGATTACGGAGAATGAGCACGCCGATAAGCCCGCCAAAAACCCCTCGAGAACTGGACGACCAGACCAGCATTTCGCTCTTTTCTCATGCCAGGCATCAGGTCAGTCCTCCGGGCTGCATGGCAAAGAAGATGGGTGACGTCAAGTGGAACTTAAAGTAGTCTGCCATCGGGTCGCAACTGTTCACGTGGACCTATCTCTCAATGGCACTACGGCTTCAGTTCTCTTTTTCGTCTTCGATTTGGGTACACTCGCGGGCCACTTTCACTTGCCACTCCTTCCCCTCCACCAAACTTAAAAGAACCCTTGCAAGAGGTGAAGTGAAAATGTGTGGAAGAAAGGGTAGAGTGCTCCGGACGGGTACGCTGGTCTCCTCGCTGGATAGATAGGGGGATAAGAGGAGCTTTAATCTGTCAAGAAGGAATTCCGAACGGGTTTTCACCGGTGTGCCAGGTTCGGTTCCAGCACAACGGTGAACCGGTTCTTTCCCATCAGTACTTTTATGCCTTTATTCTCGCCCTCTTACCAACCAATTCCACTTAGGATCCCTCAGGTTATTTGTGGGTATTTTTTCTAATACTTAATTAATTGGCAAATAACGTAAAAAAAAGAAAGTCTTTATTTAATGGGAATTAACATTGGGGGTATTTTATATCCTCTGTCAAATACCGTAAAAATTAAGTATTTAGTTAAATAATGGGCATTAATATTTGGGGTAGTTTCTCGAATACTTTATAGACAGATATAGCCGAAAGCAAAAGTTTTCGGACACCTGGATTTTTCTTATTCATTGGGTATGTCTATGAATATGTTGTAGGTTTGTATTCATGTATCCAATGTACAAAAGCTTCCTTATTACCTTTTTGAAATATCTAAAGGCGTTGCTATTGAAATGTATGAAATCCTGGTATCAGTATGCGGTATGTTACATTCTAGATATGTTTATATAACACGTTATATTAGTTGATTAATATGATAACCCATGTGGACATGATCTGATACCGTATGATTTGGCGAAAACAAGTAACTATACTGTGGAGGAGAGAAGTCTGATAGCAGGCTGCACGAAGGGGGCTTCGGTTGTGGACAAATCTCGTGGAGGGTCGTCAGATCCCATCCCGGTTTTGTCGAAGTGTTGAGAAGGACCCTAGAAAGTGGGAACATCCAAGAGCGACCTCATTTTTGGACGACCAAGGTTAGAACGCGACGTGACGTCATGTCTCTGCGTCGCATGAGTCTTCGGGATCGTAAGAAAACCAGTCATGCTGCAACATGAATGCATAGACGGCGGCCAGGTTAATGCATCCGTCAGAAGCGACTTTGACTGGCTTGGGCACGTGCTCACCACAACTGGAGCAGACCATTCATCAGTAGAGACGTGTCTTATGGTCCGACGAATCCGCGTTCCAGTTTTTCTCGACTCTAGGCAACGTAAGAATACGCAGGTTCCAGTGGAATCGAGAGTGCATACAGTAAAGCTTGGTAGTCACTGTAATGGTATGGGGTTGTATGTCCATTTCTGGGGAGGGGCGTCGCACCGTTTTCGAGGGCACCACGAGTTCAAAGATGTACCAAGCTGTCTTAAGAGTTAAGTATGAGACTTCTCCAGAAATGCCCTCAAAGCGATTTTCCAGGAGAAAAATACCCCATGTCACAAGTGTGGGTACACCATGCAGTGGTTCCGGGACATTAATATCACGGTGATGGACTGGCTACATCAGTCCTCGGGTATGAATTAACTGGAAAACCTATGACAAGACCTGAAAGAGTCCGTAAGACGTCGTCAGCCAACCCCCAACGAACAACTGAAGGCAGTGCGGTGTCACACCCTCGTAGAGAGTACGTCTCGAAGAAGAAATCCTCTGGTCGCTACAAGAGTGTCTCGATACGCCAGTGAGCTTCCTGTATCAGTTTGCTGTAATTTTCAAGGATCATATCTTGCCTTTGTTGAATGTTTTTGGAAATTTTGTGATTTGTTCATTCTTTCCGATTGTTTATGGCATATATAACTTAATTATTTATTCCTCATTATTTAACTGTTATATTCATATTGATATACAAATGAAAACTACCACCATGCATTTATCTAATTTCCTCAAATTTCTGAGCTGTCCTAAAACCTTTGGCCGCGGATATACCATAAGTAAATAAGAGGTATTTTAATTAATGGGCAATATTAATATTGGGTATGTTCTCTAATACTTTATTGACAAAAACATAAAAAACTAACGGGCCTTTTATTAATTATGAACAGTATTATCGAATAATATCGGAAAATGTCTTTAATGAATTAATTGACATCGAGTTTCAGTGTATTTTTTCTTATAGTTTTATTAAAAAAAACTATCTTCTTTAAATAATAAATGGGCATTAATACTGTAAGACGAAGGGTGGGCAGCCAATCGCGTACCCCTAAATTGATACGATGGGATGGAGGGATAAAGATATGGAATCACACAGGCGACAGATACCTATATTAAAGAGGGGTCTGGGGAGGGAGCAGAATTATACGAGAAAGGACAAAAAAACAATCGATGTCATCGGGTGTCATCCGCGACGCAAAAAAATTCATCGCATTTCAATGGATGGAGAGGAAATGCCGTTGCGTAACGCACTCACCTGTACATCCCTCCTAAACTATCAATAACCCCCCCGCCCTATTCCTACAGAGTCACGATGCCTCGGCCATTTCGAGGGTTACCCTCCCCCATTTTTTTTTAACGCGCCCATCTGGCGACTGCCTTCAATGGCATAAGTCGCCGTAATTAAAATTTGAGCTACTTTGAGATTATTTTTAAAATCCCCAAACGACAAAGAAACGAGTCTGCTGACCAAAAGTCTGATTTATGACCTTACGAGCTTCAAAACTTTCAATAATTCCCGGAGTAATCTTGGGAGGACCTTGGAAATTATAACACTCGAAAGAGAGTGCAAAACAACATAAGGGTTTCAAATTAAGTTAGAAACGGCCGAATACTTATGATGTTATTGCCAAAAGAAAATAATTCCCGGGCTAACCTTGGGAGCACCTTGACAATTATATTATTCGATTGAAAATGTAAAGCAACATAATGTGCGCCTGTGAGTGTGACCTCGCAATCTACCATGAACTTCGTGAAAGAAGTAGTTTATGCGAGGGAACTCATTGACTACTCCATAGATGACATCACCTTAGAGCTGGCCGACCATGGGGTGGTCAAGGTCGAGCGTGTGATGAGAAAACAGGGAGGGGCCTTGAGACCCACCCCTACACTTCTCGTCACTTCGACTGTGACAAGCTCCCTGAATCGGTGCGTGCCGGTTGGCATCGCGACCGCGTGAAGGCATTCGTGCCACTGCCGCGGAGGTGCTACTACTGTCACCGCTTCTTCCATGTTAATCGCTCGTGTAGACATGCAAAGTTGGGGTTACTCGAAGTATGTGTAAGTTGCTCCAAGGCCACACATGATAAGTCCAAATCGTGTGTGTCCATTGCGGAGAGCCGCACCCCGCTTCTTCGAAGCAATCTGGTGCGTATCTCCTTGAGAAGGAAATCCTGGCCGTTCAGGCCCAGGATCGTCTCATTTCGCGAGGCTAAGGACTTGGTCCTGGCGCGTCCGACGTTGCCTGTTACATCCTATGCCTCAATATTAAAAATACACCGTCTTCTCCTAGCCCCTCCAGGCCTACGAGCACGGTCGTTTCCGCGCCTATTCGGAACCCTTCTGCGTGTTCTACCTACCCCGGGCGCTTCGCTGGTAAAACTGGCGTTAAAAGGGTTCACACCCAACCCAGGCTAAAACCAGGGCTCCTCTCCCTTCCCCCAGCGTGACCGCTTCCCGCCTCCACCGAGTCGCTAGACTCACAGGAGGCAAAAGCCCTAAAGTTGTTCGTGAGGCCATATTCAGGGGTTCCTAAAACTGTCCCCCGAAAGGACAGCACTAAAGGAGTTTGGCTTATTCGGTGGGTCCACCAAAAGACGGCCCCCCCAAGCCGCCCCGCTTACCTAAGGTTTCGAGACGGAGGGAAGAAAAGACTCTCATGGCGAGCCCAACCTCCCCCAATAAGGCCTCGAGAGGCGGTGTACTAAGATCATCCAGACTGAGACATTCAATAAGAATGTGCCGAACAGTCTGGGGGACAATGCAGTCGTCGCAATAAGGCACAGCAGAGTGCTTCATCAAATAACGGTGTGTCGCGCGAGTGTGCCCAATTCGAAGACCATAGAAAGGACCCTGAAGCCGTTGCGGTGCATGGCACGCTACTCTAGGTTCCCATCGGCCATCTCCCATCTTCTATGCCAAGCGGCTGGGATGTCTTCTCTCTGATTTCTGTCATGACGTCGATGTCATGAATATTGAAACGCTAGGTTGTTGGCCCCATCCTCACGGACTTTTTGGCACCCTCATTAACGCGCTCTTTCCCCGCAATTCCCATATGTCCAGGAAACCAGCAGAATATAATTTTGACAGTCACCCGGCTTGTGGCAACCGTTCCGTCAGAGATACCGCGAACCCCGGGTATGTGGAAATTCTAATGCCCTGAGAGCAATGAGAGCGTTTATGAGTCTATAATATCACCATCTGAGCTCCGAAATGGCACGACGCGTAATCTCCTGTACCGAACAACGTATTGTAACCAGCTCCACCGTGAAGACACACCCAGCGCATGGTAGAGCACCAGACGTCCTCCTGGGACTTGCAGCCTTGCGTATTTGGGTTGCACCGATAAGCAAATTGGCCGATAACTGATTAATCGGTGCCGATTATTTAATTATAATGCATTATACATTCAT
This sequence comes from Ceratothoa steindachneri, assembly GCA_963969495.1. Lineage (NCBI taxonomy): Eukaryota > Metazoa > Arthropoda > Malacostraca > Isopoda > Cymothoidae > Ceratothoa > Ceratothoa steindachneri. The sequence continues at coordinate 190,149,180 of OZ018320.1, forward strand.
AATTTAGAAGTTCCGTTAGGTATAGTGCACATATTTACGAATGAACATGAATGATGCAATCATTACTTTACTGTACCATTTTTAAAAATATCTTATCATTGGAATCATGGAATTTGCAACACTGCATATTGTTTTATATATCAAGCATTGCAATTATTTGTAAATTTTTCTGAATAAATTTTATGAAGCTTTGAAGTTTGCCTTTGGAGTATTCCTACAATAATCATGGAAGTGAAGAAAAAACAAAAAAAGTAATGTACTGAAACACCATTAGAAAAGTGTGAATTGTAGCAACTCAATGACATATGCTATAATGCAATATTCTCAGATTCAGATTTTTGTAACCAATTCATGAAATTACATTAAAATTATATAAAATAATAATTCATCACTAAAAAAATTAACTTCAAATTGACCCCCTCTTAAAGTATGTAGTACTACTACTATTAACTAAAATACTTAGTTGCCTTCAATGACAATAGTATGCCACACATTTTTTACGTATTTATACATATGAATTCCAAATGTTTCCATTGTTCTTGTTACTGGCGGTTTTCTTATGCCAGCTCATATTGACTACATGTCAAATAACTAAGATCAATATTAGAATACATATAAGATTGCCCGATTAATCGGCCGATATCGATAATTTGTCGATATATCTCTGCAACACTACTTCGTATACACTGTCACGGATCCAGCGTGACAGGAAGTGTTTTTCAAGAGGATCGAACGCAGTATTTCGGGCGCTGTGGAAGCAGAGGCGTGGCGAAATTTAGTCAAAGTTGGTACTTTCCAGGGTGGCGCCCTAGGCAGAACCAGATGCCCCACGGGCCCGAGAGCTGCACCTAGCTCTCGAAGGAGTTTCCTCGTCCTAAACCAAAGGGATTAGGGTATGACTGGCCTCTCTTGGTGGCATATCCACCGTAACCTCCCCAAACATCTGTAACATTACCGAGCGGCACTTTGACCATACACACAATAAAAACCACGCACATAACAAAAAAAATACGAGACTATATGGTCTCATCCCCGCCCCGCACCCCCTCAATGATAAAGACCACCGTCGATATGCAACTGCTCGGGGGAAAGGGAGGGGGGGCCACTCGTTGGATAAACTTGAGGGTGCCTTCATCGTTGGTCCCCAAACATAAGCTACCCCTCAATTGGGAAGGATGGTGGATTCGTACACATTTTTCTTCCCATCGTCCTTACCTCTTTATTCTCTGGTCTTTGAGTCAACATGGCTACGTTGGATTACCCCAAGCTCTTCTTCAGCTATCTAAGTGTGGCCATCGGCAAACTTGACTCATTCACAACATACACTCCAAAAGAATCATTCTTAATCGTATCTATACTTCACTGTCCCACCTTCCTCATGTATCTACTCAGAGGATCAATCTGGATGAAAAGGGATCCGTTTAGGACTCGATTTGGCTCCCCTTTTAAGACAGATAGGAAGGGGGAGGGAGAGGAAACAAAAAGGTTGCGCAGAAGAGATTTTGAGCGGAATTGAATAGGGGAGAAATCTGGGCCGGAGCCCGGGAAACCCTGTCACTATGGAAACGGGCGAAGATGAGACTAATGACGAGGAAATTTCTAAATGGATCATTGGAGCTCAGCGCTGAGTAGTGAGGCAACAGCAAGCAATGTTCGTCCATTACTCACTGCCAATATATGATGGCATTCAGCATCGCGGGATGGATGGATGGATGCTCAACCGCAGACTACATACCAGCTTCGTATTGGCAGGCAAAAGGGGAAACAGGCTCTCTTCCTCGTCTCCAACCGGTAGACTAAAAGGGAAGTGGAAGTGCTCCTATTTAAAGAAATGTTCCCCAACATCGGAAATGAATAGTAGTAGTAAAATCTAAGAACCAAAGGCCCCACGGGCCTGAGAGCTGCACCTAGCTATCGAAGGAGTTTCCTTACTGAGTCTATCTGCATCATAGCCACCTTCGAGATGTAGTTCGAGAGGTTGGCGAGTGAGGGAGACTCCGGGCCCGCGCCTATAAGCCCATAATGCACTCTGAAAAGGTGCAACAAGTGGCATCTGCCCGACATATGAGTAGTTAATCTTCGAAGCAGAAATGATATTTATGTAGTAGAGTAAAGCAGTAACCCAATCAGCATCCAAAGTGCTGAAAGTCACGGAGAAGTGTCCATGGCGCTGGTACAAGAGACCCTAAAGCTGCTAATATGAGCTTCTCAGGTGACTCTTCGGTCCAAAACAAGACGGGAATCTGTGCGAATCCAACACTGCCAGACTAGCCCGTTTCGAAACAAGTCTCGGTAGGGGTGGAGCCGATGATGGCGTTAGAAGTGCACCACCTTATTCTTGGTCAAGCAAAGCCAAAACCTGTGCGCTTCGGCATAGCGAAATATGCGGTTCAATGCCTGTTGGAGTCCCACTCGTGATGTGGCAACTGGGCCGCACCAAAAGAGATCCAAAGGTCCTTTATGTTAAGCGTAGCGTATCCCTATGTTGTATCATAGTCCTCCATAGCGGAAAACACCGTTGGGTAGTGCTGTCTACGAAGGAACGCCTTGGGTTAGTGTTTTCCAGTCGGAGAAGAGCATCGGACGTTGAGTGGAACTTGCATAAGTCCCTACTTGCCTAAGGCAGGTGACATCCGTTGTCTTGGAATGTTATTAATCTAATGGGTACCAATTTCACCATCAACTTGCAGACGCAGGAGGTAGAGATATTGAGGGGAAGCCGTACAGGGTAGAGTAATCTCTCCCAGGTTTGACAAAAACCTGGGAGGACCGTGTATCTCGATCTATTTGAACAAATTGAGCACAAATCCTATGCCTCGCTCACCTAGGTTTCGAAGCATGGCATATGAGACATCGTCCGGATCACCTCCCATGTACGCACATGGAGCGAGATCGGAACGCAATTCACTCAACTTAAACCTGTCGTTGAAGGTTGAAGGGTTATCCTCTTCAGGTAGTAAAGTACTTCCGCGACATTACCAAGTGCATCTCGTATATACAATGTGAAGAAAGCCATCGCGAACGACTCCGCCACGGACGCGAGGTCTGAGATATCGGTCCCATCTTCCTGGAAAATAGAGGAGGGGGGGGGGGCTGCGATAACTTGTCCCGAATATTTTTTTTCTCGATTTCGCACCTGTGAAAGAGGGGTCCTTTCCCTTAATTGAAGACACTAATGCCCTCCAGGAAGACCTGCGTGCGTGCTTTGAAACATAGCGGAATCTATCCCTAGCCCGACGAAATTCATCTACGCTAATCGTGCGGGCGGCATATATTGCATATCGCCTTTGTCTGATTGTCGTCTGCCACTCGGCCGAACACCAAAGAAACGGACAGCAGTCATGCGTTCTAAGAATAGTAGCTAGGCCCACGTTGATGTGGTTGCCGGGTCGAACACAACGGTCCCATCCAATGACGTCAGCGACTACCTCCCACCCCCAAATCAGGCTGTGCATCCGGAGAGCATAGATATATGAAGTCAAGTAAAATGAAGCCGTTCTCGGGCAGTGATGCGTAAACTCATCTACATTTAGGACGCCTATCTCCAGCTCGTCGATCAGGTCAGCAAGGACCTGAGCCCTGGGATTGATCGAGTAGTCTTCCCAGAAGGGGTGTCTACCGTTCAAATTCCCGAGCAACCGTGTCACGGCGGGGCAGAAATTCTCCACGTCGAAGTCGGCTGAAGGTAGAATGTCGGCAGAAATAACGGTATACCAAAAATCTAGGTGCAGCTGCACTGCTAGTTCATGGAAGGAGGTGTTTAAACCAAAGAGTAGAACGGATACATCGTCCCTGGTGTAAATGACGCATCCTCCTGCCCACCCCATAGGGATCATCTGCTGAAAGATAAACTCCGAGAGCTCGGTGTAGCTCTCGGGCCGATGGCGCCTCTTGTTCTGCCCCCAAGCTTCTACAGCGCTGGGAGTATTGCGTTCGGCCTTTTTGGGCCACAGTTCGTGTCACGCTGGAACCGTGCCAGTGTATACGGACGTCTCCAAGTCCCAATAGTGGGTCGGTTTCCACGCCGTATCCCCTCTGTTTGAACTCAGCGGGGCTCTGCGTCTATCTTCACGGCCGAGCTGGTTGCAATACAGCGCTTGGTACGGGAGATAACGCGATGTGCCGGGTTCGGAGACCGGATTATGATTTATAACGACTCACAAACCCTCCTGAATGCTCTCGGGGCATTGGAGTCTCTGCATTGCTGGGTTCCTGGACATGTAGGAATTGTGTGGAATGAGGCCGCCAAAGAGTCTGCGAGGACTGGGCGACCAGACCCGCGTTTCGCTCTTCCTCACACCGATTTCATTATAGGAATCCGTGCTGCTTGGCAAAGATGTGAGACGGTTGAGGGGAACTTAAAGTTGCGTGCCATTGCGCCGCAACTGTTTCCATGCACCTCTTCTACAATGCCGCGCCTGCTTCAGGTTGCTTTATGTCGTCTCATTATTTTATTGGACACACTCGCGGGACGCCCCGCCCGTTTCGTTGTCTCCTCAACTGTTCAGCGCATTTCTGTTGAATGTCCCAGTCTGGCACGTTACCTGGCTTCGTACCGGCACGAGCTGGGTCGCTACCGCTTCTCCATTCTACTCTCGACGGTTTCATGTACATAGACATGCGGACTGCACGACTTTTTGGAGGAGGCTGGCCGCCTCCACTTTATTTGACGCTGTTTCAGGTCGCATGTTCCTGCGCCGGGGTATGCGGGCCAACCCCCGACGCGGTTGCGCACTTCCTTCTTGTTGCTTTTTTGCTTACCTTGTTTTTTTTATTTTGTCTTTTTTAAGTTTTTTTTCTTAATCTCTCTCTCTCTGTTTTATCTTTATTTGTTGTTTTTTTTTTAATCTGGCCTAGTATTAGACTATAGTGCGAGTACGGAGACTATTGCCATAGTGGGCAGTCACCAAAGGGCCTCCCATTCTCTCTTGCTGTGGGGAGATCCTTTTTCCCATATAAATTTTGGTCCCTCGTTTGATTATAGCCGGCCCAGGGGAGAGTCAACCATTTGCATCTTTATGAATGGATTTAAAGGTAGGTGGGGGGTAATGTGAATCCGACCCCACCGAAAAGGGATATAACCTGGGGAACCCTCATGCTGGTAACATGGTGGCGTGCGGAGAATCTATATCCTAGTACAGGATTGACAATTTCTAGAGTTGCTTGCCCTCCTGGCCCTAACGCCAAGGCCTTTAAACGTTACAGATACGTTTACCGTTTAATGTCCTGCAGGGCTTTCTTGAGCATTCGGGTTACACCATGGGGGCTGCAAAGTGTATATTCCCTCTTTACGCCTGTGTATGTGTTAGTGGTCGTATAGGGGGTTCGAAGGTATTGAACCCGAATTGGGTCGCGATCCCTGTCCCCTGTGGGACCTTCAAGGCGGCGAAAGTGTGCCCTTGGCTCTGTTGATGAGTAAGTACGGCTTCTTATGTTTCTCAGGCCACATAAGCGGACACATGCGCACATGTTTCAGCCGCAAGTAATTGCATTTACATGTAGGTATATCGTGTACATACTTATAGGGAGGTGATGCGTCATTTCAGAGTGGTTAGCTCTTTAAAGCGCGTTATAGTCACTCCACTCTATAACGAAATGATCGTGTGAGTTCGACACTTGACGCTTCTTTCCCAACCCCTATAAAGACCAATACTGTTTTGTTTGTTTGTTTTTTTTACGTCAATTCGGCTACCATTCCCGTTTTGATAGGCAGGTTCAATTATAAGTAATTTGCAACACTTTTATTATGAAAATAATACTCAACTTTAACAAAAATGGGATGCGCGAATGAGAAGTGAGTGATTTTTATCAACGCGGTAGTTAGTATTTTCTGGCCGTGTATACCGAGAAATTCTTCATGAAATGAGCTGACTGGACTTGGGTGAATATAAGACCTCGGTGAATGGAGCGTATGTGAACGCGATGGGGAAAACTGGTCCTCCCTGATGCGATATGGTATATTGTCTCGAACGGAGAGAGGGTATTTGTTTAGAGAAAATGGTCAGAGACTGTGTTATTCGCCATTGGATGAGCCTATACAATCTCTTATGTAAATGTGCTCGTAACAAATTTGTGTGTTTCCTGAGGATTGTGGGTTTTTAAGTGTTGTTTGTAGCTGCACGGCATCTTTGTTCTTTCCGACCGCTTAGGAGATTAATGGAGAAAGAAGGCTTTGGTCCTACAACCTGCGTTGTAGGCCCCTCCAGCGTCCCCACGATTAAGTGTTGTCGCGTTTTCTGTGAATCTGCGCACAGGGGAGTAGAGGGAGGCTATTTCATCTGTGGGAATTTCAGAGCACCACCCTTCCCCCTATGCATGCTACCATCATTTCGGTAGAACGGGGTCGCTACTGCTTGTCCCTTGTACTTGGGGAATGATATGTGCACTATCTGACTTTTTTTGGTCCTAATCGCATGATCCTGCGCCGGGGGGGGGGCCTCCTCCGACGCCAGAGCGTGCTTCCTTTCCTCTCTTTGTTCTTTTGGTTGCTTGCTTCTTTGCATTTGTTTTGTTTTTTATGTTATTTGTGTTTGCACTTTTTTGTTTGTTAATCTAACCTAGTATTAGGCTGTAGCGTTATTACGGCGACATTTGCCCTAGTAGGCAGTCACCAGATGGGCTCCTTAAAAAAAACAGGAGGGACAGTCCCTCCAATAATCTGCAGTTTTTTTTGATAAGTTGATAAATGGTTATTAAATTGATGGTTTATCATGGTTCCAACCCCTTACAAGTGCATTCGAATGGCTAAATGAGGCTTCTGCCACTAGATGGCGCCACCCAGCGCCAAATCCGACGGCAGATTTGAATTTTTCACGGTGAATAACCATATGACCCATGGTCACATGGGTACAATTGAACTTTACTCCTGTTGAAAAAAAAGCGACGTGGTGACCTGGCGCTTCGCCGCAGGTAACAACAACCACACAGCAGTGAATGTTAGGAGCGTGTGACTTGATGCGTTCGGTAACAAGTATTTGCTGTTTGTGGTAGGGGTTTCACCCCGGTGCCCTCCCGTGTTTCATCGCTTGTACGAGCTAATTTACTATAATATTTAGTATGTTGTTTTTTTGTCGCCGGTATTTAAAGGCTCGTCACTCTGTCGCAACGGGTTTAATGCGAACCGAGCGGCGCAGGGAGCTGTGGGAGTGAATGATTTGAGGTTTAAAGCATTGCAACGCGCTTTCGTCAGTTCGCGAATGAGATGTTTTTATTCGCCTTCTTCCACACGCCGGATCCTCCCGCTATTTAATACCCGGCGCTAAGGACGGGATGACGTGGGCCATCTCTTATACTCCCATTTGGCGCCGCTATGGAAATCATTATCTCGTTGAATATTCCAGCTCAGGTTTTATTTCCCGTAGTTTTGCTGTTTTGTTTTTTTCTCTCTACATATAATGTGCGGAGGCAGAGGTATGTTTAAAGTGTAAGATTGCGGTTGGCTTTACAGGTCCTGTACCTGTTGTTAAATTCCTTTTTATTGGGGGGAGGGGGAGGCTGTATACTTTTTTTTATTATTTGAAGACTTCTGTATTTCATGCCAAGAATTGGCCGGTGTCGGCGTGAATGAAGCATAAATTGAGATTTCATTGCCTTTTTTATGGATAGTGCGGCCAATGTTATCAAACAAAAGGTTGATTCGCAGTTCCTGCAAATATCGCCAGGCGGAAGTGTTTTTACTTAGCCTGACCGCGGGACGATGGGGATAATTGAAAATTCTGCGGAAAATAACCCGCGAATGACAATAGAAATATCACTCAATTGATTTAAACATTCTTACACCACCAATTTCGTGACCAGCAGCATTTTAGACAGGGTGTTTTGTCGTGGTTTGCTCGTTTCGATCGTTGGATTCCACTCGAGGGGTAAAGTTTGTACTGACTAGGTTTTAGAAGCTTATGGGAGTCATAATCCGGGCCCCAGCACTTAGGGTGGCCGAGGTTTTCAAATGTTTATTTTTTTTGCCTTTGTTCCCCTCTTCCTCGTCTTCGGAACTGATATGCGATGTATTCTGCTTAGGAAATCGCCCTCGTTGCAGAACGAGGGAGAGTTGCGCGCTTACCCTGATCTCTACCATAACAATTATTTAGTTTATGAGCCGTCCATTCTTTTTCACTTCCTTTAACTTCACTTTTGATAAATATATGTAGAAAACCTGTAAATTATTTCTATCAGACTGAGGCCAAGAATTGTTTCGAAAGAGTGGAAAGAGCCTTGTGTGAAATAGATTATTATTACTTAATATTAAGAAGCGAAAACTAACAAGGGTGAAAGTGGGAGAAGGGGAGTGAAAACTGCGTGGAAGATGTATAGCTGCTGATCCACCCCTGGGCATTGGGGGCGGGAAGGCACGTAAGCCTCCAAATGTTAGCTGCGTCATAGTTGTCCATGCTCCACCTAACACCCCCTTGCACGGAAGAGAAAGGAGAGGTGGGTTGCTATGGTAACGAGGAACCTGGCAATTACCAAGGCTTTCATCGAATGAAGCAAAATTGCTTTTGGAAATTATTTTTAGCATCAGTCATAGGTTATCAACGTGGGACTCGGAAGCCGTTTAGTGGCTGGGCTTGACTTCTGATTGCCAAATTTGCGAGGTGGTTGTATCCATTTCAGGGCGGGGGGAGGGTGCATCTCGTCGACAAATCCGGCTTGCAACACTAGCGCTATGAACAAAGACTCTGAGCAATTTTGATTCGTTGCCAACTAGACTATTCGTAGGAGATTTTATTTGTGTGTGTAGCCGCGTAAGGGTTTTTGAGTTGGTCTTATTTTGGCCCCGACTTTTCCCGCAACTGCACCTGGAACTGTGTTATCCAAAGGCGACCGTGGGAATAAACATGGCGAAACCGTGCACTTAAATTTTGAGACCCGAATCCTGGCGTCACATCCGGGGTGTTCTCGCTTGAATCTCTCCTCTCATTATCAACTGTTGGACAACGAGGAACGGGCCGTAATTAGGTAATCCTTTATTGTGGCACCTCACTGCAGTGTGTGTATGTGTACCGTGCTTTTGCATGTGCGTTTTTGAGAGGCAATACTCGTGGGAGTTTGCGGATGCGCTATTTTGATTTGCTTCCGTGATGTGGGTTAAGGGTAGAGGTGAACAGTACTGGTGATCTTCGGGGCAGATGAGGACTGAATGGGTTGTTGTTTTTGTTGTTGTGGGTGGTAGGTAGATCGATACAAATGAAATGGTACCCCATTTCGTCCGACAAGTCGACTGGAATCTCTCGAGTCGTGGCAGCGGGATTATATGTAGCTTTCCTGAGTCTTGGCATTTTCTGTGTGTGTTATGGGATCGACATAACTTGCCTTTGTCATTCCAAGTCCCATTTCGCAACTGCCGGCTGCCAGTTTATCTCTTCATACCTTGATTAAACTTACACCACGCAATTCACACCGCACACGTACACCATATAGCCACACCCATCCAGAGACCTATATTGAAGCACGGGAGCACCCACATGGACTCATATTTGCACTGATTCGTAGATAGACTGAATTTCAGTGAAAAGATGCACTTAATAGACAGTATGGTCTTTTCAAATTTCCTTACTCTCTGAGGGGCCATATCTTGACTTGGCTCAATTCCCTTTGTGGGGTCTCGCTATTTGCGTGTGTCTGCAAAAAGTGTGCCATTCCTACTTCCCCGCTTTTCTCGTGACATGCCTCCCTTGGGTGGCACTGCTTCCGAACTGGTAGTGTCTGTCGGCGTGCGAGGGCCTCATTGAATGATGGACAATCCAAGTTTTTCCGTTAGTGGTGGAAGTCGGAGCTCCTTAAAGGGCTTGGAGTTTTCGTACGGGGGAAGGGAGGGGGTCAGTTCCCACTGTAAGGCTCTAGACGCCACATTCAGGGGATTTATTGCAGCATTTCTTGTTTCAGCTACCTCCACCCCTACACCGTTTTTTCCCCCCTCATCCTCTTTGTTTTTCTTCGAGTGGCAAGACCGGCACAAAGGAGTATCAGAATTTCGGACCAGCAACAACCCAAAGGTCTTCCTCGAGGTGAAGAAAAAGAGGGTCAGTGTTGGGGAATAAAAGCTCTAAATCCACTATCAGTTCTACTTAGTTTGTTTTGTTTGTATATATTTTTTATAGCTATTCTATTCTTTGCTGAATTGCTTTATCAACTTGCTACGCTGTATTCCATCCATATCTGAGTAATCCTTTAAGAAGACAAAAAATCTCTGATATCCTAGTGTTCAATCTTATGTTAACAAATTTTAATCTATCATTTTTAGGCCGCTTGAATTTCTAACTTAAAAAAAACATACCCTAATTCAAAGTAAGGCAGTTTATTATTTAAAAAAAAAACTTCTCTGTCTAAACCACAATTTTCCAGTGACAGCTGATTAAAATCCCTCGGTCGCGTATCTCATTTATTTCTCAGCCGTAAGATGAATTTATTCATCTTGTCGGTGAACACCGCTCTGAAGTTGCCCTATTCTTAAACATACGAGTATGTATGCGGAGACCAACACTGAACCGTATGCTTTTGGTCGCTCGATAGTAACCAACGGCATTTAGATTAACCACCCAAGTCGTACACTTGCCTAAGGTTATGGTAACCTGGGTGAATAATGGCTAGGTGGTAAGTGCTCGGAAAGACAAGGTGTGTGTCCGATGTAACAGTACAAATTAAGCGAATTTTGTCGGTTATTCTTTAAAATGTTGCAATTCCAGACGTCGACACTTCTTGTATTGCTTCGTTCCTTTTCACTGTAAAAATGCTTAAATAATGATGAGGGCTTGAGAAGACTATTCGTATTTTCACGTCGTCCTGAGAGGTTTTAATTCTTTTCAAACCACCGGCCATCACCTTCCCCCCCTCCTTTCACTTTCTCTCTCTCACACACATACACACACACACACACACACACACATATATATATATATATATATATATATATATATATATATATATATATATATGCAATAAACCACATTGAAAGAGAAAACGGAATAAATTTTTCTTGCAGTAATATTTATTACCTTTTTTCGAAAAATTCGGTGCTGGGAAGCGATTCGAACCATGGACACTGAGCAGCGAGCACCGCTTTGATCAGTGTCCATGGTTCGAATCGCTTCCCAGCACGGATTTTTTCGAAAATAGGTAATAAATATTACTGTAAGAAAAAATTATTCCGTTTTCTCTTTCACTGTGGTTTATTGCATTCATCTTCATCATTCTCTCGCGCTACTTTGAGATATATATATATATATATATATATATATATATATATATATATATATATATATATATATATATATATATATATATATATATATATATATATATATATATATATTCAATATAAAGCCAATGACGAAAAATAATCCAACAGTTTTCTAAATCCATTTATTCAAAACAACGTTTCGAGCTTGTGCGCTCATCTTCTGCTTCCTAAAAATATATGACAATTAATTAGCAATTTAACATTAATATGAAATATAGCTTTAGATTACATGAATTGATTGTAATAACTGTGGAAATTATGGTGAATGCCTAATTCAATTTAAACAAATAATACTCCAAAGTTATGATATACAAAAGGTTTTTGGTAACTATAGTGAAGAACACACCTTAACACTAAGCGGTTAAATATTTCAGACTGACGAATATTTGAACAATATTATTGAGTATGGTTTGGTAGGTTGTGGATTTTACAGAACATGAAGAGGAACTGACGAATTATCTGAATTAAAGAGTAGGTTTTAAAGATTTATTATATATTAATTCTGCGATCCTGAGTGTGGTTATTTATTGCTGGTTATGAATTTAAAGTTATTTATTGTTATTGACGTTTTACGTTTTATGTGGTCTCTTACAGGTGAATATTCTTTTGTCGAAAGAACAGACCCCGTTCGATGGCTAATTCCCATATGCGAAGAATAGCGAGCCCCCAATGATCGCACAGTGTTGTCGATATATGAAGCCGAGGAACAACCTGGACAAATAAATTCAATTTGAGGGAAATATTGTTTAACAAGTAATGAGAATTTTCCTCTGCACAATTTATTTATAGTTCCCATTTCTGGAAACTTAAAATAATGGATCTGCTTAGGGACTGTAGGTATATTTATCTTAGGGGAATAAATATTGTTTAGAAAATGGGAGAATATTCTAGATTCGAAGAATTCCTTATATAGGTTGGCGAGTACGGGGGACAAACAATTCCCTATTGTCATTCCACAGGCAATTGGCCTAATAATTTAAATATTAACAGATTTCCTGTCCAAGGTGAAGTAACATACATTGGTGTGGTATTTAGCCTTTAGGCACACTTTCAACTTTGTATAGAAACTCACTGTAGCTATTGATAAGAAAACGATAGGTAAAAAGGATACTTTAATCTTTTTCGTAAGCACTTGCAACTTGTTGATTTGGATGAGATTTTACACACTGGTAAGTGGTAACACACACCCAATGAAATCTATCTTTCATTTCGTCATTCATTTATGCCATTAATAATGAGCTCGTGTGATATAAACATAATTTTTAACTAAATCTAGATAAAATGACGTGGCTAAAGAGGAAAATTAAAGAATGTAAATGCGAACGTAGTCGATGTTATGTTCGCGATAAAAAAATATAAAAGAACTTAGCCATGGTATCTAAACGCGAGTCTAAGACTTTATAGATACGCAAATAAGCGCAAAAAATAATGGAATGCATCGACACCTGTGAGGATTCTGATGGTCGGCTGAGGCCATTAGATGAAAAGTTGGTAAGAATCTTCAACGTCGAAAACACAACAAATTTACTTGCTATTGCGGAAGTATACTCGAAAGCGAAATAAGCCACAATAGAAATATAATTAAAATATCTAAAGTCTTGGGGCTCGAATTAAGGAAAAATACTGTACTTTTTTAATCGAACGATTAATGAAGGAATAGTTGAAAGGAGGTTAAAGAAGCAAATATGACCCCGATTTCAAACCAAGGAGTAAAACTAATCCGACAATTATTGGTCCATTTCTCGTTAGCTTTTGTTGTGGGAAATAACGGCAGACGCGGTGTCTTTTGAGAATGCCAGTTGAAATGAAAAAACGGTACTCCATGCCCCCCCCCTCCCTCGTGGTGGAAAAGGTTGGAGGAGATTGTGAATTTGTTTAACTACCCGAGGAAGCACGTTTACAAAGTGAAACAACAGTAGAAACGAGGGTAAGAATAAGGACGAAGTGCCTACGTTCGTGCACAACAAATTTATCTCCTTTTTAATGGTTCTAGGCGTGGTCAGCAGCGAGGGAGGGCCACGTTTTGCGTTCTCGAATCTTCTCCACTGGACTCGTGGTCAATACGGACGTTTACATTGAGATGCTGCAGACTGTAGTCAATCCTTGGGTGGACCAAGTAGCCGCAGGAAAGCCTTACGTATTCCAGCAGAACTCTGCTTCCGCACAAGGAACAGAGAAGCGTGGTTGTTCAACGACGTCCCTCACAACTGCTTCCCAGATTTGTGGCCGCCTAGCTCCACCAACTGCAACTAAATATATTATATCATGTGGTGTGTTGTTGTCTAGGATGCCAACAAGGCTGCTTACAACACTTTAGGATCGCAGGGACCGCCATTGTGGAGGTAATGGCATCCACTTGCAATGACTCCCTAAACAGGGCATGAAACCAGTCATGGCCAGCCTGGAGAAGGTCGTGAAGGAAGATGTTGGCCATTTCGAATTATTTCGCAACCACATATATAGATATCATTCTATTTGTGTGTACATCCTAATCATAATATATTGCTTAGTTTGGTACATTTCTTTTCCAGTGTACAGTTTGTATCGATTTACCTGATACCCCCTGTATATTAAAACGAATCATGTGACGTTTCTCGCTGTCCTATTTTTTTTGCCATCCTTTACACTTGAGTAAGCTCGCCCTCTTTATTAAATCTAAAACCTGTTCTCTCCTTCGTTCCTCGAAATTTTTGGTTCTGGAAATTATAATCTCTGCATAAAACAGCTATTATTTGCCTGATCAAATTCGAGTGTTAAAAAAATATATATTTTTTGTTTTCTGCTCGTTTTGGTGGGATGTACATACCCACCCCTAAAGTTATTTTCAGAACCACTACTTGCGATCTCAACAGCTAAAATATCTGAGCATATATCCAAGATGTCTAAAATAGCATAGGTTGTTGAAAATCTTCAAAAATGGGTCTATATTTTTCTCTTTCTATACCTATGATTCTTATTCGTACCTCTGAAGTTGTTCACATTCTTGTCTTGATTGCATTCGAGACTATGGACAGGCAAAAGATGGAGTGTAGAAAGGTAGATCAAGGATGGCAAGGCGATGGCAGACTACTCGCAGTGTATGTGCGTTTGCCTCTTTCTGTTAACGTGAGCCAAACAAGTCTGTCCATACAAACGTCTGGTTGAATGTGTGTGTGTGTATATATATGTCCTTTGTTTCTCGTTCCTTGCCTGCCGATGTGAATAATGATGTCTTATTGGTGGGATTTACGTCTCTATACTTTTGCCACGTTTATGCTTATTTTAATGGTGACGACGTCCCCGCCCCCTTCTCTAGAGCTTCTTCCAGTATTACCTCTTGCCTTTAAAATCGCACCCCAGTATTCAATGTTGGGGACTTAAAGGGGTTGTTTTTAGAGCCATTGCTCAATGTCCTTTCATTTCGACCTTTTTTATCTTTCATTCTTCAGTGTTTTTTTTCTCATTGATCCGGTGGGTAAAAAGCAGATTTAGGGAATTTGAGTTATATTTATTCATAGTTTTGGAAAGGAAATATAATAGTAGGGTTTGGGGTATTGTTTTTTTTAGGGAGGGGGGAGTCTTTTGGAAAGTTGCCAAAGATCAGGGAATATATTTCTCCTTTTCACATCTTTTGATACTTTTTTTTGTTGTAGAATTTCGTGGAAACGATAAGGATGAGCTTGCGTCGTGGTGCCAGTGTCTCTGTGTGTGTGTTCACGGCATACGTGTAGGTTGGGTATACCGTTAAGAGGCTTCTTTCGTGGAAATTTGGGGTGAAAAATTGTTCCTTGGCGAGTGTAAAAGAACAACCTCTGACCCCCCCTTCCCCCCATTTATCGGAGACCATGTGCTATGGTATCACGTGATGGACGACGTCATTTCCTTTTCAAACATTCTCGAATTTTAGACTCCTGAGCACGTTCGGAAACTTTTTCCCAATCCTGCGAACTCGTCCCAAGCCCCCTTCCCCCCAGTGGCGAGGTGTGAAAGAGCCGCTCTGTCTTGCTCCTTGCTGCTAAATGATGAATAGACTCCGCCTCCGGATTAAGATGTCTGGAGCTTGTGACTCCTTTCTCCAAACACTCTCTTCCCCCTCAGAATCGGGCATACAAATACTCGGGTTATTCTGTAGTTCGAGGAGTCCAGCCGACACCTCAAGGCCGTCCTTATCGTCTCGTCCCGTGAGCGTTCGTCAGACAGCAGACTTCTTCAGCCGTGATTCTACCCAAGTCAATTGGTAGCTTCTGTGAACGGCAAGCCTTTGAATTTGTGCAAGTCTTCCTTCGTTTAATCGAACCGAACAAATCTCCATCGATTACCTTTGAGGAAAAGTAGATTCGTCTTTCCGTAGAATTACGAGAATTCTCACATTCTCCGTGGAACGTCATCTTTGAAGTTTGGCTATCTTAATCGGAAGGTTAGTTCGGATCGCGCCCCACTTGCCTCATCGAATCGTTCCCCACTCGCCTCATCGCAAGAAGGATCTTCCTCGAAGTCACCGAACAGTAAGACTGAAACCCCCTCTATTATTAGTATTGTCAAGTTCCCCTTTTTGATATGAGCCTAGTAACATTAATCAATTAATTTCATTTGAGAATGCCTCCTCATAATAATTATCAAGAGACTATTTTTATTTAACTAATTCCATTTTGCCTATTATTTTTCTTATTTTTTATCTGTGTAAATAAAATTATATTTTGTTGTTTCATCTTTAACTAACCTTAAACGATACTCTCGGCCTATTCAAGTAAATCTCTCCAACCATTTATGCACTCCTAGTCGGTCGTTAATCCCTGCGAACAGTCCTTCAACGGTTCGCTTTGCAGTAGGTGATTAAGTCACCCCCCACATAATATAGGAGTAGTGTATGTTATAGAGTAGTTGTACCACAGCAGCGAGGAATGAGTAAGTGCTGGAAGACATACTCCTCAAATCACGTGCAAAAAAGGGGCGTGTGTACAGTTGCACGTTTATGAATCCAGGCGCGTGTACACATTTGAGTATGCATATGCGTGGGGTCGTTTCGTGAAGGGTATGGGGTGTAATGTTCAGGGGAGAGGGGGTGTAGCCTGACCCACTTCCGCGACTGGTTTCCGCTCTGAGACCGTTACACCTGCGATAATGGGGAGGGGGGGGGGGCGATACATTCAGGTCCGGACCGCCCGGTAATGTGCTGGTGCGGACGCGTGCCCCTGCCTGGGGTGTCCAGCAACATAAAGCTGTCTCTGGTAATGGATCCAATGAAGTGACACTTGTGGTTGTATGTTTTTTTTTGGGGGGGGGGTATCATTACAGGCCTCGTGTTTCATGGGTTTTCTAAGTGGTCAAGGGGTGATTAACAGCCGCGGCTGAGGTGTGGCCACCCCCCTTGGCCCGAATTCGTGTTGGCCGCGATTACCCCCCTCCTCCCTCTGCCACTGGATAAAAGAATAGTATATAACGCGAGAGTCCTTCAAATCTCTTCTGATTTCTTCCATTATAAAGTTTTTCGACAAAACTTGAGTAAAAACTTTGTCGTGGTAGGAAATGCCATCAAGAACTCATTAGATGAGCTAAATATTCGATCTTCCTCACCAAAAAGATCCAAGATGTTTCTTCGTGTCCGATATTGATTTGCCAAACTCTTATTAAAAAGACGCCAGTTTAAGACGACCCTCTAAGAAGGGCTCACTTTCCCTCTCCTGTAGATGCGTTTTCTTGAGCAAAAAACAAGAGGCAACTTTTTTTCGCACGAAAGTCGCGCTTCCCCTTTTGCTCTATCTAGTAATAATGATCGATTTTGTATGTTGCTTTTCAAAGTCATAGGCCTCTACAGAGCGCCCATCCATTGATTAAGGGAAGAGGGGGGGGGGGTATAAGAGTAGGCATGTCATTGCACATTCTAGGGGCAATTTACTTGCCCCTAATTTAAAGAGCTCACCACTCATACCACTCGTGTCACACATGAGCGGAGGAAATCGGTAGGTTGCAGGTAGTAGACAAGTACTATAGAGCTTTGGCGATTAAGTCATTCAACTCATTGAAGATAGGAGTGTGGATGTCCTTTCATTGATTAGGGGTTTGAAGAAATCGCCTTCGAATACCGTGCATCGTAACTTAGTACCCGATTGCAAATTGGGTGACCCGGGTTTAAGAGCCGGACAGGACATTCTCTTATTTATCAGGTAAAGTGGAATTCAAGTGCATTTGATGTGGCCTCAACTTTAAGAACAGAGTCCGTTCTCTGGGGCAATTTTTATATACCCCTCCCCCCAAAAAAAAAATAAAAATAATGTGGGATGTTGTACCATGCTTGTACATAGGTACTTTAAAGGCCGATTGTTGTTAATAAGCCGCCTCCTTTGTTTCTTTCTTCCTATTCTTCAAGGGTCATCGTTTTACAGGGGAACCTTTTTCAATCTAAGGTATTCTAGTTGGTTTACTAACGAACTATTTTGATGTACCAATACCGGTGTATATTCTCATTGAACGTTCCCTCCGTTCTTTAATCATCCTAAACTCATGATCTTCAAACAGTCCACAAAGTTGATATATCTTGTTGCTTCAGTAAGGGCATGGGGAAATATATATTTTATTCAAGTCTGCCTCGATCCAGGTTCGAATACCTCCCGAATTTTGATTCTAAGGACTCGTCCCCGTATTTTAATACCTTCTCCAATTTTGATAGCTCGAACGCAGATTTCTTTTTGACTCTTGGGCTCATTTCCTTCCTACCATTGAGAACTTATATTCAGCATTGCCATATAGAAGCTCTTCTGCGGCAAGTTCTAGGCTGGATTTCCCCCTGACTGGGGGATATATGTTTTAGATATTGAGTGAGACTTTCTTGCACAGATTTGATCAAGTTCATATACCTTTTAGTAGCTGAGGTTCCATTTTGTTAAACGAGCAATTTTGGGGCCTTACTCTTCCAGCACTAATATTTTCTGAAGTTTGAACCTATTCAGGCAAATGGAAAGTTGATCCCGGAGCCTATCAGAAAGTATGCTTTTACTCATAGCTACAAATTGAACCAAAATAAGTATGTTGTTAATAAAATATGGTTAATTGTACAATACATGAAATATTATTTCAAATATACTGACTATCACAATCAAATTAATAATTGGAAAAAAGGATGAAATTGTATTTAATATTCCATATGAAATGAATTTGCTGAAAAATCCTATTTAATAAAATAAATCTTTGAAATTAGATTTTTCTCGTATGAACGCCGAAAATTGTGTAGCAATTTTGCCTCCCGACTTTTGCGCAATAGTCTGTTCGTACTCTCGATTTACTGGATTCCTAGCTCGAATCCTTGGCTTTGAAATGCGCCCTGAATTGGATACTTTCGATTTCATTTCCTGATTTTTGCCCATCCTCATGATTCAGGGGGACAAAAGTGCGATGGTGACTAACGAGTGCCCGGACCTCGGTGCGGGTGTCAGGAGATGGGACCCAGTAAGTCGCTCTACCTTGATTAATTGGAAATCTATTTGCATGATCATCGTTTTCTACACAGGAAAAAACTGGTGAATTAAACTGGAGGGGAAACTGTGCTCATTTATTCAGATAATATATTTCTTTACTGTAAAAAGGCATTGCCATTACTCTGGTTAGTAAGTCTTATTAGTTTTAAAGACATCGGAGCTGGAAATTAGATGTTTTTTCTCTCTACCTAATTTTCATCTTTAATACTTTCTTTAGGTTTTGAAGTCTGCACCATTTTATTCGTGATTAATTAGTGAAATTTTTTTTGTTACTTGGATACTTGTATTTTTTCACTTTTATACTAGCTTCTTATTTCAATAAATTCGAAGTTCTAAGGAAGTTGTTCTCTAATTTAAGTAAACGAGTAATTTCTAATTATTTTTCATTTTTTTGTCACCTTAAGTTTTCTTAGCATATTTTTAGGATGTTTACAAAGTTGAATTAAATAACCACAATAAATGAGCTCATTTTTGTTTTATGACAAATAAATTCGATAAGAATTACACGCGAAGGAGAATAAGAGGGAAGTTACCCCACTAAATCAAGAACATTTCTTACAGGGGGCGAATGAAATTTTGTGATAAAAAACGAAGGTGAATTGTGCCGATATAATTTAAAGAGCACTGCCTATAGGGTCTCGACAAGGGCGGGGGGCTGCTCCATGGTTAATCCCACTAGGCGATGTTAGTACCCTCGGACCTTTAAGGGCATGTGCCTTCGTACGAGAATGTTGACACGATGATCTACAGGGTGTTTGCCTGCGAAACATCGTTATTGCCCTCGGACGGCTTTTCGTTGTTACCGTCGCGTCGTATAATGAGATGACCTCCACCCCCCTCTCTCTGCCATGAGGGACTTGCGACTCCCCTTTTCGATGCGGGGCGCTGGGGGTTTATCGCAAGCAGAAACGGAGGGAGGATTGGAGGGAAGAATCAAAGGACTTGCGTTACACTTAATAAAATGTTAAAATCAGTGTAATCGCTATCTACTCTATCGTTACTGACCTTAGCGGGCCGTCTTCCTAGATCCCCCCCGCCTCTCCCTCCCTTCCGCCCTCCCCCGTCCGCAATTAGAAAGGATAACCCTTCTAGAGCTGACCGTCACGCTAGTCTGTGCCTTTCCGCCCACAACGGAGTGCGTTTGTTTTTATTGTCTTGGTTAGATTATTAACAGCTTCGTCTTTTCTTCACAATCCCGAACGCACCAAATTACTATCTTATTTAGAATCGTCGGGCTATGTATCTTTTACTTCACCTAACTTTACCATTTTCTATATGCTTTAAATTTTGTGTCGGAGATGTCCTCATGGGCTTGCTCTTAATTATTTACTACTACTCCTACTTATTATTTGGGAACGATGGTTCTAGGTGGGCGCATTGTCCCCGTAAGGGGCGCGGCGATTTGCCATCCTGGCCGCCGTGCTGACGGGATCCAGCGCCCCGTCCGGCCCCAGCTTAGCCTCTCTTCCTTCCTTCAGATAGCCTGGATTTCTCCCCAACTTCGTGGCTTTTCATACGACCTCTCCCAAAACTTTCTCTGGTCAGCATCTAATTTCACAGGGTAGATGCTGACCTTCTCAGCCAAGCGTCCCAGATCGGGGCTGAGGGGGGAGGGGACAACGTCCCCTGACCTCAGCTCCGGTTCGGGATGTTTTTTTTTAACCTGCTTCATCTCCACCCATACCTTCCTCACGTCCCTTTACCTTTTCTCTTCACACACTATCAATTTTACGCCGTGCCCAAGGTGGAGCCGCCACGATGAAGGGCTGCCAGGTCACCAGGCGGGAGGGGTGGCCTTAAATGGCTGCACCTGGCTCTGCCAGACCTGTACGCCCCCCTTGCAGAGCGGGCAACTGCGAGGGGTGATGAGCTATTGTTTCCCGTCGAACAAAGAGGGTCACCATGCCCATGTATGAAAATGAAAAAAAAATCTCCCAAATTCCCCTTGATCATCAACGGAGCCGCCCTCGGGCAGCTCCACCGAAAAAAATGGAGGTCCTTTCCCCTGTGCTTGCGCAGGGGACCCTCCATATTTCTCTAACCGGAGAGGAGGCTTGCTCCGCTCCGACGACTACGGGTGTAGGGGACTCCCCCTCACCCCCTTCTCTGGAGGTGCTTTCGGGCACCTCCCTATTTCCAGCGGCAGTCCCTACTTTTCTTTCTAAAGGGACTTCCAAGAAAGCCAGCAGGCAGCCCATTGCCGACCGCCCCTCATTGAAGCGGCTCGGTAGGGCAAACCCCCTTAGAGGGAAGAGGGACGCCAGGCCCCTTCGGTCATTCCCTCAAAAGACCTGCTGGCAAGAATACTAAACCTTGCCGGGGTTAAGGCCTGTGCCTCCCCACACATGACTGGTAACTGCTAACGGGACCTGCGATGTCCTGGGGCGGAATGGCCAACTGGAGGCCCCTCCTGTGATAGACATGGTTCTTGAGGCAACCCAGCCTCAGACGGTAGGGCCTTCCATGGGGGGGGGGAGAATCCGGGCTCGGCGCCAGGCACCGAACTTGAATCCGCCCTTATGCAAGGTCTTCCTCAAATTGCTGGGGTTTTCCGAGGCAGTACAAGGAGGGGAGGGATCTCCTCCAACCGGTGCCCCTGCGACCACCAGGACCTTCCCTATTTCGTAGAAGGACCTGGCTGAGGCCGGTCTATCTGGCCTGAGGGCACCTGCCGGCGGAGGGGAGAAGCAGGTTCATTCCCCGCCCTCCTCTCCTAAAAAGAAAAAACTAAGAAGACTCGGGGCTCATCCATCCGCGGGGGCTGCAGGGACGGATGGGTCTGCTACCACTTTGGCAGGCGACGAAGCCAAGATCGGCACATCCGGCCCCTCTACTCCCATCCCCCCTGTGTGCGGAGCCCCTGACTATGACTAAGACCAAAAGTGCACAGAGCGGAGCCTCGATAACATCGGGCCCCTCATGGAGAGGTTACCCGGCTTTTTCGAGCCCGCTGGCTTCAAACGCTTCCTCGTTATTCGCTCCACTGATGGCACCATGTTGGCCAAGGGAAACATGATCCATAAAAGGAGAGGATTAGCTAGTACAATTTGTAGAGAGCCGAAGGTGACCCGTTTCTCGGACGGGAGCCTTTTGGCGAATGCGGCGAATCCCGCCGAGGCGGCCAAGATGAGTGCTCTTCGGACACTTCATGGCACCCCGGTGAGTGTGACGCCGCACTCTACCATGAACTTTTTGAAAGTAGTAGTTTATGCGAGGGAACTCGTTGACTACTCCATTGAGGACATCACCTTAGAGCTGGCCGACCATGGAGCGGTCAAGGTCAAACGTGTGATGAGAAAACAGGGAGGGGCCTCGAGACCTACCCCTACACTTTTCGTCACGTTCGACTCTGACAAGCACCCTGAATCAGTGCGTGCCGGTTGGTACCGCTACCGCGTAAAGGCATTCGTGCCACTGACGCAGGGGTGCTATTACTGTCGCCGCATCGACCATACGAATCGTTCTTGTAGACGTGCAAAGTCGGGGTCACCCGAAGTCTGTGTAAATTGCTCGAAGGTCGCACACGATAAGTCTAAATCGTGTGTGGCCAAGTGTGTCAATTGCGGAGGGCCGCACCCCGCTGGCTTCAAACGCTTCCTCGTTATTCGCTCCACTGATGGCACCATGTTGGCCAAGGGAAACATGATCCATAAAAGGAGAGGATTAGCTAGTACAATTTGTAGAGAGCCGAAGGTGACCCGTTTCTCGGACGGGAGCCTTTTGGCGAATGCGGCGAATCCCGCCGAGGCGGCCAAGATGAGTGCTCTTCGGACACTTCATGGCACCCCGGTGAGTGTGACGCCGCACTCTACCATGAACTTTTTGAAAGTAGTAGTTTATGCGAGGGAACTCGTTGACTACTCCATTGAGGACATCACCTTAGAGCTGGCCGACCATGGAGCGGTCAAGGTCAAACGTGTGATGAGAAAACAGGGAGGGGCCTCGAGACCTACCCCTACACTTTTCGTCACGTTCGACTCTGACAAGCACCCTGAATCAGTGCGTGCCGGTTGGTACCGCTACCGCGTAAAGGCATTCGTGCCACTGACGCAGGGGTGCTATTACTGTCGCCGCATCGACCATACGAATCGTTCTTGTAGACGTGCAAAGTCGGGGTCACCCGAAGTCTGTGTAAATTGCTCGAAGGTCGCACACGATAAGTCTAAATCGTGTGTGGCCAAGTGTGTCAATTGCGGAGGGCCGCACCCCGCTTCTTCGAAGCAATGTGGTGCATATCTCCATGAGAAAGAAATCCTGGCCGTTCAGGCCCAGGATCGACTCTCATTCCGCGAGACTAAGGACTTGGTCCTGGCGCGCCCGGCTCTGCCTCGGACGTCTTATGCCTCAATAGTTAGAAA
This sequence comes from Ceratothoa steindachneri, assembly GCA_963969495.1. NCBI lineage: Eukaryota > Metazoa > Arthropoda > Malacostraca > Isopoda > Cymothoidae > Ceratothoa > Ceratothoa steindachneri. Next base: position 190,172,225 of record OZ018320.1, read on the forward strand.
GGCACCCTCTGCTCCTGGCCCATCCAGGCCAACGAGTACAGTTGTTTCTGCACCCATTCGGAGCCCTTCTGCGGGCTCTACTCAACCCGGTCACTCCCTTGGTAAAGCTGGTGGCAAAAAGGGTTCATACCCAGCCTCGGCTAAAACCAGGGCTCCCCCCCTCTTTCCCCAGCATGACCGTTTCCCGTAAGGCGAAAAGGCCACGCGCCTCCACTGAGTCGCTAGACTCACAGGAGGCAACACCCCTGAAGTTAGTCGCCAGACCATCTTCCGGGGTTCCTAAAGCTGTCCCACTCAGCCCACGTCTAGTGGTGGGCTGAGTGACTCGAAGACGGTGGCTCCTCGAAAAGAGGCCCCCTCCCCCGCCTAAGGCTTCGAGGCGGAGGGAGGAAAAGAATCGCATGGCGAGCCGCAACTCCCCCATTAATTCCTCAAATGCGACGCGCCTTCAGCGCTTTGTCCCACCAACAGCGCCCGGGGTTATGCCTCCGGGAAGCGTACGACCATTCTCGTGAGGGTCTTCTGTTCGAAGAGGACCCCCGCGTCTCCTCCTAGCTAGGCCTGGGGGGCATATTCCTTCAATGGAATTGCCGTGGACTACGGGCCAACTGAGAGGATCGGAGGAGGCTCGTCTCGTCCCGTTCCGTTCCCCGTTAGCTATTTTTCTGCAGGAGACCATGCTAGGCGCGTGCTCCTTGCCCACCCTCTCGTGGTATAAGGGTCTTGCGACCCCATCACCGCGGGATAGCCGGGCCGGGGGATACGCGGTTTACACCCGGCATGATGTCTCCGTTCTTCCTTTCACTTTAGATACCTCCTTTCAGGCAGTGGCTGTGCAGCTTCACCTTGATATGAGGTATACTATTATTTCTGCGTATATTCCACCGTCAGCTGACTTCAACGCAAGGGACTTCCGCCGCGTCGTGGCACGGTTGCCGAGGCCCTTTCTCTTGCTCGGAGATATGAACGGCAGGCATCCTCTCTGGGGGGATTACTCAATAAATCCTAGGGGACAAGTCCTTGCCGATCTGATCGAAGCGCTTGAGATGGGTGTCCTAAACGTGGATGAGTTTACGCATCACTGTCCGAGAACCGCTTCATTTTCTTGCCTTGACCTATCTTTGTGCTCTTCGGATGCACAGCCTGATTTTGATTGGGGGATGGTCGATGACCTCCTTGGTAGTGATCACTTTCCCATTCAAATATCATTTTCAGGGCAACTTCCGCCTGTTAGCCCACCTCGGTGGTGCTTGGCGCGGGCGCGGTGGCCTGCATTTCAGTTAATGACTGAATTCTCTATCTCAGTCGATGAGTTTAGATCGGTAGATGAGGCCGTTGAGTTCTTCTCCGGCAACCTCATCGCCGTGGGCCTGACTACTATTCCTAGAACGTCTGGCCGTTTTGCACCCCGACCACTCCCATGGTGTTCGGCCGAGTGTGAGACGGCCCTCAAACAGAAGCGTTATGCCTACATGCGGTATAAGCGTCGCACGAACGATTTCACTGTCGCTGAATTTCGTCTGGCTAAGGCTAGGTTCCGATATATTTCGAAGCACGCCCGCCGCTCTTGTTGGCATGCATACGTGTCTTCACTTAACGGGAAGACCCCTTTAGCAGAGGTGTGGAAGCGAGTCAAAAGGATTCGGGACAAGTTCTCGCAGGACCCCTCTCCCGTTCTCCATGAGAATGGGACCGCAATATTCGGACCCCGCGTCCGTGGCGGAATCCTTCGCGACCGCTTTCTCCGCTTTCTCTAGCCGAGATGCTGCGCCGCCAGCATTTAATGCACGTCGTGATGTCGCGGAAGGCCGCCGGCTGGACTTTACCTCCAGAGGCGGATAACCCTTCAACGACAGGTTTACTGTGAGTGAGTTGCGCTCCGCTCTTGCTTCGTGCGCGGACACCGCCCATGGTCCGGACGATGTCCCGTACGCCAAGCTTCGACACCTGTTTGAGCGAGGCATGGTCTTTCTGTTTGATTTGTTCAACAGTTCTTGGTTGAGTTTCTCCTCCTAAATTCGGGGCGAATTCTTTACTGTGCTCGCCTTTCGCAAACCGGTGAGATATCACTCTACCCCGGCCGGCTTCCGCCCAATCTCTCTAACCTCTTGCGTGTGCAAGTTGATGGAGAAATTGGTAAATGTTAGATCAGCTTTTTTCCTGGACAGCGGAGGCCATCTGTCTTTTTCACAGTGCGGCTTCCGCAAGTTCCACTCCACTTCGGATGGTGTGCTCCGTTTGGAAAATGCCGTCTGCGAGGCCTTCCTTCGTAGACAGCACTACGCCACGGTGTTTTTCGATTTGGATAAGGCCTATGTTACCGCATGGCGATACGGTATCTTGAAGACTCTCCACACGATGGGCGTGAGGGGACGCCTCTGCTCCCAAAGCTTGTACGGCGCCGGGAGTATTGCGTTCGACCTTTCTGGAGCCCCCTTCGTGTCACGCTGGAACCGTGCCAGTGTATACGGATGGCTTCAAGTCCAAAGAGGAGGTCGGCTTCCACGCTGTATCCTCTCTGTTTGAAGTCTTCGGGGCTCTGCCAGGCGCTGCATCTGTATTCACGGCCGAGCTGGTGGCAATACACCAGTCGGTACGGGAGATTACGTGACGTGCCCGGTTCGGAGAACGGATTGTGATCTATAGCGACTCACAAAGCGCCCTGAGTGCTCTCGGGGCATTGGAATCTCCGCATCCCCTGGTTCGCGATATCCGTGACGCCACGTTTTTGGCGAACCGTGCAGATGTCGAGATTATCTTCTGCTGGGTTCCTGGACATATAGGAATTGCGGGGAATGAGCGCGCTAAAGATTCCGCGAGGACTCTGCGACCCGATCAGCGTTTCGCTCTTCCTCACACCGACTACATGGCGGGAATACGGGCAGCTCTTCGGACTGATTGGCAAAGAAGATGGGAGACGGTCGAAGGGAACTTAAAGTTGCGTGCCATTGCGCCGCGACTGTTCCCATGGACCTATCCCCCAATGCCGCGGCGGCTTCAGGTGTATTTCTGTCGTCTCCGAATCGGGCACACTCGTGTCACGCATCGCTATTTGATGGAGCGCTCGCCTGCGCCCTATTGCAACGTCTGCCTCGTCCCCCAGACTGTTCGGCACATTCTTGTCGAATGTCTCAGTCTGGGTGATCTTCGCGCACGACACCTGTCCCGGTACCGCCTGTCCCTTTTACTCGGGACGAGTGCCTGCACTTTAACCGGTGGACTTGTTGACTTTTGGGGGGAGGCCGGCTTTCTCCGTATTATTTAACCAGGTTTTTTTGTTTTGTTGTTTTTTTCTCTTATAGGTTGCACGCTCCTGCGCCGGGGAACCTCCCCCGACGCAGGAGCTTGCTTACTACTCGTTTCCTTTTCCCTTTTTTCAATTTCTGGTGTTGTTTGTTTTTTTTTTATTATTGCATTATATTTTTAAGTAGCCTAGTACTAGGCAGTTTTTAATACCGCCACTAATGCCCAAGTAGGCTGTCGCCCGGGACTTGATCCGTTCCGTGCAGCGTCGTAAATTTCGGCGTTCTCGTCTCCTCTCGTATTCCGCTCTTTCCTTTCTTATGGGGGCGGGTGGACAAGGCTGTTCTTTCGCCTCCCGAGGAGATTTGAGTTAATATTTGCATTATGTCCTGGTCGAAGGGAAACATCGTTCCTTTTGTTGAACGAAGTTGAGGCACACGAGGTGTGGTTAGGTGGTTGGATGGCCACTTGGTGAATCGAGAATGCGTCGAGGTTTGTATTGTATCTCCTCATGACGAGGATCCCACTGCGATACGTGACGGACGGTGCGAATCGGTGGTGAATTCCGAACCTTAACATCAAGTATCATATTTGTTCCCGGGCGATAATAATAACGCAGATTTGAGAGAGCTACCTGCCCTCTCGGTCGCAAGGGCCTCTTTTTAGTTTTCACTTATCACTGCTCTATTCTGATGTGAGATTCTTTGTTCTCAATGTGTACACTGCACCTATTGATTAGCGTAAGCTCCGAACCACGCGTAATCTGCAGCGCATGGTAGCCCCCGTGAAGACAACCTGAATCGGAACTCCATCCTGTTAATTGTCGCATCCGTTGTGTCTTAACTTCACTAAAATTTGAAGTGGCGTCTCCACTCAGCTAAGCAGCAGCCAATACTACTACTACTACTACTACTGCTGCTGCTGCTGCTACTGCTTGTTGTCGTTGTCGTCTCGTTCGTTGTCGGTTCTATGGGCGGCGAGTGTGTTCGGACGAGCTCTTTCTCGCTGCTTCTCCAATTTGGTATAAATCATCCATCAAGTAGCGTGATGTGGGTACTTCGCCCCCCCCCCTTTCCCCCCCCGTTACTGAGGAGGTCCCTTGCTACCTTTCCTGTGCCTCCTTCGTTCCGTATTCAGGCCGCTGATTGAGAGACACGTAATTGGAAAATGGCTCCCAAATAGCCCCCCCCCCCGCCACCTCCAAGATCCCTGTCAAATTGTTTAAATGCTACCGGAAATGGGGGGAATATTTTAATTAATAAAACTATGATTGTTGTTTTGGTTATCTTTTTTGTCTTTAATTTAAAGCGCAATATCAACGAGACCATCTTCGCCAGAGAGTTGGAAGCGGTGAATATTGGGGGAAGTGAAAATAATTGGAAGACATATAGCAGCATATCATCCCGCAGACACTGTGGATCAAAGGCACGCAATTGCAGAGGTTAGGGGTGGGGGTGTAGACGAGCTTCCAGATGTCAGCCGCAGCATGGTTGCCCATGCAACACCTCACATCTCCTTGCGGGTAAGAGAGTGGGAGGGGGGCAAAACCCATAGAGAGGGGGCTTCGGATTGTATTTTGTTCGAACTTGCCCTTGGAGGAGGAAGATTTGCGCGCGCTCCTGTCTCGAACTTTTTGAGTACTCAGACTTTCAATCACGATTTCATTCAGCATGGAAACACGACACATCGACTGATTTCATTCTGTTCAGAGCACGATTCATTATTATATAATCCTTAGACTAAAAGAAACATATTTGCTTCAAGATTTTGGGACAGACCTGCTCAAGCACCGATCGCGCCAAAGTCTATGGGGTTCAAATGTGGCGAACTGAGAGGCCATACTTTCTCTAACCAAAGCCCCTTAAAATTTGCCTGGCACCAGTCATGAACTTTTTTTGGTTGTCGGTGAGGCTTTTTCCGCATTCTCTAGCCGTGATGCTGCTCCGCCAGCATTCAATGCACGTCGTGATGTCGCGGAAGGCCGCCGGCTGGACTTTACCTCCAGAGGCGGAGAACCCTTCAACGACAAGTTTACTGTGAGTGAGTTGCGTTCCGCTCTCGCTTCGTGCGCGGACACCGCCCATGGTCCGGACGATGTCCCGTACGCCATGCTTCGACACATGGGTGAGCGAGGCATGGCCTTTCTGTTAGATTTGTTCAACAGGATCTGGGTGGAAGGTCTTCTCCCAGACTCCTGGCGAATCGCTACTGTGCTCGCCTTTCGCAAGCCGGGGAGAGATCACTCTACTCCGACCGGTTTCCGCCCAATCTCTCTAACCTCTTGCGTGTGCAAGTTGATGGAGAAATTGGTAAATGTTAGATTAGCCTATTTCCTGGACAGCGGAGGCCATCTGTCTTCTGCACAGTGCGGCTTCCGTAAGTTCCACTCCACGTCGGATGCTCTGCTCCGACTGGAAAGTGCCGTCTGCGAGGCTTTCCTTCGTAGACAGCACTACGCCACGGTGTTTTTTGATCTGGAGAAGGCCTATGATACCGCATGGCGATACGGTATCATGGAGACTCTCCACACGATGGGGGCAAGGGGACGCCTCCCAATTTTTATATCTGAATTTTTGCGAGATCGTCGATTCCGCGTACGGGTGGGGGGAGCCCTCTCCGGCCCAAAGGAGCAGGAAGAGGGTGTCCCGCAGGGAAGTGTCCTCAGTGTCACACTCTTTGCCCTGAGCATCAACGGCATCACCTCGGTGCTGCCGGAAGATGTTCTCGCTACGCTCTACGTGGACGACCTTTCGATCTCTTTTGGCGCGGCCCAGATGCCAACTCTGGAGCGTCGACTCCAACAGGCATTGAACCGCGTCTCTCGCTATGCCGAAGCGCACAGGTTTCGGTTTTCTTTGGCCAAGACTAAGGTGGTGCACTTCTGCCGCCATCCACGGCTTCACCCCGACCCAGATTTGTTTCTTAATGGGGTGCGCCTGGATGTGGTTGAGTCGCACCGTTTCCTTGGTCTTGTATTCGACCGACGCCTCACCTGGGAGGCTCATATTCGCAGCCTTAAGGTCTCTTGTACCCGCGCCATGGACATTCTCCGTTCCGTGACGTTCAGCGCTTGGGGCGCTGATAGGGCTACCGCCTTACTTTTTTATCGATCCTTTGTTCGCTCGAAGCTCGACTACGGATGCGAGTTTTATGCATCCGCAGCCGAGCGTTTATTGCGGAAGGTGGATTCGATCCACCACACCGGCCTTCGCCTTGCGACCGGTGCCTTCCGCACTTCCCCCATTGAGAGCCTGTTGGTCGATGCTGGGGAGATGCCACTCGCTCTGCGCCGTGTGCAGTGCATCACTCGCCTGTACGCGCGAGCCCGGCGCCTCCCTCAGTCGCCAACAGCTCTCACTGCATCCGCAGCTGATCTCGATGGTGCCTATGCCGCCGAGAGACGCCAGTCATACCCTAAGCCCTTTGGGTTTAGGGCCAGGAAACTCCTTCGAGAGGTAGATATAGCTCTCGGGCCGGTGGCGCCCCTGGTTCTGCCCAGGACGCCACCCTGGAGGGTACCACATTTGGCTATTTGTCGCCACGCCTCTGCTCCCAAAGCTTGTACTGCGCCGGGAGTATTGCGTTCGACATTTTTGGAGCACACATCGTGTCACGCTGGTACCGTGCCAGTGTATACGGATGGCTCCAAGTCCCAAGAGGGGGTTGGCTTCCACGCCGTATCCCCTCTGTTTGAAGTCAGCGGGGCTCTACCAGGCGCTGCGTCTGTCTTTACGGCCGAGCTGGTGGCAATACACCACTCGGTACGGGAGATTACGCGACGTGCCCGGTTCGGAGACCGGATTGTGATCTATAGCGACTCACAAAGCGCCCTGAGTGCTCTCGGGGCATTGGAATCTCCGCATCCCCTGGTTTGCGATATCCGTGACGCCACGGTTTTGGCGAGCCGGGCAGATGTCGAGATTATCTTCTGCTGGGTTCCTGGACATGTAGGAATTGCGGGGAATGAGCGCGCCGATGAGGGCGCCAAAGAGTCCGCGAGGACTCTGCGACCGGACCAGCGTTTCGCTCTTCCTCACACCGACTACATGGCAGGAATACGGGCAGCTCTTCGGACTGCTTGGCAAAGAAGATGGGAGACGGTCGAAGGGAACTTAAAGTTGCGTGCCATTGCGCCGCGACTGTTCCCATGGACCTATCCCCCAATGCCGCGGCGGCTTCAGGTTGCTTTCTGTCGTCTCCGAATCGGACACACTCGTGTGACGCATCGCTATCTGATGGAGCGCTCGCCTGCGCCCTATTGCAACGACTGCGTCGTCCCCCAGACTGTTCGGCACATTCTTGTCGAATGTCCCAGTCTGGGTGATCTTCGCGCACGATACCTGTCCCAGTACCGGGATGGGCGGGGTCGCTACCGCCTGTCCCTTGTGCTTGGGACAGATTCGTGCACACTGACTTGTGGACTTGTTGACTTCTTGGGGGAGGCCGGCCTTCTCCCTATTATTTAAGCAAGGTTTGTTTGTTTTTTTGTTGTTGTTTTTTTGCATTTGTTTTGTTTTTTTTTTTTTTGTTTTTTTTTCTTTAGTTGCACGCTCCTGCGCCGGGGGGACCTCTCCCCGACGACGCACCAGCTTGCTTCCTTTCCCCCTTCTGGGTGTTGTTTTTTTTTTCTCTTTAATTTCATTTTAAAGTAGCCTAGAACTAGGCCAGTTTTAATACGGCGACTAATGCCCAAGTAGGCAGTCGCCAGATGAGCTCTTAAAAAAAAAAAAAAAATGTCGGTGAGGTTGCATCATCTCATTGAAACACCCTCATTTCCTATGGTGGCATCCATCCAGGATATGACTTTCTCCTTCAACATCTCCAAATAAGCATTTTGATTCATATTTACCCCTCTTCAATGAGGATGAGAAGCGCTTTTCAGACCATTGATATTACGCCCGCCAATACTATCACCCAAGCTGTCTTCTCTCTCGTGAAAGATGTTCGCTGTTCAACCGGAATATGATCTTTATTTTGTGCCCAAACACGATCATGGTGTGTGCTGTGTGAGTAGCCTGGACAGAGAACAACTTCTCATCCGTCCACATGAGTGAAGGCTGCGAGTCATCGTGGGACTTTTGGAGAGCAGCTTTGCTCTTTCGACTCTCTTCTTTTTGGTAGGGTTGAATAGACGAAATTTCAGATCATCTTTCAGCATTTTTTGCATGGCTTTCTTTGGCCTCCAAAGGAACACACTCCTTTGATTTCGCCTGATCTTGTTCATCGCGTTCTTGATGTGGGTTGGGGTTTTCACTGATCGGGGTAGGGTGGTCTTTCTCGAAAAAAAAACAAACCCTGGTGTCTCTTGAAGCCTTTTGATATATATTGGAACCCCACAATATATATGGAAACCCCCCACATTTCACATACATCGCTCGCTATTTTCCCGCTTCCATACATATACATACACAAGTGCATCACATTTTCCAGTCATATTTGCAAACGGGTGTCGTTTTTTAGGAATGTACAATTTGATTTACAGAATTCAATAAATCCCGAAAGAACCTTGCGACAAAGTAATTAATTAATGGTATGTAAACTTATTCAAAATTATTTGTAAAAAGCACTCTACGGTTCGGGTTTCCACCCAGTACATTCACTACTCGTAACAAATTTTTTTTACGCACCTCTTTTCGGGTGTCTACGTTAGTTTTCATTTTTAAATGTATTTTATTATTTTCCCCTTTGAGTCCCTCGTTGGATTACACTAGTTCCCATTTCCAAATTACTCTCCCCTCTTTATCTCCCCCCCTCCTACCTGTCCCCTTGCCGGACGAGCAACTAGTTCATTGGATTATTATTATCTTTGGTCGTCGGCAATTCTCGGAGGCATCTGATTCCCCGACTGGTCTTCTCATTATATCCGAATACTTTCCACACATTTTTACTTTCCCTAAATTCATCACTTTATATATTAAAAAAATCGTCAAACGCCTTCTGGCGTTGGTTATCAGTTTTTTTTATTGTAACTAAATAAATCGCAGCTGTACGTGTGAACTGACAGCTACACATTGCATACAGGGAGAGGCAACGTGTGGCACAGTCATGCACACACATACACACACACATACACATACAAGGCAGTATAAACCAGTGTTTAATTTCATTTTATGTTGCAGGTAAGGATGGGCTTGGCCCTTGGTGCGCCTCCGCTGGCTGAGATGCAATTACTCGTCTCGAGGTGATCAGGTAGTGGACCGATTTACTCCAGCGTGGTGTCTTAAGAAGCGTCCCCACCCCCTGGGGGTTATGGGTTAGGGAGGGAAAGGTAAGAGTTTCCTGGGTTTTTTATTGTATTATTATTTGTTGCGTCCCAACCTTGTCGGGTGGGTTTGAATACCGCCTCATTCCCCATCTCATTGCGGAATGGGAGGGAGGATTTTCGCCACCCCCGATCCCGCTTCATTACATAATTCAGTTTGGTCTTTTGATTTCGCAAACTCGTTCCATTCGACGACACCACCACTGGATTAGCATCTGTACCTCCACTCGATCCAAACTCATTCATCCTTGAGAATGTCCAATTGGTTTGGAAGATTGTCCCCTTCTGGGTTTGTTTTGAGATGGAGGGATGTTGCAACCTCAACAAAAGGAAACTAATTTTAGGCCATAATAATCGCAAAATTATAGGTGCAGACCATGGCGGCTTCTTTATGGAATACAAGGCATACATTGAATGCCCAATATACGTTTTGATGAAAACGCAATTCATATTGAATTCATTTTTGAAGCAGCAAATCGCTTATATATCGACTTCACAAATCCCGTAAATACTAACATGTACATAAATAACACTGGCCAACATCAACTTTATTGTTTAAGTTTTTTTTGCTGATTTAGGACAACTTTGATGTGGTGAATCTAAAAATCACATTGCTTTTGGTCAATCAGGTTTTGATTTATCGCCACGTTTATTAAATGTACGGGTATTTTCTATTTATATGATGCAAAAAAATCTTTATTTATTTAAGTAAACGAATTATGCGGCCATTTTTTAGTAACTGTTATTTTTCCTTTGCAGGTGAATGAAATGGATTCGGCCAGAAGATCTTACAAAAATAAGGCCGATGTATTCTGTTACATTTGTGGCGCGAATACACCGTTGCTACTAACAGGAATCCTGTCACAAGTTTCATATAGCGTGCATACCATTCCTATTATGGTATGAAACTAGGTGAACAAGATAAAGTTTGGGCGTCACACATGGTGTGCAAAACATGCACCGAGTAGCTGCGTCCTTGGACCAAGGGCAAGAATAGTTGTCTGAAGTTTGGAATTCCCATGGTTTGGAGGGAGGCGACTGAGATCAACAGAAAAAACTGGAGCAGCTTCAAGCATCCTGATCTTCAATCAGCACGTAATCATGTAGCTCATTGTGATGAAATTCCAGTACCTGTCTTTAGAGAACTTCCGACATTGGTGACGAAGATTCCTCCAGTGTTGAAGAAAACGAAGAAGTGTTTTTTCGATGATGCTCCACATCCTTTTTCCCCCAAAGAGCTAAATGATTTAGTTCCCGATCTCAGCTCGTCAAAGTTGTCTGCCGAACTGTTGACATCCAGATTGAAGGAAAAAACATCCTTTGACAGTGCTCGCATCACCTTTGACCGCAACAGACATCAAGAGTACGTCCGTTCGTTCTCTGAAGAGGAGGACTTGGTGTAGTGTATAGATATTGTTCAGCTTCTGCACAGGTTTAGTGCCACAGTACCAACCCGAAGATTGGACACTTCATTGACAGCGGCAAGCGATCGCTGAAATGTGTTCTGCTGCACAACCGCAACCAGTTTGCCTCTGTAACCCTCGTTCACTCGACTACACTGAAGGAGTAGTATGAAGCCGTGAAGTATGTGCTGGAGAAAATTCATTATGATCAGCATGAGTGGTTGATTTGTGTTGACCTGAAAATGAACTTTTTGTTGGAATACAGTTCGGGATCACCAGGTACCAATGCTTTCTGTGCATTTGGGATGGTATGGACCGAGCTCAGCATTACATGGAGAAGGACCGAGCTCAGCATTACATTAAGAAGGACCGAGCTCAGTATTACATGAAGAAGGACTGGTCTGTACGGCAAGAATTGGAGCCTTATTATGCAAGGAGTGTCATAAAAAACCCTCTGGTGGACAGAGACAGGATACTCTTCCAACCCTGCACATCAAGCTCGGCTTGATCAAACACTGGTTGCTGCTTCACTTACTTGTGCCACACTTTTTCATGATTGACCATGGAGAAGTTGAAAGCTGGCCTGTTTGACGGTCTTCAACTCCTCAACTCATCAGAGATCCAGAGTTTGAAAACTCAATGAACGAAGTGCAACTGGAATTGTGGGAGGATTTTGTTCTGGTCGTCAAGAACTTCCTTGGCAACAAGAAGGCCTGGAACTATACATAACTTGTCACCAATCTGCTGACTGTTTGCAGAAAGCTCGGATGTAACGAGCATCAAAATGCATCACTTATTCTCACATATGGATCGGTTTCCTGAGAATCTGGGATCAATGAGCGTCAATCAGGGGGAGAGATTCAATCAGGACACGAAAGAAATGGAGACCAGGTATCAGGAACGATTGTTTGCACTCATGATGGCTGATTACTGTTTAACTTTGAAGAGAGACATCCATACCACTGACTATTCTAAGAGTTCGAAAAAACTGAAGTTCATGTCCTGAAATCTGAACAATGATGACCTAATATCCAATTTACATGACTTACCTTTATCAATGTCTACTATTCAATTAAATCATTGTAACATTTAATTAATAAAGAGTGTTAGAAAACGATATTTTGTATCTTAGAAAAACTATTTCGGATGAGAAATATTAACAAAACTCAACCGAAAATGTCACAAATGTAATCGATTTAGTTATAAGATCGGATTTTTAATAAAATCAATTTAACACAAAAAACCTGACCTGATCGATGAAAGGGATGTCTTTTTCGGATTCAGCGGTGCAAAATTGTCCTAAATCAGTTGAAAAAACATGACTAACAATTATTTTTGTTTTGTAACTCAATCTTATGATTGAAAATCAAAACCAAAAGATTTAGAAAATTTCTTCTTCGCCTTCGCTGGGATTGAATGAACTCGGTTTCGTGGCGCTGCGAAACTTGCAAAATGAGCTTTGTTAGTAAGAATCCTAAGGTAATAAACCTATTACTTGAATTTTGGCATTTTTAACATGAAATAATAAACATGCATTGACATAGATCTGACTTACATTACTTTTATAACTTTGTAGATTAAATCTATGCGAAAACAAAATGTTATACCTATTTGTCTACTTGATTACAAGTAGGAAACGTTCTTATGATACGGATACATTAGAACGATAATAGTGTACACTATTTTTAGTCGCGTGCGACTCTATATCTCACTATGTCGGTATGTCGGGTCGGTTCCCGTTTTGCTTTTTTTTTCTAATAACATTGTAACTATTCGGCCGATTCTAACGAAATTTGAAAACCTTATGTTGTTTTACATTCTCTTTCGACTGATATAATTGCCAAAGTCCTCCCAAGGTTAGTCCGGGACTTGTTGAAAGTTTTGTAAGGTCATAAATCAGAATTAGTGAGATCACGCGACTTTTGGTCAGCAGACCTTGTCTATAACTATATTTTAGCAACGTGATACTTTAAAAGGGGGAAAATTTAGTTTAGAGTTCCTTTTTAAAATTATTATAATTTGCGAAGTTTAGAAAATTTATAAAAATTTAACCATGGCTGCTTTTTTTTAGATTTTAAATTTTAATCTTAGTAGTAAAGCGCAAGCTGGGGGAGCTTGCGCTTCGCTACTAAGATTAAAATTTAAAATCTAAAAAAAAAGCAGCCATGGGGGGGGGGGGAGTGGCGAAGCCATTGCCTGGTTTCATTATAATGCCATTTACCTCGAGTTTTGAATTTGACGTGGTATTTGGGCAGTTCGGTTAAAGTATAATTATACCATTTATAAAAGAACTGAAATTAAAGCGATTTGGACTACCCACTTTTAGTGAGAGAAAGCTTTTAATAGATAACGTGAGGTCTATGACCCCCTTCCTATCCCGCCCAAAATCTAAATTAAACAAAAGGTTTCCAAGAAAATTTATCTTTGAATTTGACGTTTCATTCTTTGACTTTAAGTTAAAATCCAAATTATCACTATTTTTCTCAAACAAATTTTGTCCCCAAATGATATTAATGAAATTTTGATATGTATGCTAAAAACGAAATAAAAAGCATTTCCAGTCGTACATTTGCTTTTAAATTGAATTTTAACCTTGCCAATTAGAACTTCAGTTTAGCGATAATTTTAGCTCTAAAAAATATAAATACATGGATAATAAAAACTCGAGAAAGGGTATTGAATCTCTTTAATCTCAATTGTTCTTTTTTTCTCGAAAAGCAAATGGATAAAAGAACAGTTTAATAGCAATGTCATTAAAGAGTTTTGTAAAAAGTCTAGAAGGACACAATTTCAATTGAAATAACCTTTGAAAAATTTAAATGTATTTCAGATAAGAACCAGATATTTTTTTAATTCCGTTCCTTTACCGCTATATTTTATTTTTAGAAAGCATATCATTTGCTAAAATACATTATTGATATCATATCTGTTTAAAGTATTAGGTACGTAAATGAAAGTTTTTGCACTATACCTGTGTTCCTTTCATTATTACAAAATTACATACTAGTCTACATTTCATAAAGTATAACAAGTTTGTTTATATATATATATATATATATATATATATATATATATATATATATATATATATATATATAAATTTTTGTAATAATGAAAGGAACATGGGTATTGTGCAAAGACTCATTTACGTACCTAATACTTAAAACATATAAATCAATAGAATATATAAAATAGGGATAAATTTTCGCTAGCCTGTGTACTTTCTCGACAATTGTTATAAGTCCGCCAAGCGTTCCAATTATCAAACTAATGTTAATATCCATAAGTTTCAGGCCAAAAACCTATTAGTTTTACCCTATAACCATATTTTCATTAAATTACATCGTTTACTTAGGCCTCTGATCATAAATGTTATTTTTAAGTACGAGACTACAATTTATCGCAATTTGTCAAAAATCCCCCCCCCCACCTGACCTAGCATTGTTTATTCGATAGGCCACAACAACTGCCAAAAATCTTATTATGGACAAACGGGGAAAGAACTAGATGTCCGGGTTAAGCAACATCAAGCCAATGTGCGTAATCACAGTGAACAATCTGCGCCTTTTCTACATATGTACAATCTTAACCATAGCATTAACTGGAACAGTGCCAAGCAGTAATTATATTTCGAGAAATATATTAAAATGTATCCATTAGCGCGTTCCCAGATTTCAACCTTAGCCCTGGTTTGTTCACGCTAGACCCCATTATATTATCACTGCATACTTAAATCTCAAATAAAGTTGTTTCAGGATTTTGTACCCCCTAATTAGAGTTCAGAGGTGGCTAGACTAATCCCCCCTTTCACTATTTAAGGCAATGTATGTCTTGCCTCCTGTTCATTCCTTTGTGGGTATATCTACGCGCGCGCGCACACACACACACACACACACATATATATATATATATATATATATATATATATATATATATATATATATATATATATATATATATATATATATATATATACAAAATCTGTACGTTCTTCGGGTTCTTCCAAAACCCATCTTCAGGAGCTATATATTAATCATTAATTAGAATTAAATTTATACTACGGCACATGTTCAATAGTGTAATTCTATAAAATTGAGAAAATGACACAATTGGCGGTAAAATACTGAAACGAACGTTATTTTAATGAAAAGACACAAAACAGTAGTGAGGTAAGTACAACAAAAAACATTTGAAATGAAGTTATAATAATCCAACGCAAGCGAAATAATCATAACAGTACAAAATTTAACAATTCAAATACGGGAGGGGGGTAGAGTTGGAAACCTATAGAATATAGTAAAACTAAATAAAGAAACTGAACATTACCTTAAGGCTTAGATGGTCGGATCTCAATGACAAGTAAAAACGGGAAGGAAATTTAAGATTAAATGCAGCTGGTTTGGTTGTTAGGTTATAAATAACGGAAAGGATGACGTGTCATTATTTAAATTTGGGTGGTTGTATTTAATACAGATATTCTTCAATGAGGAGAGTGGATGTAGATGTAACAAATTTTAACACCAAAAAATCATTTAAGGACACGTCTGTTTAACGATCTATTGCATGTTTCCTGATGCAAGAATACTCTTTATTACTCAATGTTTTATCTGTTCTATAGCTCTTACCCACGTGAGAACAGAATCGTGCTTGAAGTCAACGTACCGTGCTTCCTATATTGGTCCCCTGCTTACAGCTGGTGCAAGTAAATCTATATACAATGCGCGGACTCAACTTCGTGAGAATACTATCTTTCATTTAAAAAAAATTGCGATATATTTGTTGTTGATTAATATAAGTGTCAAATTTTTTGGACAATACAATTTTCTTAAAATAGTAGATAAATCTTTTCGAAGCAGGTCATTAAAAGGGCGGATGTCTGCCAACATCACGAACCTAATTTCCTTGGGAACATTAAAATTAGGGTAGGGGTTATACAGCCTACAGAGAAATTTCCCAATACAGCTTTTGACTAAGGATAAGGGGTAGTTATTTTTGACAAAGTATTCTTTTAAAAACTTAAATTCCTAACCTGTGAAGATGAGTGTTTTAATGGCATCAATTTTGCATGTTATATCACAGTAACTAAATAAATTTAAACCCAGCCCTTGAAAGTTGGTTTTCTAAAGACACTAGTTTGAATGTCGCTAGGGGTACGGGAGACATTAATATCTAAAATGAGAACAATTATTAGTCTCATGTTCTTGGGGGAAAGTAATATTAGGGTGTAAATTGTTAATAAAACTTTAAAAAACCCTATTTAGAACACAAACTAATATATAAGAAAAAACCCCAGCAAACGTATCGTCAACATATCTTATTTACAGTAGGGAACGGAATTGAGCAGGACGATCACGGAACAGTCTCTCCTCAAATATTTGCAAAAATCGGGCCTAGTGGATGGGAAGCCCACTAGACCCCCCAAATCTGTAACAAGCTAATTTTAAAATATTTTCCATGCATTTCTAAAATATTTAATTGGTTAGAAACAAAGTTCTCGCTCAACTTTTATTGACAAGGATTTACAATGAAACAATGCAGCAAAAACATATCAATGAACAATGTAATCACCGTTATTTTCGAGCACCTGCTTTCAATGACGGAAGAGATCATGGATGCCTTTGTTGTCTAAATAAACTTGTTTGCTATCAAAGAAGTCTCCAATTTCAGTTTTCAGTGCGTCGTCATTGGTGAACGTTTTGACAGTCAATAAGTTCTCCAGTGGCTGGAATAGATGGTAGTCTGTTGGCGCCAGGTCTGCGAGTACGGTTGCTGAGGGAGAACTTCCCACCCCAGCTCCAGGAGTTTTTCACGGGTATGATTTTGCAACGTGTGGTCGGGCGTTATCATGAAAAAACATAAGTCATTTATGGTCCTTTCTGCGCAATTCGCATCTGCCACCTGTTGCTGTTGTTGACTGTATAATTGAGCGTCGATAGGCTGATTGCGTTCCAACATTTCTCAGTAAATCACTCCCTACATATCCAACCAGACACAAACGATAGGCTTCTTTTGATCTTGGTCGGGCCTTTTCCTGAAGTTGTGCAGGTATACCTTTGTCTGTCCAGCTTCCTTTGCGTGCCATACTCGTAAGTGTAGACACAATTTCTCATGTGAAGTAACCACTTTGTTCAGACAATCAAAAGACGTTTCTTGGACAGTAGTCATGCGGCGCTGACGGTCGAAGTCGGTCAGTTTACGGGAACGTGAAATTCATACTTCCAGATTGCTAACTTTGCCCTTTTCCTCTAAATGATGCAAAATGGATGTATTGCTAACGCTAAACTTTTCACCTACCTCGCGTGATGTCAGATGTCGGTCAGATTTGTCACGAGTGTACAAACACTCATTGTCAATACATGAGGGTGACCACTTTGGGCTGATCTTGGAGATCGAATTGGACGACTTGTTGTGTCTTTCCAAATGCTTTGGTTGATTCAACGTTGCAATTGGGCAGCGTTTAGCTCGGACTTGTAATCACACAGTAAAATAGTACGTTGCTGTTCACGAGAAAGTCATTTTCGAAACTTTAGATATATCGGGTGCCCGACTAATAAAAAAAAAATCCTACACAGTAACTAGTCGTACACCCTGTATATATCCATAAATACAAACTTAAATAAATCTATAAATAAATAAACTTTTAAAAGAAGGTTGTGCAGGAACTTTGTTTCCTACCTAATATTTCCACCCTTATGTTATATTTTCGTCTATAAAAATATAATATACTTTTTTAGTATCCCAAATTTTCATTTCTTTCGTGAACTCATCATAAATGGAGTTGTAGGATTACCATTCAGTTTAAAGGAATTCAGATTAAAGATTACATAAGAGACAAATTCTTGGTAAAATAATTATATTGCTTCAATATTTACTAGTGAGCTCTTTGATTTGCACGTTTGTTCCCACCCAGCCACTCTAATGCAATTCAACATAAAAGGAACCACTCCACTAAGTCTTCATGCTCACCAATGTAATATTCTTCTTTCATTCAAGGGCTTTTCTTTTGCAATCGTAGATTCAGCCCAGATCTCTTGACAACCCTTGAATCAATTCGTGTTCAACTCACTTTAAACACGGTTCCTGCATCTACTCCATTCGCTTTCATTGTAAACTAAGTCCGCGCCTCACACTGCTCTTACCTTTGCAAGGGGGCGCTCAAGTTCGTCCGTTTAAGTGAGCGCTGTTTTTTGTTCGGTGAGTGTAACCGCGTTCGTTGGGTACATCAGCATATTTTATACGTAAATTTCATCCGAATTCCTTCATAATTAAGCGCGCTTTTGACAAAAGTAGTTAAAATAGCGAGTGAAATTCAGAAATTTATTTTTAGAAATCTTCTTCTATCTATAACTAGATTTTAGCAACGTGATATTTTGAAAGGGGGTAAATTTAGTTTAGAGTTCCTTTTTAAAATTATTATAATTGGCGAAGTTCATAAAATTTATAAAAATTTAACCATGGCTGCTTTTTTTTTAGATTTAGAATTTTATTCTTAGTAGCAAAGCGCAAGCTCCCCTCCGTAGGGAGGAGTGGCGAAGCCATTGCCTGGTTGTTGTAGATCAAGGATCGAGAACCCCCCCCCTCCATCGCTCTCGGGCGAATTGATAAAATATTCATTTTCCACTTCACGTTATTATTTATAATCATTATTATTTGTTGTGTGATTAATCAATGTTTCGCTTCGTAAATCCATTAAGTCTGAACTTGAACGAAGCTTAAAAAAAATAAATGGGAGATTGATTCGTTTGCGTTAGCGCAACTACCGACCGACTCTCAATTCGTCTCTGCTCGTGAAAAGCTCCACCGTCCCGTGAGGCGGTTCACAGATGTTGAGTCCTGTCCATTTCCCATACATTTTAATTTTTCCTAACTTGATCTCTTTCCTTAAACACTGCTCCAAAATATTTTTGTTCCAGATGCCTTCGTTAGTTTCCACTTTACTTTTAAAAAATAAAAAAGACGGCCACGACGAATTTTACTATCAAACGTTAGAAAGATCTCATCAACGAAATTCTTTAAAAAAAAATATTAACCTATTTATGAGAGGCAAGAATTCGTAAATATACCTGTTGATCTTTTTATGTAATTAAGTCCGTGGTGTTGCGTTATAAATATATTCTATAAGGTGCTGAATTTGACTGAATAACGTTTTATCTTATTTTAAAATCGTTATGGTACGGTGCGGAAGAGTAGCTATTAATTCGTGGTCGTTACCTGCCTTTCCTAATGGGTGTCTCTTGTAAGTTTAAAAGTCCTCCAGATAGCTCCGAGATACATAAATACCATGACAGGCAAGTTCCTATAGGTTACGCAGTACAGGACACCATGCTTTGGCAAACGATTGGCGGCTCCGAGTTGAAGGCAGTCGTGAAGCCTCGAACCCCCCAACCGTAATCGAATAAAGCACCCGCAGAGTGTGTAAAATTTTGCACTTTCTACCTGGGGAAGCTGCACATCCTTCCGGCCTGAGTGCAAAGTATGGAAGCCCTGTCATGGGATTCACTTGTACTCTTTGACGGGGCCTGGGGAAGTTGTCGGGGGTAACTGTTAAGATTAACGGACCCTGATTTTGCGCGAGAAGAATGCGATCTAAAAACTATAGGCATAACCACATTCACTTAATTGTTTTGACTCGTTATTTTTTTTCGAAATGTTTTGCCCCCCCCCTCCCCCCTACGCCACCCACACTCCGCAACTTTAAAAAAAAACCTCGTAATATTCCTAATTCGAAAGCCAAACATTAGATTTGAATGCTAAATGTGGTTATGCCTATAGTTTTTAGATCGCCGCCTTCGCGCGCAAAATCAGTGGCCGCTAATCTTAACAATGACCGTTGTTGGTGCGCTTGCTCCTCGTTCCTTCTCAGCATTCCCTTTTCTCTACGACTTTCCCCTCAATCTTTTGTCTGGGCTTAAGGTCCTGACTAGTTACCTCATGTCGTGTCAGAAGAGAGACTTTGGAACTTCTATAAGCAAGAACGCCCTTTAACGCCTCCAGCGCAAGATAGCAGGCCTTGAGAGGACCTGGGCGTTGGGGCCCGAATACTGAGTATATCGGTTTTGCCCCGATAAGCACATCCCTGCGTGTAATGGGCTGGCCACCTCCCTGTGTCCCTTCTCGGGTGCGTGAGGCTGTACTGATTGTGGCAACCTCGCTGAATCGCACATGCATTCATGTGATCTGGTCTCTCTGCTCAGACTCTGCACAAGTGAGGCAGAAATACAAAGGGATTTGGACACCGTATAGCGAACCCCCAGAAGTCCACCTTTTGGGGCTCTCGCATCAAGCCCCTTGAGTGACAGCAGTTGATAATCATTTTCTGCCACATGAAACCAACGGGGAAAAGTCCCCGAGCAAATAGTCGCCACAAGCCAAGATGGCCAGGCAAAACTCTGTAGCCAAGCATTAGTTTACCACTTTGAACTCTGGATCTAGGCAACACGATGGTTCTAAGGACGCACATGCGCGGTCTGGGTGAGATGAAATAACTTGTGTTACCAGAGTACTCTAAAAGGGGTTAAAAGGTTATCATCATCCGATTCTTGATCCTCTCCCTCTTTCCTGTGCCTCCTTTTAACGATCGGAAATCATTAATTAAATCCACTCGAAACGTGTCGGATAATTACATTACTCACCTTTTTTTTTAATATAGCAGTAAATTGTATTCCTACTATTCGTCTTGATTGATAATTTGGTTTACTTTAACTTCTCACCAAAGTAATCATTCCAAGTTTATTTTTTAAGAAAATAAATTTTAGTTTCCGTTCACTTTTAGCTTTATTTATGTGGCACGTCGTCATAAGCTTTATTTTGGTAAAACGTTCCCATCATGCGACCGGTGTGTCCCTCTGAGGCCCTTTAGTGTGTTGAGGACCCCATTAATATTTCATTTAGGCTTTAAGGCTGCTTTAGTGCTATAAACGCTTGAATGTCGGACGACTTTGGGATATTTCATTTTCTTTTCCTTCTCCGCAATCAAACAAATATTGTGATGCAAAACTCATTTTTATTAATTTTAAACATATTCAGAATATGTAATAATTTTTTTTTTAAATTAGTTCTAGGAATTTTTATTTTTTGAAAATAAAAGCATTATTCTCCATTACCCTTCAATTAAAGAACAGTAACAGAGTAAAATTCTTTTAATTTTGAATGGGTCGAACAAACTGCATACACGAAGTTAGGTGGCCGATCTGAAGGAGTCTTAAAAAAATTGTTACTCCAAAAAAATAACTGTACACCCCTACCGATAACTGAATTTCTATGCTTGAAAAAACAATAAGAAAACGATTTAAAATTGATAATTTTAAATTATGGCCACTTACTTACCAGCATTTAAGTTTAAGAGGGGCGGGGGCATCCTCTATATGACTCGGTCATTGATGAAGAAGTTTCTTGTTTTGCCTCCTCCATTTGTAGCATGTTGAAACGACCCGATTACTGCGACTCCCCCTTAACAATCCTATTCCTGACTCTAGATTCATAATATTCCTGCTCGGATTCTTTTCCTTTTAGGTTTCTCAGATTCGTTGCTCTCAATTTTCCGTTTCCGAGCTTTTCTTTACAGTGATCCCAATTGCTGCCTGAATCCCGATTCCCAGTTCCCTAATCTCAATTCCTTCTGACTTCAGGAAGATGTTGCTTTAAATAATCAGTTTATTCCCTCTTACAGACATGACGCTCATGTCTGTCCTTGTCTTCGTCGATCTCACTTATTAGGAGCCCTTTACACGACTGGATTCTTAGGGCAGACTGCGGCTGCTCTAAATAGTCTCATCCTAAAAATATTCGGGTTCTGTAATCCTAACTTCACTCTTTAAGTCCGTGTTTCGAATCACGCTGAATTTTATCTCCACTGAGATAGATGTGAATCGGTTTAAACAGCTGGTAAAATCATACCAGAACATTTCTTATTGCAGTATTATTATTGTTATGATTATAATTTATTGAGTGAAGATTTATATCGGCTTTGATTTTGTTTCTTACATTCTAATTCTAATTTACGAAATATCTTTCTATCATTGAAATCTCGTCCCTTTAGTATTACTTTGGTGAGAAATGAATACAAGGTTTTCTTTCACTGTATGATGCATTTTATTCGTATTCTAACGTTTTTGTACCAAATTTATGACATCTTCAGGAAACTGAAGGAGATATGAGGTTGGAACGAAAGTGATGTCCGATTTTCTAGAAGAAATTTTAGTATCTATTAAAGTACTCTACTGTAACCTATTTCGTCGTTTACGTTTATTGCAGGATGACGAAATGTGGAGGTTTTGGTATGAATGGATTACTAGACATCCACAAAACTTTAACGAGTTTGATGGACAAATAAAGGAATATTAAGATTTATTAGGAAAATTAACAATCAATAAGTATGCGTACCGTACACAACTTGATAATTAATAGTATAAAACCTTTTTGCTTAATGACACTCCTCAAACGATTCTTAAATTTTTGACTAGATTCAAACAAACTTTGGATGGAATTTTGTCCACCAGGTTGAAACCAATTTCTGTGTTTAGGTTTGTTGTTGTTGTGTTGAAATGGTTACATTCCAAAGCCAAGCTTGCGAGCATCAATCACTCCTTAGATAATCTGAAAGAATCATTTTGTAGTATTCTTTATTAATCGTTCCATT
>OZ018320.1:190199770-190224770 GCA_963969495.1 Ceratothoa steindachneri
CATCCTTCACCTGTTCTCCAGGAGAAAAACACCGCAATCTCGGACCCTGCCGCATTCTCTAGCCTGGATGCTGCTCAGGCAGCATTCAATGCGCGTCGTGATGTTTCGGCGGAAGGACGCCGATTAGATTTTACCTTCATAGGCGGAAAACTCTTCAACGATAGGTTTGCATTGAGGGAGATTCGTTTCGTTCTCGCTTCAAGCGCGGACACCGCCCCTGGTCCGGTCGATGTCCCGTACGCCATGCTTCGACACCTGGGTGAGCGATGCATGGCCTTTCTGTTAAATTTCTTCGACGGGATTTGGGTAAAGGGTATCCTCAGACTCATCGCGAATCTCTACTGTGCTCGCATTTCGCAAATCGGGGAGAGATCGCTTTACCCCGGCTGATTTCTGCCCAATCTTTCTAACCTCCTGCGTCTGCAAGTTGATGAAGAAATTAGTAAATGTTAGATTAGCCTTTTTCCTGGACAGCGGAGGCCACCTCTCTTCTGCACAGTTCGGCTTCCGCAAGTTCCACTCCACGTCGGATGCTCTTCTCCGACTGGAAAATGCCATCTGCGAGGCGATCTTTCATAGACAGCACTACGTCACGGCGTTTTTCTATGTGGAGAAGGCCTATGATTATGCGTACGGGTAGTGGAGGCCTTCCACAGCCTTAGTGTCACACTCTTTGCTTGAGCATCAGTGCCACACTCTTGTCTGAGCATCAGTGTCACACTCTTTTCTGAGCATCAGTGTCACACTCTTTTCTGAGCATCAGTGTCACACTCTTTTCTGAGCATCAGTGTCACACTCTTTGCCCTGACCATCAACGACATCACCTCGGTGCTGCCAGAATATGTTCTCACTACGCTCTACGTGTACGCAGATAGCCCCTTAAAAATAAGAAATCTACGTGGAAGATCTTAGATTTCTTTTGGTCCCGGCTCAGATGCCAACTCTGGAGCATCGACTCGAACAGGCATTGAATCGCGTCTCTCGCTATACCGTAGCGCACAGGCTTCGGTTTTCCTTCGCTAAGTCTAAATTGGTGTACTTCTGCTGCCATCTACGGCTCCAGTCTGACCCATGCTTTTTTCTTAATGGGGTTCGCCTGAAAGTGGTGGACTCGTACCGTTTCCTTGGTCTTGTATTCGACCGACGCCTCACCTGGGAGGCTCATATTCGCAGCCTTAGGGTCTCTTGTAACCACGCCATGGATATTCTTCGTTCCGTGACGTTCAGTGCCTTGGGTGCTGATATCGCTACCTTCTTGTTTATCGATCCTTTTTTCATTCGAAGCTCGAATATGGAGCTAGTTTTAAAGCATTAGCAGCCCAGCGGGTATTCGGGAAAGTTGACTCGGTCCACCACATTGTCCTTCACCGGCACCGTTGCCTTTTACACTTTCCCCATTGAGAGCCTACTTGTTGATGCTGGGGAGATGCCACTCGCTATGCGAAGTGCACACTGCATTATTCGCCTGTACGCTTGAACCCTGCGCCTCCCTCAGTCGCCAACAGCTCTCACTGCATCAGCAGCTCATCTCGACGGTGCCTATGCCGCCGAGAGACGCCAGTCATACCCTATAATAGCTCCTCCGAGAGCTCGATATATCTCGTGGGCCGGTGAGGACCTGGTTATGCCCAAGACGTCACCCTGTAGGGTACCACCTTTGGCTATTTGTCGCCACGCCTCTGCTCTCAAATCTTGCGTTTGACCATTTTTTAGCACATTTCGTGTCCCGCTGAAACTGTGCCAGTGTATACAAATGGCCCCATGTTTCAAGAGGGGGTCGGTTTCCACGCCTTATCCCCCTCTATTTGAAGTCAGCGGGGCTCTGCTAGGTGCTACTTCTGCATTCACGGCCCAGCTGGTTGCAATGCACCGATCGGTACGGGAGATAACGAGACGTTCCCGGTTCGTAGACAGGATCGTGATTTATAGTGACTCACAAAGTACCTTGACGACTGCTCTCGGGCCATTGGATTCGCTGTATTGCATGGTTCGCGATATTCGTCACGCCACAGTTATGTCGAGCCGGGTGGATGTCAGGATTATATTACTCTGGATTCCTGGACATGTAGGAATCTCGGAGAATAATGACGCTATAGAGTTCGCGAGGACTGGGCGACCAGACCAACGTTTCGTTCTTCCTCACACCGATTACATGACAGGAATACGGGCAGCTCCCCGAGCTGCTTGACAACGAAGATGGGAGATGTTCGAGGGGAACTTAAAGTTAGGTGCCATTGCGCCCTGACTGTTCCCATGAACATACCCCCCTAGTAACTCGACGGCTTCAGATTCCCTCTTGTCTCCACATTGGACACACTCTTGGGACGCACCGCCTTTTGATCGAGCGCTGTCGAATGTCCCAGTCTGGCTCATATTTTGCACGTTATCTGTCCCGGTATCGGGACGAGCGGGATGGCTACCGTTTGTCCCATGTACTCGTGACTAGTTCGTACACACACACTTCTGGACTATACGACTTTCTGAAGGAGGCTGTTCTCCACTTTATTTGACCTTTTTTTTGTAGGTCGCTTTTTCCTGCGGCGGAGGGAGTTGGGCCTATTCCAGACGCCGGAGCGCGCTTCCTTCTTGTTTCCTTTCTGCTTCTTCTTTATTTGTTTCTTTTTTGTTTGCTTTTTTAGCTTGTGCTTAGTCTTTCTCCCTATTTTATCTTTATTTGTTTATTAATCTAACCTAATAGTAGTCTATTGCGACTTTTGCCCTAGTAGGCAGTGGCCAGATGGGCTCTCAATTTAAAAAAAACAAAACAAAATAAAACACCGTGCACAGTTCATTATTCGCCTGTAGGCGTGATCCCGGCCCCTCCCTTAGTTGCAACCGCTGTTACTGCATCCGCAGCTGATCTTGACGGTGCTATGCCGCCGAGAGACACCAGTAATATCCCAAGCCTTTGGGTTTAGGGCTAAGAAACTCCTTTAGGTGCTTGGTATAGCTCTCGGGTTGGTGGTGCCCCTCATTCTGCCCAAGACGCCACCTTGTATGGTACCACCTTTAACTATTTTTCGCAACGCCTCTGCTCCCAAAGCTTATACAGCGCCAAGAGTATTGCGTTCGGCCTTTATGGAGCACACTTCGTGTCCCGCTGGAACCGTGCTAGTGTATACGGATGGCTCCATGTCCCAAGAGAGGGTCTGTTCTCCCGCCGTATCCCCTCTATTTGAAGTCAGCGGGGCTCTGCCTTGCGTTGCGTATGTGTTCACGGCCGAGCTGGTTGCATTACACCGCTCGGTACGGGTGATAACGTGACGTACCCGGTTTGGAGACTGAATTGTGATTTATAGAGACACACAAAGCGCCCTAAGTGCTCTCTGGGTATTGGAATCTGTGCAGCCCCTGTTTGGCGATATCCGTGACGCCACGGTTTTCACGATCCGGCTGGTTGTCAATATTATCTTCTGTTGGGTTCCTGGACATGTGAGAATGACGGTGCCAAAGAGTCTGCGAAGACTGGATGACCACCCCAGCGTTTCGCTCTTCCTGACACCGACTACATGGCAGGAATCGTTTATAGGCCTTATTATGGTGTTTCATGCCCTTTTAGGTTGTCACCAATAGACCCTTAAAAAAAAATCTGACTACGTGGTGAAGTAGGTTTCTTGGACATTTTGTGAATGTCTATACCCTCGAAGATACAAATAACTTCTTTTTTTTTCAATGAAACACCTAATAAATGTCGACCAAGTCTCTCCTCATCTTTCAAATATTGATATAACCAAATATTGAATTATTTTTATATTGACAAAATAAAAATATCCTATGCGCCGGGTCCCGATCTGATATATCTAGTTTGAAGTATATTAATAAGTGACCCGTTAAAATTCATTCACAATTTTCCCACGGTATATTTCCTTAGGAGTTCAAAGAGGCCAACGTAATACCAATTTTCCGTAAAAGCCTTAAAGACTGATCCCCCAAATTTGGGGCTTTTCTCCCTTACCTTTGTCGTTGGTAAATGAAAAAGATAAGATCCTGGAACACCTGAAGGTGAATAACTTACTAAAATTATACAAGCTCGGCTTTCCAGTCGGAAGCTCGTGCTTAACTAATTTGTTTGATTATTTTTCACGAAACGTTTACAGCGTTTGAACAAGATAAGGCAGTATATGTGATTTAACTCGATTTTAAAGGGCTTTCGACACCGTTCAACATAAGACTTAATGAAGCTAAATGCTTACGGAATAAAGGGCATCGTGCAAAAATGGAAAACCGTAGGTTGGGAGTTGTGATGGGAAATAGTTCATAATGGGCATCAGTCATTATCATCGTTCTCACGCCTATGCATTTCTAAAACGCATTTGCGGCATTTTTCAAAATTTGCCGATGACACGAAGCTAGGCACTAAGGCAAAATATCCTCCTATCTTGGATAGTGCTTAATGGTTTTAAAGATGGCAATGCATATAAGCCCTGATAATCTCGATAAAAATTACAATATCGGCGGTTAAATTTTTAACAATTAACTTGAAGACAGATTTAGGCTTCTTATTCTCGAGTGATCTAAAATTTTCGAAACAATGCACTATAGTTAGCTAAGAGGCGATTAAGGTTTGTAAGGGCAAGGCACGCCAAGAAGAATACCCCCTTCATTTGTTTCTTGAATTCCTTCCCTCCCTATGTCTCCTAAGTATAACTACGTGGAGTAAGCTCTGTATCCAAGGAGAAAAATAAAAGAAGCAAGAATTTGAATATCGGTCAACGCCTCAGGTGTATTTAAGTTGTGCGCTAAAGGCTTTCATCTCGCCAATGAAATGCTAATTTCCGTAGTCGGGGAAAGGATAGCCGAAAGTTCCCATTCACATCGTTGGAGACGATTAAGTCCTGTGTCGGGCGACAAAAGCTAATCCCTCTCGGCGCCGGAAGCTTTCTCACAGACGTCTGTGCCTTCCAGCGATCGAGCAGCATAAAAATGGCCGTCATATAAATACTCTGGGTTTTTCGAAGAACGGCAGATTGGGTTTGAGATATCGTTGCCTTCGGTTCAGATCGTGTGTCTGTTTCCCCAAGTCCCTGGTATTCGCGTATATACCATCGAGGTCGGATCTCACCAGGTAGATCCATCTCTTTTGTGAAGGCTTACTCTATTCAGAGCAATCCTCGAATCATCGTTTCGTCCCCGAAGGACTGGCCGAGATTCCTCTCGTCTCATCTGCCCCCCCCCTCCCCTATCCCTTAAGGATCTCCAGTTTCACGTGTGAGATTTCGCGCCGAGCCGCGTCAGTCTCGATTTTTGGAGGTTGCACTTATCTGGAGCAGAGGTGCTATCGTCCATCTTCAAGGAGGATCGTGAACTCGTCTTCTGGTCCCTCCCCTCTTCATCCTCGTCACTATCAGGATATTCGGCTGAGAATCACTACCATTTTCCGTCTCCATTCCTCCGCGCCGCCTCGCTAAAGGAGTCCCCTCCCTCGAGGACTCCCTTTAAGGTAAAACGACCCCTGATTGCATCTCCCGTTAATCGACCCGCTTTCCGACTTTAAAATATTCCTTCTGTATAACTGATTCATAGTATTCCATTTAAAAGCTAATTAACAAATAACTAACGTTTCCCGATTGGCAATTTTCTATCGTCTGTCAGTATTATCCTAATTTACATTCCCTATATTTCCCGTATGTATATATATGTTAACTAGTGACGTATTAAAATTATAGTTTTGGTTTTCACTCTTTAAATATATCCTTGAACTGCAACTTGGTAAACTCATTAAACGCTATCGGCCCCTGTATTAAAATCGTACTCTTATACCTCGTAATCAACGGATTACTTTTACGAAGTGAACGTACTTGTACGTAGCGAAGGGCGCGTACGTACATTAGAGGATATATCTGTATATACCTTTATATATACATATTCTCGTTGCTTTTATCTCTTTCCTCCCAACCAATAGATACATATATGTATATAGAGACGTATTGTCTCGGGAGGTGACCTATTCCTCGACATGGTTCTAGGTTACATAACTAGACTTTTTGCTTTTTATTTAAATATATATTTTCTTCTCGTATAAAAAGTACTTGTAAGACTTGATTTGGAATTCGTCAAGTGAAGAAAATAATTCTTGAACTTAGAAATAGATCGTACGAAAAAAAAAAGTTAATGCACCTCAATTTACCTTCATGAAATATCGCCATCTTCGATGCCGACTTATTTAAGTATTTAAAATACTAAACGGATTACTAATATAAAGCATGGCTCAAATTTTGAGTTAGATAACCGAGCAGTAACTAAAAATAATAGTTTCAACCTAGTAAACAGAAGATTTAACCCCGCGGTAGCACAAAATTTATTTTCTTATAAAATCACAGCCTTGGAATGGTTTGGCTAGGAATGTCGTCGAAAGCCCTACAGTAAATATTTTTTAGGAAGTGAAGCGATAAATATTACTTTAAAAATATGAAGAACTCACGAGGTAGCACGTGAGGTTAGCAATTGATGTAATATCCCGCAGGAAAAGGAAACTGCATTTTCAAGTACTTTCTAACTCTTTTCACTTCCTTCTTAAGGAAAACTAAAAGAAAAAAATATTATAACGAGAGTATGTATAGATAATTAACATGTTAATCACCGCCCCTTAACCAACCCCAAAACAGTAGAAGTAAAGAAAGAACACAGCCAAGCAGAAGAAATACTTCCAGAGCATTCGACCTAATAAACGAATGTTTTATTTTCCTCAGGAAATACAATGGGAAGACAGGCGAGCAATTTTCTTTGTCTTGCTCAACAGCCATACAATATAAAACGAGGAGATTATAATAGTGCCTTTTTTGTCCGTATGTATAACAATGACCACTTAACCAATTGAAATTTTGCTTAATTTATTATATACCATTCTAATGATTTTGTTAAAAGAAATATGGTTGAATATTCTTTCATCAGCCGCTCTGACAATTTTACTATTTCACCCTGACTTTTAAAAGTGATCCTGTTATCAAAAATATTTTGTATTGCAATTCATAGCTTAGTTTTCATTATTTCGAGTCATGGGTGTCTGCTTTATTGATTATTTAATTTTTATCGAAATATTTTTCATTCTACTCATTATTTTATTTTTGTTTACACATTCCCTTTTTATCCTTACCCCCTTAGGATATCTCTTGTGCGTTACTCTTTATTGCGTCCATCTTCTTTACCTCTGCTGTTTTTGAGTAGGTTTGAATACCCTGATCACTTTCTGGTGTTTAATCACCTCTTCCCTCTTCTCCATTGGTGATTTCTTGTTTGTTTTATTTATATATACTCTTGTTATAATTCTTTATTTTAATTTTCCTTGAAAAGTAACCTAATAAAGTTCCAAGGTACTTGGAAATATCCTTTCCTTTTTCCTGCTGGATATTTGCTCCATTACTTTAAATATTATCTTGCAGAAATTTTGAGTTGCGAAAGTAATTCTTTATTCATATCCTCGCTTCCTTTTACCTGTCCGTTCTTCATCTCATTTATATGCTTCATCTTATTCTAAATATTTTATGATGTACTCTCGAGTGAATCTATGGGTCTTTGTTGGCTCATAATCCTGCGAATGGGGTTCTCCTACATCAGGTTAGACTCGCGCCGCTTCTTAAGTCTTTATTTTGACGGACACCGCGCCTGTGCCATGAGTGTACTTCCCTCTTTGGCGTTCCTTTGTTTTCTCAGAACTTGACTACGGGCGCCTAAGAAATGAATGATGTTGGAATGTTAATAAGCCTTCTGTAATTATAAACGATTTTATTTCTGGCCACTTATTAAAATCCGCCCTTTTCTAACATAGTTCATGCGGCTGCGCGCCCCGTAAATCCCTTCCCTCTTTCTCTCAGAATGTAGAAATGAACGCTAATGACTGTACTCGCCTGTTTCCCGCCAATTTGGCGAGTAATTTCGCGCGCGTTTTGTTCCCGTCTGAGGAAGGGTTGAATTGTGCGATGGAGGCGCGTTTGTGGAACCTCAGATAAGAAGGGAAGTGGGTGGGTAGGGATTGTAGATTATCATTGCAATTATGGTGTAATGCGTTTTCAACTGAGATAATTTTCCAAATTTGTTAAAATAAAAAGTAACATTTGCTAAATGCCCCCCCCCCCTTCCTTCCATATACTGGTGCGAAGTCGCATGTACCGGCCCTTTGTGCTCAAAGTAGTTTACTTGGGCTATATTTACTTTACCTTCGCCCTTCTTTACGAACCTTTCTTCAATTTTCTCGTGATACCTTCGATTTTTGTTTTATTTACTAAAGATAAATACTATTTTTTTTATCTCACCCATGCAGTTATACTGCATCGAAGACGCTATTTGTGTACGGCGGCGCGCTTTTAATGGTGTCCACTAGGAGCTGTTTGAGGAAGCTGCCTCCAAGAAAACATCCCCTCTGCGTCTCGAGGCCAAGAGCAGCTACCCCGGATGCCCACCCCTCCCGTTAAAATTAGGCATACCTGGAATATGCTCAACGTTACACAGACCTTAGACGAAACCTCTCGAGCAGCGGTTCTCAACCTTTTTCCATTCCTGCACCCCTTACAAATAGTTTTCGTTTCTTTGTTCCCTCTGTTATAAAAGAATGATATAATGGATATCAATAACAGATTTAATTTATTTTTTTATACTTTACGTATTCATATTTTGGAAACCTAATTAATTCATTTTTTTATATTTATAGAATTGCAGCATTAAAGTCACTAAAAAATGTAGTTTCTACATCCCAAAGATTAACTATCTTCGAGGATAATATCGCGTACCTTTAGCAACCTGTTTCGCATCCCTGGTTAAGAAACCGTTCTCTTTTGTGAAACGCGAATTCACCAGAACGGCTTTCAAGCGCTCCCGATAGGGTTGGATTTTTTATTTTATCATTATTATTAGTTTCTTTCTGCACTTAGTATATCTAGCTTCCACGTATTTTCATTCCACTCTCTTTGACCATCGATTTAAGAGACTTTTCTTGAAGGTTTCTTATTGAGCTTCATTGCCCTTCGGTTCTTGTCGGAACGCACAAATCAGCCGGGATATTAAACTCGTCTTTGTCATTCGAGGCATTTTGTTAGATTAATTATTTGTTGAACCATGTCAATTATTAAAGAGTCTTGGTAGAGTAGATGGTGTTCTTTATGCGCCCACCCAGCTCCAATTCCCGAATATGGATCTGCAGTATATATCTTTCACACAGTTTCTTCACTTTTCTATATATCTTAACGTTCTTTACATATCTGTTTACAAACTTTCTGCGGAAGATGCTCTCATCGGTTTTCTATTTATTAAAAAAAGAAACCAGAACATCCTCGTTGGTTTCGTTTGCTTATTCTGGAATGTTTTGTTGACCTGAATCGTTTGCGGGGATTTTTTTTATCCCGTTTCCGTGACAGGTTTCTTTCGAATACGGGTTGGCGTGTGTAGATTTTTGCGATCGTCTCGGAGGCCCATTTGAGTCGACGGACGCATATTAAATTTATTTATTCATGGGCCTCGAATGAATTCACGTCCCTTTTAATCGGTCGAGGCCTCGTTTAGTTTCTTTTAAATTTTGATCTTAAGGTAGTAAGGGCCCCGCATCACCCTCTGATTTTCATTTGCTCTAACTTTGCATTTTGTTTAGTAACCTCTCGTGAAATACTGGCGGAGATAGACTCGGCGCATTTCGGTTTGAATTAAATAATGATAATGTCCATTTTATGTATCTCTGATTTGTGGGTGTTGACGCTTAAGTCCATTTTCTTTTCTCCTTTGTGCGGTGACTATGCCCGAAGTTTTCTTTGTTCTTTTTTTTTGGGGGGGGGGGGGGGTATTTTGACGAGATGGCGACGTTTGAACACTTGGTGAACACCTGTCTTTGGGAATGAGACAGGTGAATTGAGATGAAGTCAAATCCGACTCGTCTGGATCCTTCCGCGCTTAAAAACGCATTCCACCCCCGCCCACCTCTCCCTCTCACATACCACGCACGCGTTTACCCGAGCCTTTTCTCCTACCACACTTGCTACCCACCTCGTGCATAGTATTTCAACCTCAAATATCACTACTCTTACGGACCCTGGGGCAAAGAGGGGAATCACTCAGCTCTTTTGCCTCTTTTTTTTTTAGAAACACTTGGTGGTAGTGATTCCCTCGTTGATTTTCGCTCTATTTTTCTGAAAAGCCTATAGTTGGATTGTAACAGGTTCCTTCGCATACCCGAACCCTCCTTGGATTGCTGCGAGCCTTTCCCAAAGCTCCTAAAATGGCACACGGTGCTGGACGAAGCGTCCATGTGCCTAGAAACAATCGGCGTTGAACCTGATGTGGGTCATTTCGCTGCTCTGTTTGACCTCTGCCCCACTCCAGTACTCCGGGGCGCAAAGGGGTGGATGTGGAAAGCGCGACGGTATATCTGGTGGTCGCTCGGGCGTGAAACGTGGCTGTTGGTTTACGGCCTCCCCGCGAATCGGATCTTCATTTGGGACCGTGGCCTTCGACTACCCCACTACCCAACCCCTCTCCCGAAGGGGCCGCGGGAGTCCCATTTCTATGTATTCCTTGTGTGCCGTCGCCGTTTCTTGTATGTATTTCTCAGTTCGAATGAGAAGGTGAAGTTACAGTTGCTTCTCCCCTGCCCTCCCCCTTCTCTTTTCCGCAAGGAGACCCTTGTTATGTAACGGGGTAACGTTTAAGAGAGTTGCGACCACGAAACAAGATTTTAAAAATTTGTACAACTGCAGGCTGTTTACTTCTCGCATTTTCACTCACTTCCTCTCAACTGAGTGAATTCCTTAAAAAATTTAGAACAAATTATCGGGCCCAAGTTGATTTATCCTCTTTTAATCCTCCCCCTAACCCCCACCAAGTCGTGAATGTTCCATCATTCAGAGTAGGACTTAAAAAATAATCCATACAAGTCTTGATATAAAAATATCCCTGCATTTATTGAATGGAAATTTTCGAACGCTACTAGCACTTACACTTTTGTAAAAAAGATTAAAAGAACATACCTCTTTTGATCTATCAACGCTGTGTGGTGTATCGTAATGCTAAAAGTTGACGATTTGGCGCTTCGCTCTTGTCCTAAGCTTACTCAATAATTTTTTTGCCAAACTCCTTTCAAAGATGCCATCGTCTTTCTTCTTCAAATGCTACATCCCACTCTCACACACACCTAGTTACCACGACCACCCCTTTCGTAAATGCAGTCTTACTTGAGATTTTGTTTGTACGAACGTGTTTGTGGTATTTTGAACTCCGCCCCTGTTTCAGAGGCAGTGGCTCTTGTCATTATTAACTCTTTTACCCCTCTGTAACTCTTCATATGATTCCCTTTTTCATTTTTGTTCTCATCTTCCTCATTCTTTCCTCCACTGCCTATTGGTCCACACAATTTTCATTCCGTCTGACTACTTATCTATTTTTTTGCCACTGGTTACATCGCGGTGCACTTCTGCAACCTCCGTTCGCGCGGCAAACAAAACCACCACCAGATCAACCGTGTTGTATCCCTACCATTCCAGGTTCCGTCCGCTGGTTTTCTCACTTACCCTCACCTCACTACTTGCTTTACGAACTTTTTGGCGAAAATACTCTCGTTGTTAGTTTGATTGTTTTTGCTTAAAGTAATAGTAAAGAACGTACTACTTCAGGTTGAAAAAATAAGAATTTTTGACTCCAAAATGCGCCAACTATCTACGGGTAGCGCCCCTTCCCCCCATTATTTAGTAATTTCGCCGGTGAGAGAACACCCCAAAATCCTCCGAATGAAAGTCTGTCTTGTCTTATGTGCATATTTGCTTTTTCATTTTTGTTTCTAGTTTTCGTTTGTCTTCCGTGCTACGAATTATAATTTTTTATATATGTACCTTTTAGCATTTTTAAAGCCGTCCTAGAATGTCAATTTTCCATGAAGTCACTCATTCTGTCGGCAGCTGTATGTCACTTCGTCTCACGTACTGCTTTGTCTGTCCCCCAATCAATATTTGTGTGTCACATTCCCGACAAACGTTCGTAAATGGGTTGAATTATTCCATTGCTTGAGCAGTCGCAATCAAATCTCGGAAAAAAACCCGCACACGAAGAGCATTTTAACTAAATTTACCGACGTCCCTCTACGGTTAGGGTTCTTATGTTGCGCAAATCCTCCCTGGGGGTTTCCTTTTCAATTGTTTCCTGTTTTGTTGGTTTTTTATTCGCTCCACTCTCCCCAATTCATTTCTCTGACCCTCTCTTTTTCTCGGACTTAGGAAGGGGGCCTTTTTCGGCAGACTAAGCAATGGAAAGTTGAGTACCAGGAAGTTTTTTGTATAGGACTATGGTGTGGAAGAAGAAAGATAGGAGAGTGAGACAAGTGCAAATAGATAATTTGAGGGGGATGTTTGGTGGGAGAAATCTAGAGAGTGTGTGTGAATGAGATTGTGGCCGAGAAAGTTCTGAGAAATTCTACCATCCCGCCCGAGGGCTTGTGTTTATCTGTACTAATACTATGCATATTAATCGGGTGGAAGGTTAAATTTGGCGGAATTTCGTTAAGTCTGACTCCGCCCTAAAATATCAACTGAATCTTGCTCCACCCTAAAACGTTCAACTCTGATTCGGACTCCACCCTGAGGCGTTCTACTCCGAGTCAGACGCCTATTTGAGACATTCGATTCCGACTCGCACTGTTTTCCTTTAAGCTTTCGACTCCGAGAAACGAATACACACCATCCCGATACTTCGACTCCTACTCCACAATGTAGGATTTACAAGTAGGGTTATATATAGTCCGATTTGTGTGTAGGAATGCGATTGTAAGATCCGAGACGCGAAGATTTATGGGCAGGATGCTGTTCGCTTTCCTCTAATCTCCTGGCACGAACGCAGGTACTGGGTCAGGGCAAGCCTCGCGTCCTTGCGTAATATTCGTTCCAAGATGGAGGTATCGAGGCGATTTTTCGTTGGCATTTTTTTACTTCCAATAGTTCTCTTCGGAGGGGCACGGGGCTTACCTATCCCAGGCCTTCTTCCACCCTTCCCGAGAGACTTGGCGATGCATAGTTCGCACCTATTGCTCGGAGTCTTCAAGTGCGTCGTTGTTGCTGCTCCAATGGGTGAGAGGAAGTTATTCACTTCCTCCTGTCGCCATGTTCTGTCTGTCTATCTTTCTGTTCTTAGCCGCGTGTGTGTAATGGCGTCCTAAATTTATGCAGGTAGCCGTTTGTTGCTCAGAAAATACTTGTCGAGGTCCACGGGAGGCGGGATATGCAGGTGGGCAGGGTAAGGTGGGGAGGGGGGATTTTGATGAATGTGCGTGTTAGTCTGGTTGTCGATTATAATGAATGCTTATGGATTTTTTTTACGCGTAGGGGGGGGGAGTGGTGTCCATTGTATGTTTGTGCTGTGTTGTGAAAATTATATATGTGTATATAAGTTGGCTGTATGTTTCTATGCAATAAAAGTGCGGATATTCTAGTTATGCGTGTTTCGGTGTAGACGTCTGTGGAGAATGCGGGTTAGACTAGGAGTAGATGCTCTCTCACTCACACACAAACGCGCGCGGGCGCCGTGTGGAAGAGTGAGCTCCTGGTCAAGGCGTACTTAGCCTCTAGAGCTCCACGTATGGTTCGCCTCTCGTTCGATTCGGCGTGAAATGGCATTTTCCCGCCCATTACCCCCCCGTCCTTTTAGCTATTCCCATTCGCTACTTCATCTTTTCTCAAATCTGCTCTCCCCTCTCCCTACCTCATTTTTCCTAGTTGGATTACAATTCCTCTTTTCCTCTTCTTAGTCAAACGAAATTCATTTTCTTTCGCGATGACTATTAAATAAGTCAGTGAGGCAGGTGGCAAGTTCCGTTCCCTCCTTAGAGTGCTGATAGCGTGTTTAAGGCGCGCCTTTCCTCTCTCAAGCACCTCATGCAATCCTTAATGCAACATAATCACATGGAACTATTGCAAAGTGTGGCCCAAATGTGCTAGGCAAGTCACATACTTGAACTTTGAATGATGGCTGATAACGGCTAACGTGTAAAACTACCCTGTTTTTCGCGACTTCTTGTCGACCTTTTGCGGGATCGAAAGTGCAACCGCCTATAAAACCATCTTGATATGATGTGCTTTTGTGTGTGTGTGTGGAGGGGGGTATGCATGTATGTGTTTTAAAATAATGTGCGATCTTTTGGATTTGATTTTGAAGACGTGATCCGCCACGCTGTTCCGGATACTCATGCATTGGAAATAATGTAAATAAAATTTTATTTAAAGAAAAATGACGGTGCGAAAACCGACGAGCCCCTTCATCTCCGCCAGAACCTTCTTGTAAAAAGGGGGGGTTGCTTTCTCTCTCGAATGTAAAGCGTGATAACAACGATGGTGTATCATTTCGAAAGCTTGTAAGGAGATATCTGTAAAGAAAGTGGTGAAGGTAGTGGAAGTGTAAATGTACATAAGATATAAAGCCGTAGATCCTCATCTTGGTATAAGGGGCCCCTCCTGAGATATACATGGTCCTTGAGGCAACGCAGCCTCAGACGTTAGGGCCTTCCATGAGAGGGAATCTGGGTCGGCCTCGAGCACCGAACCGGAATCCGCCCCTATGCAAGGTCCTCCTCAAACCACCCGGGTTTCCAAGGCAGTACAAGGGGGGGAGGGATCTCCTAGGATCGGTGCCCTGCGACTCCTAGGACCTTCTCCATCTACGAGAAGGACCTGGCTGAGGCCGGTCCATCTGGCCTAGGGGCTTCTGCCGTCGGAGGGGAGAAGCGGGTTCATTCCCCGCCATCCTCTCCTAAAAACAAAAGAAATAAGAAAAAGACTAAGATTGACTCTGGGCTCCTCTCCATCCGCGGGGGCTACGGTGACGGATGGGTCTGCTACCACTTTGGTAAGCGACTAAGCCAAGATCAGCACATACGGTCCCTCTCCGCCCCTGGGTGCGGAGCTCCGGACTATGACTAAGACGAAAAGAGCGCAGGGCGGAGTCTAGATTACATCGGGGTCCCTCATTCAGAGGTTAACTGGCGTTTTCGAGCCCGCTGGCTTCAAACGCTTCCTCGTTATTCGCTCCACTGATGGCACCATGTTGGGCAAGGGCAACATGATCCATCAGAGGAGAGCATTAGCTAGTGTAATTGGTAGAGAGCCGAAGGTGACCCGTTTCTCGGACGGGAGCCTTGTGGCGAATGCGGCGGATAAGTGCTCTTCGGACACTTCATCGCACCCCGGTGAGTGTGACGCCGCACTCTACCATGAACTTTGTGAAGGAGTAGTTTATGCGAGGGAACTCGTTGACTACTACATTGAGGACATCAGCTTAGAGCTGGCTGACCATGCGGCGGTCAAGGTCGAACGTGTGATGAGAAAACAGGGAGGGGCCTTGAGACCCACCTCTACACTCTTCGTCACGTTCAACTGTGACAAGCTTCCTGATTCGATGCATGCTATTTGGTACCGCTTGCGTGAAAGCATTCGTGCCACTGCCGCGGCGGTGCTATTACTGTCACCGCTTCAGCCATACGAATCGTTCTTGTAGACGTGCAAAGTCGGGGTCACCCGGTCTGTGTAAATTGCTCCAAGGCCGCACACGATAAGTCTATATCGTGTGTGGCCAAGTGTGTCAATTGTGGAGAGACGCAACCCGCTTCTTCGAAGCAATGTGGTGCATAACTCCTTAAGAGAGAAATCCTGGCCGTTCAGGCCTAAGATCGACTCATTCCGCAAGGCTAAGGACTTGGTTCTGGCCTATCCAGGCCAACGTGCACGGTTGTTTCCGCGCCCATTCCGAGCCCTTCTGCGGGCTATACTCAACCCGGGTGCTCCCCTGGTAAAGCTAGCGGCTAAAACCAGGGCTCCCCCCCCCCTTCTCCCATTGTGAACGTTTCCTGTAAGGCGAAACAGCCACGCGCCTCCACCCAGTCGTTAGACTCACAGGAGGCAACACCCCTGAGAGTTGGCTGCCGGGCCATCTTCTGGGGTTCCTAAAGCTTTCACCCGAAAGGAGGACAGCAAGATATGAGCTTCGGCTCCTTCGCCCACACATAGTGGTGGGCTGAGTGGCTCGGAGACGGTGTTTCCTCGAAAAGACTGCTCCCCGCCCCCGAACCTGCAACACCCGGCTAAGGTTTCTAGAGGGAGGAAAAGACTCGCATGGTGAGCTAACCTCCTATCAATAAGTCCTCGAAGACGACAGCGCCCTCAACACTTTGTCCGGCCAACAGCGCCCGGGGTTCTGCCTACGGGAAGCGTACGGCCATTCTCGTGAGGGTCTTCTGTTCGAAGAGGGTCCCCGCGTCTCCTCCGAGCTAGGCCTGGAGGGCATATTCCTTCAATGGAATTACCGTGGACTCCGGGCCAGCTGGGAGGAGCTTCGTAGGCTCGGCTCGTCCCGTTCCCCATTAGCTATTTTCCTGCCTGAGACCGTGCTAGGAGCGTTCCTCCTGCCTGCTCTCCCTGGGTATAAGGGTCTTGCGACCCCACCACCGCGGGATGGCCAGGCTGGGAGATGCGCGGTTTACACCCGGCATGATGTCTCCGTTCTTCCTTTCTCTTTAGATACCTCCTTTCAGGCAGTGGCTGTGCAGCTGCACCTGGATAGGAGGTATACTATCATTTCTGCGTACATTTCACCGTCAGCTGACTTCGACGTGGGAGACTTCCGCCGCGTCGCGGCACGGTTGCCAAGGCCCTTTCTCTTGCTTAGAGATCTGAACGGCAGGCATCATCTCTGGAGAAATTACTCAATAAATCCCATGGGACAAGTTTTTGCCGATCTGATCGAAGAGCTTGAGATTGGTGTCCCAAATATGGATGAGTTTACGCATCACTGCCCGAAAACCGCTTCCTTTTCCTGCCTTGATCTATCTTTGTGCTCTTCGGATGCTCAACCTGATTTTGCTTGGGGGGTTGGTCGATGACCTCCATGGTAGTGATCACTTTCCCATTCAAATATCATTTTGAGGGCAACTGCCTGAGAGCCCACCTCGGTGGTGCTTGGTGCGGGCGCGGTGGCCTGCATTTCAGGAAATGACTGAACTCTATCTCAGTCGAGGAGTTTAGATCGGTAGATGACGCCGTTGAGTTCTGCTCCCGCAAACTCATCGCCGCGGGCCTGACTTCTATTCCCAGAACGTTTGGCCGTTTTGCACGCCGACCATTCCCATTATGGTCGGCCGAGTGTGAGACGGCCCTCAAACAGAAGCCTTATGCTTACATGCGCTATAAGCCCCGCCAGAACGATTTCACTGTCGGTGAATTTCGTTCCGGTATATTTCCACGCACGCCCGCCGCTCTTCTTGGTGAGCATACGTGTCTTCATTTAACGGGAAGACCCCTCTGGCACAGGTGTGGAAGCGAGTCAAAAGGATTCGGGGCAAGTTCTGACAGGACCCTCCTCCCCTTCTCCACGAGAATGGGACCGCAATCTCGGACCCCGCGACCGCTTTCTCCGCATTCTCGGACCCCGCGACCGCTTTCTCCGCATTCTCGGACCCCGCGACCGCTTTCTCCGCATTCTCGGACCCCGCGACCGCTTTCTCCGCATTCTCTAGCCGGGATGCTGCTCCGCCAGCATTCAATGCACGTCGTGATGTCACGGAAGGCCGCCTCCCTGACTTTACCTCCAGAGGCGGAGAACCCTTCAACGACAGGGTTACTGTGTGTGAGTTGCGTTCCGTTCTTGCTTTCCTGTTGAACAGGAACTGGGTGGAGGGTCTCCTCCCAGATTTCTGGTGAATCGCTATTGTGCTCGCTTTTAGAAAAACCGGGGAGAGATCACTCTACTCCGGCCGGTTTCCGCCCAATCTCTCTACCCTCTTGCGTGTGTAAGTTGATGGAGAAATTGATAAATGTTTGATTAGCTTTTGTTCTGGACAGCGGAGGCCATCTGTCTTCTGCGCAGTGCGGCTTCCGCAAGTTCCACTCCACGTCAGATGCTCTGCTCCGACTGGAAAATGCCGTATGCGAGGCCTTCTTCGTAGACAGCAATACGCTACGGTGTTTTTCGATCTGGAGAAGGCCTATGATACCGCATGGCGATACGGTATCATGGAGACTCTCCACACGATGTGGGCGAGGGGACGCCTCCCAATGTTTATATCTGAATTTTTCCGAGATCGTCGATTGCGCGTACGGGTGGGGGGAACTCTCTCCGGCCCAATGGAGCAGGAAGAGGGTTTCCCACAGGGAAGTGTCTTCAGTGTCACTCTCTTTGCCCTGAGCATCAACGGTAACACCTCGGTGCTGCCGGAAGATGTTCTCATTACGCTCTACGTGGACGCCCTTTCGATATCATTTGGCTCGGCCCAGATGCCAACTCAGGAGCGTAGACTCCAACAGGCATTGAACCGCGTCTCTCGCTATGCCGAAGCGCACAGGTTTCGGTTTTATTTGGCCAAGACTAAGGTAGTGCACTTCTGCCGCCACCCAAGGCTCCACCCCGACCCAGATTTGTTTCTTAATAGGGTGCGCCTGATGTGATTGAGTCGCACCGTTTCCTTGGTCTTGTATTCGACCGACACCTCACCTGGGAGGCTCATATTCGCAGCCTTAGGGTCTCTTGTACCCGCGCCATGAGTATTCTCCGCTCCCTGACGTTCAGCGCTTGGGGCGCTGATGGGGCTACTGCCTTACTTTTTTATCGATCATTTGTTCGTTCGAAGCTCAACTACGGATGCAAGTTTTATGCATCCGTAGCCGAGCGTTTATTGCGGAAGGTGGACTCGATTCACCACACCGGCCTTCGGCCTTGCGACCAGGGCCCTCCGCACTTTCCCCATTGAGAGCCTGTTGGTCGATGCTGGGGAGATGCCACTCGCTCTACGCCGCGTACAGTGCATCACTCTACTTCGCCTGTACGCGCGAGCCCGGTGCCTCCCTCACTCGTAACGGCTCTCACTGCATCCGCAGCTGATCTCGATGGTGCCTATGCCGCCGAGAGACGCCAGTCATACCCTAAGCCCTTTGGGTGTACGTCCAGGAAACTCCTTCGAGAGCTAAGTATAGCTCTCGGGCCGGTGGCGCCCATGGTTCTGCCCAGGACGCCACCCTTGAGGGTACCACATTTGGCTATTTGTCGCCATGCCTCTGCTCCCAAAGCTTGTACAGCGCCGGGAGTATTGCGTTTGACCTTTTTGGACCACACCTTGTGTCACGCTGGAACCGTCCCAGCGCTCTACTGTGAAGACTGCGTTGTCCCTTCAGACTGTTCGGTACATTTTTTTTTAATGTCCCAGTCTGGGCGATCGTCGCGCACGTTACCTCTCCCGGTACCGGATGGGCGAGGTCGCTACCGCCTCTCCTTTGTACCCAGGACTAGTGCGTGCTCATTGACTAGTGGACTGGTAGACTTTTGGGGGCAGGCCGGCCTTCTCCCTTTTATTTAACTAGATTTTTTTTTTTTTTGTTATCTTAGTTTTCTTTGTAGGTCGCACGTTCCTGCGCCGAGGGTAGGGGGATCTCCCCCCGACGCCGGAGCTTGCTTCCAAATTGTCATCCTTCCTTTTTATCGTTGGTTTTTTTTCATTTTTTTATTTTAAAGTAGCCTAGAACTAGGCTGTTTGTTTTCGGTGACTTATGCCCAAGTGGGCAGTCGCTAGATAGCCCCTTAAAAAAAAAAAATTATCGGTCGAACTCTTTCGCTGGTTTTAAGCCTTTCGGAGTGTTTCTTTGGTTGGACCCTGTGGCCAGTAACCCACCCACTTTGCCGGCGACCAGGTGGAGGTTTATACGGTAACGGCCATAGCCGCACCCTGACGTGCAATGCCTTCACATCTCTCGTATCAAAAGTGAAGACCAATCCTAGAACCACTTTTGGTACCCATGAAGCGGGTGAAGTTAGAGGAAGCGAGGAGATGGGGACAAGTTTTTCCCACTTGGTTTCTAGAAATGGGGATTCAAGCGCGTTTCTTGGGACATCGCGTGACATGCGAGTCACAATCATCGTCCCCAAGACAAGTTGACATGGGTTCGAATCCTCGTCTTTGGAATGCTTGTGTCGTCCGTCCGTCCGTGTGTGTATAGGAATGTATATTCCAATCTGTGGATGTATTTATTTGGACTTAGGGTCGGGTTATACATATGTGCAAATAAGGGATAGGATATTTTAGTTACTTTTTTAATGGTAGTGGCTTTTATCCCCGATCTGCGCTCATTTAAGGCTCCTTTATTTCTCAAGTGGGGTCCTACTGATTCACGTGGGATCCGAACCACAGATATCTAGAGCGTATGGCAGCCACCGGGTAGGCGACCCAAATTGGGACCTCCGACGACTAATCATAACCGATGTTGCTTAACATCTCTAAAATTGGAAGCGGTGTTTCCACTCGGCTAGGCCGTAGCCTATGGCCATTTTAGAGTATATATATATATATATATATATATATATATATATATATATATATATATATATATATATATATATATATATATATATATATATATATATATATATATATATATATATATATATATATATATATATATATATATATATATATATATATATATAACTGTTGAAGACATTGTGTATTTTGCCTTAATTAATTTCCTTTGGCAACTTTCTCTTTCATCCTTTTTATTCCATCTTGTATTTCGTTGATCACTTGTCGAGTATTCAGCTCTTTTAAATGAATGAGTTTGGTAAAAAACAAACTAAATTGATGAGCTTTCGATCTTATTCGATCATATTCGGAGCGTTTTGAAATGTTCTTGCCTCCTTTACCGATGTAATGAGTGGAGTGAGGATCTGACAGAATAGATGAAATGAAAGGGAAAGTGGGAGAAAAAGTTTTTGATCCCCGTGCCCCTTCCCCATCCTACGACCAGTCCCTCCCGGAGGAGGGATCCGGTCGGGGGGGGGGTGAAGCCCTGTTGCCCCGAGTTTCCCCGGTGCCCTACTCCTTCAGGGCCTGAAGGCACCGAAGGAAAAGGGCTCCGGAGACGGGGAGAGAGGAAGGGAAAGAAGAAAGAAGTAAGGATAGGACAGACTGAAATAAAGTCGGATCAACTGGAGAATCCGCTGCCCAGATGTCTTGGGTGGCGGATTCTCCAGTGAGTAATTCTGGGCGGCGGATTCTACAGTTGGAGACTAAAGATTTTAAAGTTGACATCCTAAAAAAAATTTATTCATAATCTAATCTACATAAAATCCAAATTATAAGATGCCAAAAGTATAAAGCATGCGTTACTTCAATCAGAAAAGGATCTTTTTTCGAGAAGTCCAATTTGAAATTTAGTGTTTGGTTGCGCATAATGTATATGTGGTGCATCCAAGAAAGTGTACAAAATGCAGTTAATATGGTGTCAATTTGCGAAAAAACTGTCATCGCCTTTTTCACTTTTTTTCGTGAAGTGTGTCAAAAGAACTTTGAGAGGCATCCAATTCAACTGAGAGGACCTGGAATCATTGTTCAAGCCGATGAATCCTGCTTTGCCCATAAAGTAAAGCACCACAGAGGACGAGTAAATGAAAAACCTATTTGGGGTTTTGGACTAGTGGACACTAGTTTCACTCCAGCTGTTGGCTACATGGAAAT
Source organism: Ceratothoa steindachneri (assembly GCA_963969495.1). Classification (NCBI taxonomy): domain Eukaryota; kingdom Metazoa; phylum Arthropoda; class Malacostraca; order Isopoda; family Cymothoidae; genus Ceratothoa; species Ceratothoa steindachneri. The sequence goes on from OZ018320.1 coordinate 190,221,219, forward strand.
TGTAGAACGCAGAGATTCCATTACGCTTCTTGGAATAATCGATGCTGTTGTACGACCCGGTTCTGTTATTCACACGGATGAATGGAAATCTTATCGCCATATTTGACGAGATCTTGGACTTAAGCACAGGACAGTAAATCATAGCATTAACTTTGTAGATCCTCACACGGGTGTGCATACCCAAGCTATTGAGTCATATTGGAATAAACAGAAAATTAAACAAATGCGAGGTTGTCGAAGAAATTTATTAGCAACCCATTTAAGTGAAGTGATGTGGCGAGATAGGTTTGGAACCAATGCTTTCCACTATTTATGCGAACATATAAGCTAACTATATTCATGATAGGTGTTTACTCTATAAAAAAAAGTAAAATCATTCAATCTTTTATAATTATTTACTGTTTATTATGTTAGCCTCCATATTTAATTTGTGTATAATCAAGATAAACATTATTTGCTTTTTGCTATTCTATGCCTTTAAATTATCTATATAAGCTCGGGTGTCAGATTCTTCAGTTGAGTAATTCTGGGCGGTGGATTCCTCAGTGATCCATAAAGTCAAAGGCTTGAAAGTTGACTAAGTTGGCCTGTGGACCAGCTTAACGTGGTGTTAGTGTTTAGCCCATTTTTCGATAGCAGTAAAGGAGGAAGATGATTGAAGCGGAAGGAAGTTGGAGGTTTGCAGAGAGGTGCAAATTGCGTGGAGGTCACGCTAATATCTGTACTATAAACTAATTTTAGAGTTAAGTTCGAAATAAGTTAGTGAAAGTGTGTCTGTTTGTTTATTTATGTGGTTGTTTTGTTACTATGTTATGTGTGTATGAAATAGGCATTCAAACCGTTGTTAGCGTTATTTGTTTTCCTGCTATGTTAATAACTCGAGTTTCTATGATTTTTGTAGCATAATTCTCGTATCTGTATCTGTTGTGTGGGCTTATGTCCTTTGGTTATTTATTTATTTTAATTCTCTTCTTTATTCATGTTGTTTTTCCTTTTTCTACAATTTGCACTTTTTGGTTAGTTTTGTCATTTCTTGTGGATATTAAGTCCAATCCGGTGAGTTTGTCATTATACGGGGAATTTTTGTTACAATCGGGTTTCCTTATTTGGCTTACACGTAAATCTCCTCCTCTTTCCCTTTGGTCCGCTTTGTTTTTAGCACTAGGAAACAGCATATGTTGTCTCCATCCTGCCCCTCGTGCTATTTGATTATTTAGTTCCTCTCCTATTTCTTCGTGTTTTTTCTATGATTTTTTTTGCTCTTTTTTCAATTATTTTGTTTACTGGTTTTATTTTCGCTTCGATGTGTAAGTCTCTGTTGTTTCTTCTCTAATCGTCGCGTGTTCGTAATTATGTATACTGCCTTATTATGTATACGTTGCATTCTTAATAGTTTGCTTCTTGAAACCGTATACATGGCAATTGTTGGATATATCAAGGTAGACTGTATCATGGCCTGGTAGATCTTTCTCTTATTTTTCACGTTTAGATTTCTTAATTTGTAGAGTGAAGTTAGCATGCCTCGTGCTTTGTTTATTCTTTCGGTCACGTGTTTCTTGTAACCACTTTTGGTAGTAGTTAGGCTTAAAATCTTGAGTCAACCATTATACCTGTATCGCTCTCCATCTACGTATTGGACATCATGGAAAATAAGCCACACACATATTGCCGATACGTAGATGACATCTACATCAACGTCCAGAACGAAGAACATCTGATAAATATCAAGCAGCATTTTGACGAGAACTCCGTCTTAAAATTCACTTATGAATTGAGCACGGGTAATAAACTCCCGTTTTTGGACGTTGAGGTTCAAAACATCAATGACAGCTACATCACTAAAGTACATAGAAAATGTACGGACATGGGAAGATGCCTCAATGCTGTGAGTGAATGCCCTGAAAGGTATAAAATAAGCATAATCGGTTCATACATGCGCCGAGCTTATAGATGCTGCTCTACGTGGGAACTTTTCCACCAAGAGATAGCACGAGTAAAACAAATACTCCTTAATAATGGTTTCTCAAACAGCACGATTGACAAACAACTCCAATCATTTTTAAATACTATTATGAACATGCGGATAAAACTGAAAGTAATCCTGGAGAAGTCAACAACATCAAAGTGTATTACAGAAACCAGATGTCCACGGCCTATAAAATAGATGAAAAAAACATCAAGGAGATTATTAACCATAACATCAAGGTTAAAAATCAAAAGGATAAAATCCAACTCATCTTCTATTATAGAACAACAAAAGCCAGCAATCTCCTGATGAAAAACCTCACATGCCTAAAATCCTCGACTCTCAAGTTAACCAACATAGTTTACGAGTTCATCTGCCCCGATAAAGACTCTAAGCTTTATAACAACTCAAAATATATTGGCATGACAACCACTACACTTTGGAGACGTTTAACTATGTACCTACAAAGCGTAGGGCCTAAAAATCATATGGAGAGTGTCCATAATATTAACCTAACGAGAGATATGCTTGTTGATAACACCATTATTAAAAGAAAAGAGGTCAACAAAGCGAGGCTGAACATCTTAGAAACCATATTAATAAATGAAGATAAGCCGGCCATCAACAGTCAAGCGACAATCTGGAATCGCACATTAAAACTATTTTAAAATTCCACTCACAGGAGTAGCCCGTTTCCTCTAACGTTACCTACAACCTAGGCGGAATAAATACCCTTTAAAAATCGTTTTCTTTTACTCGGTCAGATCCTCACTCCACTCAATACATCGGTAAAGGAGGCAAGAACATATCAAAACGCTCCGAAGATGATCGAAAGCTCAGCAATTTAGTTTGTTTTTTACCAAACACATTCATTTAAAAGAGAGATGAATACTGGACAAGTGATCCACTATCTACAAGATGGAATAAAAAAGATAGTTAGAAAAAGAGAAAGTTGCCAAAAGAAATTAATTAAGGCAAAATACACAATGGTCAACAAAATTTGCATTCAGGAAAGACTGCTACGCAACTAAACTAATATATATATATATATATATATATATATATATATATATATATATATATATATATATATATATATATATATATATATATATATATATATATATATATAATATATTTACGAGGGGCGGTGAATAAGTTTTGCAATTCCGATATAAGGAAAAGTGTTTTATTTTTATTATTTTTCAATATAACTACCCTCGATTTCATTGCACTTGCGCCACTTGTCCCTGATGCTTCGAATTCCCGACAACCAGAAATCTCCCGACTGCTGTTCCCTCCACTCCAGGACGGCGAGCTGGACATCTTCATCGTCCCCAAACCGGCGTCCACGCAGTGCAGCCTTGAGCTGGCGGAATAAAAAGTCGTTAGGGGCCAGATCTGGACTGTAGGGGGGATGGTTGAGCTCCTCGAATCCGCAATCGCGCAGGGCAGCTTGTGCAATTCTGGCCTTGTGGACTTTGACGACGTTGAATTCGATCATGGGGCGTGAGGTTTCTAGGGACCCAACGGGCAGAGACCTTGGTCATGGTCAAATTGTCGTGGATGATGTTGATAACACTTGC